>CAJMZQ010000078.1:600000-939414 GCA_905220385.1 Xylota sylvarum
AGACACAGCAGCCTTCCACTCTCTTCGATCCCGGGCACGCTGCTTCCAGTTATCTAGACCAAGCGCTCTGGCATCCGCGATAGCTTGATCCTTAAAACGGAGGTTCGGTCTTCCTTGTCTTCTCGAACCTGGGGGCTGTGATTCGAAGATCCTCTTTGCTGGAGCATTATTGTCCATTCGCTCGATGTGGCCGAGCCAGTGTAGTCGACGTGTTTTGGCTTTTTGGACTACATCCACATCCTGGTACAGCTCATAGAGTTCGCGGTTATATCTTCTCCTCCATTCGCCCTCCTCGCATACGGGACCGAATATCCGACGAAGAATTTTTCTTTCGAAAGTGTTCAGTATTTGCTCTGCTTTCCTGCTTATCGTCCAGCACTCGGCTCCATACAGCAGAACTGGCAGGATCAAAGTTTTGTAGAGCATACATTTCGTCTTTCGAGTTAGGAGTTTTGACCCCATTTGTTTCGCCAAACCGAAGTAGCAGCGGTTTCCTAGGGTAAGTCTTCGTCGAATCTCCACTAAGTTGTCATTCGTGGAGTTGATATTTACTCCGAGGTAGGTAAACTCCTTAACCACTTCGAAGTTACTGTTGCCAACAGTGACGTTTTGTCCTAGGCGGTGGACAGATGCTTCTTTGTTTGTTGACAACATGTATTTGGTTTTGTCCTCATTCACTTCAAGGCCAACACGTTTCGCCTCTTCTTCAATTGCCGTAAAAGCCTCTAACATGGCGCGCTGGGAGCGACCGATGATGTCGATGTCGTCTGCGTATCCCAGCAACTGGACAGATTTGTTGAAGATAGTGCCTTCCGTGTTTACACCTGCCCTGCGCACTATCTGTTCCAGCACAAGATTGAAGAAGTCACATGATAGCGCATCCCCTTGCCGAAATCCGGTGCATGTTTGGAATAGTTCAGAGGAACTGTTGCCGAATTGCACGTTGCACCGCGTGTTATCCAGCGTCACGCGGCACAGCTGGATCAGTTTAGCCGGGATCCCGAATTCGGCCATCGCCTTGTAGAGCTCAAGACGATGAATGCTATCATATGCGGCTTTAAAGTCGATGAAGAGATGGTGAGTCTCGACTTGAAATTCGTTGGTCTTTTCCAGGATTTGCCTTAGTGTGAAAATTTGGTCGATCGTCGATCTGCCGGGCCGGAAGCCACACTGGTACGTGCCGATTAGTGTGCTGCAGAAAGGCTTCAGACGTTCACACAGTACGTTGGATAGGATCTTATATGCGACATTAAGCAGGGATATGCCTCGGTAGTTCTTACAAGACATAGGATCGCCTTTCTTGAAGATGGGGCATATAGAGCTGATAGTCCAGTCATCGGGCATGACTTCATCCACCCACACTTGGTTGATGACTTGGTGCATGCACCCCACCAAAGCATCACCACCATGTTTGAAAAGCTCTGCTGGTAGACCATCAGAGCCGGCGGCCTTGTTGTTCTTCAGCTTTTTGATAGCTGAGCCGACCTCTTCAAAACTAGGAGGGGGAATGGATTCTTCATTGACTGGATGCGGGTTCTCTTCTTGCCCTATCACTCTCTCTACCTGCCCATTAAGTAGCTGCTGGAAATGCTGCTTAAATACATCTACTATTCCCTGTGCTTCGGTGACTAGGTTTCCTTCACTGTTTCGAAGAGCCTGCGTTCCGGGCTTGAAGCCAGCTGCCAGTTGCTTGGCTTTCCTGAAAAACATCCGGATGTTGTTCCTATCGCGGGACTCTTCGATATCCTTGAGCTGGGAGGCTGCGTGGGCCCTTTTCTTCTTACGCAGTATCTTCTTCTCCTCCCTTCTTCTGGTTCGATACTCTTCTCTCGCTGCCCTTGTTTTGCGTTGCAGCGCTTGCAAGTGTGCATTTTCTGTCACCTTTTTCCGGCGTACGCATTCATCATCATACCAAGGGCTCTTTTTGGGTGGTGGCTGGTAGCCTATGGTGGTCTCTGCTACCCCTTTGATGATGTCGCGATACTGGTTCCACAGATTGTTGGCGTTTGTGGATGGTGAATGCACAGCGGAGAGTCTCTCACTCAGGCGCTCCCTGTAGGCTCTGGCTACTCCAGACGTGCTAAGGCTTCCAACGTTGAATTTCTTTTTCTGGGCGGTCTGCAGCTTCTTCTCATTGGATAGTCGAGCTCTGAACTTAGCTGCAACAAGAAAATGGTCAGAGTCGACGTTTGCCCCTCTGAACGTTTGCACATTCAGAATGTTGGATGCGTGCCTCGCATCTATTAGCACGTGGTCGATTTGGTTGGCGGTTCGACCATCTGGAGAGCGCCAGGTTGCTGTGTGGATTCGTAGTCTTGGAAACCTAGTGCTACTTATCACCGTATTACGAGCTGCTGCAAAATCGATTAGCCGGAAGCCGTTGTCTGTTGTCGTGTCGTGGAGGCTGTGCTTTCCAACTAATCCGCCGAAGATGTTTTCCTTACCGATTTTGGCATTGAAGTCCCCGACTACCCCAACTAAAATCTATCCACTCAACAAAAATTATTTCAGAGAAATCATACTCCATGGTAAGTTGTTCTTGTAGAATGTTGAACGACTACCCCAACTAAAATCTATCCACTCAACAAAAATTATTTCACACCACAGACTCATCTTGGTCATAATCGATTTGAAATCTATCATGGTTTCAGAGAAATCATACTCCATGGTTCGTTGTTCTTGTAAAATGTTGGACGACTATCCCAACTAAAATCTATCCACTCAACAAAAATTATTTCACAGAAATCGTACTCCATGGTAAGTTGTTCTTGTAGAATGTTGAACGACTACCCCAACTAAAATCTATCCACTCAACAAAAATTATTTCACACCACAGACTCATCTTGGTCACAACCGATTTGAAATCTATCATGGTTTCAGAGAAATCATACTCCATGGTTCGTTGTTCTTGTAGAATGTTGAACGACTATCCCAACTAAAATCTATCCACTCAACAAAAATTATTTCAGAGAAATCATACTCCATGGTTCGTTGTTCTTGTAGAATGTTGAACGACTACCCCAACTAAAATCTATCCACTCAACAAAAATTATTTCAGAGAAATCATACTCCATGGTTCGTTGTTCTTGTAGAATGTTGAACGACTACCCCAACTAAAATCTATCCACTCAACAAAAATTATTTCACACCACAGACTCATCTTGGTCAGGATCGATTTGAAATCTATCATGGTTTCAGAGAAATCATAGTCCATGGTAAGTTGTTCTTGTAGAATGTTGAACGACTATCCCAACTAAAATCTATCCACTCAACAAAAATTATTTCAGAGAAATCATACTCCATGGTTCGTTGTTCTAGTAGAATGTTGAACGACTACCCCAACTAAAATCTATCCACTCAACAAAAATTATTTCACACCACAGACTCATCTTGGTCAGCATCGATTTGAAATCTATCATGGTTTCAGAGAAAGCATACTCCATGGTAAGTTGTTCTTGTAGAATGTTGAACGACTATCCCAACTAAAATCTATCCACTCAACAAAAATTATTTCACACCACAGACTCATCTTGGTCAGGATCGATTTGAAATCTATCATGGTTTCAGAGAAATCATACTCCATGGTTCGTTGTTCTTGTAGAATGTTGAACGACTATCCCAACTAAAATCTATCCACTCAACAAAAATTATTTCCCACCACAGACTCATCTTGGTCAGGATCGATTTGAAATCTATCATGGTTTCAGAGAAATCATACTCCATGGTTCGCTGTTCTTGTAGAATGTTGAACGACTATCCCAACTAAAATCTATCCACTCAACAAGAATTATTTCACACCACAGACTCATCTTGGTCAGGATCGATTTGAAATCTATCATGGTTTCAGAGAAATCATACTCCATGGTTCGTTGTTCTTGTAAAATGCTGAACGACTACCCCAACTAAAATCTATCCACTCAACAAAAATTATTTCACACCACAGACTCATCTTGGTCAGGATCGATTTGAAATCTATCATGGTTTCAGAGAAATCATACTCCATGGTTCGTTGTTCTTGTAGAATGTTGAACGACTACCCCAACTAAAATCTATCCACTCAACAAAAATTATTTCACACCACAGACTCATCTTGGTTAGGATCGATTTGAAATCTATCATGGTTTCAGAGAAATCATACTCCATGGTTCGTTGTTCTTGTAGAATGTTGAACGACTATCCCAACTAAAATCTATCCACTCGACAAAAATTATTTCAGAGAAATCATACTCCATGGTTCGTTGTTCTTGTAGAATGTTGAACGACTACCCCAACTAAAATCTATCCACTCAACAAAAATTATTTCAGAGAAATCATACTCCATGGTAAGTTGTTCTTGTAGAATGTTGAACGACTACCCCAACTAAAATCTATCCACTCAACAAAAATTATTTCAGAGAAATCATACTCCATGGTTCGTTGTTCTTGTAGAATGTTGAACGACTATCCCAACTAAAATCTATCCACTCAACAAAAATTATTTCAGAGAAATCATACCCCATGGTTCGTTGTTCTTGTAGAATGTTGAACGACTATCCCAACTAAAATCTACCCACTCAATAAAAATTATTTCACACCACTGACTCATCTTGGTCAGGATCGATTTGAAATCTATCATGGTTTCAGAGAAATCATACTCCATGGTAAGTTGTTCTTGTAGAATGTTGAACGACTACCCCAACTAAAATCTATCCACTCAACAAAAATTATTTCAGAGAAATCATACTCCATGGTAAGTTGTTCTTGTAGAATGTTGAACGACTATCCCAACTAAAATCTATCCACTCAACAAAAATTATTTCAGAGAAATCATACTCCATGGTTCGTTGTTCTTGTAGAATGTTGAACGACTATCCCAACTAAAATCTATCCACTCAACAAAAATTATTTCACACCACAGACTCATCTTGGTCAGGATCGATTTGAAATCTATCATGGTTTCAGAGAAATCATACTCCATGGTAAGTTGTTCTTGTAAAATGTTGAACGACTATCCCAACTAAAATCTATCCACTCAAAAAAATTATTTCAGAGAAATCATACTCTATGGTTCGTTGTTCTTGTAGAATGTTGAACAACTACCCCAACTAAAATCTATCCACTCAACAAAAATTATTTCACACCACAGACTCATCTTGGTCAGGATCGATTTGAAATCTATCATGGTTTCAGAGAAATCATACTCCATGGTTCGTTGTTCTTGTAGAATGTTGAACGACTATCCCAACTAAAATCTACCCACTCAACAAAAATTATTTCACACCACAGACTCATCTTGGTCAGGATCGATTTGAAATCTATCATGGTTTCAGAGAAATCATACTCCATGGTAAGTTGTTCTTGTAGAATGTTGAACGACTATCCCAACTAAAATCTATCCACTCAACAAAAATTATTTCACACCACAGACTCATCTTGGTCAGGATCGATTTGAAATCTATCCTGGTTTCAGAGAAATCATACTGTTCGCTGTTCTTGTAGAATGTTGAACGACTATCCCAACTAAAATCTATCCACTCAACAAGAATTATTTCACACCACAGACTCATCTTGGTCAGGATCGATTTGAAATCTATCATGGTTTCAGAGAAATCATACTCCATGGTTCGTTGTTCTTGTAAAATGTTGAACGACTACCCCAACTAAAATCTATCCACTCAACAAAAATTATTTCACACCACAGACTCATCTTGGTCAGGATCGATTTGAAATCTATCATGGTTTCAGAGAAATCATACTCCATGGTTCGTTGTTCTTGTAGAATGTTGAACGACTACCCCAACTAAAATCTATCCACTCAACAAAAATTATTTCAGAGAAATCATACTCTATGGTAAGTTGTTCTTGTAGAATGTTGAACGACTATCCCAACTAAAATCTATCCACTCAACAAAAATTATTTCAGAGAAATCATACTCCATGGTTCGTTGTTCTTGTAGAATGTTGAACGACTACCCCAACTAAAATCTATCCACTCAACAAAAATTATTTCAGAGAAATCATACTCCATGGTTCGTTGTTCTTGTAGAATGTTGAACGACTACCCCAACTAAAATCTATCCACTCAACAAGAATTATTTCACACCACAGACTCATCTTGGTCAGGATCGATTTGAAATCTATCATGGTTTCAGAGAAATCATACTCCATGGTTCGTTGTTCTTGTAAAATGTTGAACGACTACCCCAACTAAAATCTATCCACTCAACAAAAATTATTTCACACCACAGACTCATCTTGGTCAGGATCGATTTGAAATCTATCATGGTTTCAGAGAAATCATACTCCATGGTTCGTTGTTCTTGTAGAATGTTGAACGACTACCCCAACTAAAATCTATCCACTCAACAAAAATTATTTCAGAGAAATCATACTCCATGGTAAGTTGTTCTTGTAGAATGTTGAACGACTATCCCAACTAAAATCTATCCACTCAACAAAAATTATTTCAGAGAAATCATACTCCATGGTTCGTTGTTCTTGTAGAATGTTGAACGACTACCCCAACTAAAATCTATCCACTCAACAAAAATTATTTCAGAGAAATCATACTCCATGGTTCGTTGTTCTTGTAGAATGTTGAACGACTACCCCAACTAAAATCTATCCACTCAACAAAAATTATTTCACACCACAGACTCATCTTGGTCAGGATCGATTTGAAATCTATCATGGTTTCAGAGAAATCATAGTCCATGGTAAGTTGTTCTTGTAGAATGTTGAACGACTATCCCAACTAAAATCTATCCACTCAACAAAAATTATTTCAGAGAAATCATACTCCATGGTTCGTTGTTCTTGTAGAATGTTGAACGACTACCCCAACTAAAATCTATCCACTCAACAAAAATTATTTCACACCACAGACTCATCTTGGTCAGCATCGATTTGAAATCTATCATGGTTTCAGAGAAATCATACTCCATGGTAAGTTGTTCTTGTAGAATGTTGAACAACTATCCCAACTAAAATCTATCCACTCAACAAAAATTATTTCAGAGAAATCATACTCCATGGTAAGTTGTTCTTGTAGAATGTTGAACGACTACCCCAACTAAAATCTATCCACTCAACAAAAATTATTTCACACCACAGACTCATCTTGGTCAGGATCGATTTGAAATCTATCATGGTTTCAGAGAAATCATACTCCATGGTAAGTTGTTCTTGTAGAATGTTGAACGACTACCCCAACTAAAATCTATCCACACAACAAAAATTATTTCACACCACAGACTCATCTTGGTCAGGATCGATTTGAAATCTATCATGGTTTCAGAGTAATCATACTCCATGGTAAGTTGTTCTTGTAGAATGTTGAACGACTACCCCAACTAAAATCTATCCACTCAAAAAAACTTATTTCAGAGAAATCATACTCCATGGTTCGTTGTTCTTGTAGAATGTTGAACGACTACCCCAACTAAAATCTATCCACTCAACAAAAATTATTTCAGAGAAATCATACTCCATGGTTCGTTGTTCTTGTAGAATGTTGAACGACTAAACCAACTATAATCTATCCACTCAACAAAAATTATTTCACACCACAGACTCATCTTGGTCAGGATCGATTTGAAATCTATCATGGTTTCAGAGAAATCATACTCCATGGTTCGTTGTTCTTGTAAAATGTTGAACGACTACCCCAACTAAAATCTATCCACTCAACAAAAATTATTTCACACCACAGACTCATCTTGGTCAGGATCGATTTGAAATCTATCATGGTTTCAGAGAAATCATACTCCATGGTTCGTTGTTCTTGTAGAATGTTGAACGACTATCCCAACTAAAATCTATCCACTCAACAAAAATTATTTCACACCACAGACTCATCTTGGTCAGGATCGATTTGAAATCTATCATGGTTTCAGAGAAATCATACTCCATGGTTCGCTGTTCTTGTAGAATGTTGAACGACTATCCCAACTAAAATCTATCCACTCAACAAGAATTATTTCACACCACAGACTCATCTTGGTCAGGATCGATTTGAAATCTATCATGGTTTCAGAGAAATCATACTCCATGGTTCGTTGTTCTTGTAAAATGTTGAACGACTACCCCAACTAAAATCTATCCACTCAACAAAAATTATTTCACACCACAGACTCATCTTGGTTAGGATCGATTTGAAATCTATCATGGTTTCAGAGAAATCATACTCCATGGTTCGTTGTTCTTGTAGAATGTTGAACGACTACCCCAACTAAAATCTATTAACTCAACAAAAATTATTTCACACCACAGACTCATCTTGGTCAGGATCGATTTGAAATCTATCATGGTTTCAGAGAAATCATACTCCATGGTTCGTTGTTCTTGTAGAATGTTGAACGACTATCCCAACTAAAATCTATCCACTCGACAAAAATTATTTCAGAGAAATCATACTTCATGGTTCGTTGTTCTTGTAGAATGTTGAACGACTACCCCAACTAAAATCTATCCACTCAACAAAAATTATTTCAGAGAAATCATACTCCATGGTAAGTTGTTCTTGTAGAATGTTGAACGACTATCCCAACTAAAATCTATCCACTCAACAAAAATTATTTCAGAGAAATCATACTCCATGGTTCGTTGTTCTTGTAGAATGTTGAACGACTATCCCAACTAAAATCTATCCACTCAACAAAAATTATTTCAGAGAAATCATACCCCATGGTTCGTTGTTCTTGTAGAATGTTGAACGACTATCCCAACTAAAATCTACCCACTCAATAAAAATTATTTCACACCACAGACTCATCTTGGTCAGGATCGATTTGAAATCTATCATGGTTTCAGAGAAATCATACTCCATGGTAAGTTGTTCTTGTAGAATGTTGAACGACTACCCCAACTAAAATCTATCCACTCAACAAAAATTATTTCAGAGAAATCATACTCCATGGTTCGTTGTTCTTGTAGAATGTTGAACGACTATCCCAACTAAAATCTATCCACTCAACAAAAATTATTTCAGAGAAATCATACTCCATGGTTCGTTGTTCTTGTAGAATGTTGAACGACTATCCCAACTAAAATCTATCCACTCAACAAAAATTATTTCACACCACAGACTCATCTTGGTCAGGATCGATTTGAAATCTATCATGGTTTCAGAGAAATCATACTCCATGGTAAGTTGTTCTTGTAAAATGTTGAACGACTATCCCAACTAAAATCTATCCACTCAAAAAAATTATTTCAGAGAAATCATACTCCATGGTTCGTTGTTCTTGTAGAATGTTGAACAACTACCCCAACTAAAATCTATCCACTCAACAAAAATTATTTCACACCACAGACTCATCTTGGTCAGGATCGATTTGAAATCTATCATGGTTTCAGAGAAATCATACTCCATGGTTCGTTGTTCTTGTAGAATGTTGAACGACTATCCCAACTAAAATCTATCCACTCAACAAAAATTATTTCACACCACAGACTCATCTTGGTCAGGATCGATTTGAAATCTATCATGGTTTCAGAGAAATCATACTCCATGGTAAGTTGTTCTTGTAGAATGTTGAACGACTATCCCAACTAAAATCTATCCACTCAACAAAAATTATTTCACACCACAGACTCATCTTGGTCAGGATCGATTTGAAATCTATCATGGTTTCAGAGAAATCATACTGTTCGCTGTTCTTGTAGAATGTTGAACGACTATCCCAACTAAAATCTATCCACTCAACAAGAATTATTTCACACCACAGACTCATCTTGGTCAGGATCGATTTGAAATCTATCATGGTTTCAGAGAAATCATACTCCATGGTTCGTTGTTCTTGTAAAATGTTGAACGACTACCCCAACTAAAATCTATCCACTCAACAAAAATTATTTCACACCACAGACTCATCTTGGTCAGGATCGATTTGAAATCTATCATGGTTTCAGAGAAATCATACTCCATGGTTCGTTGTTCTTGTAGAATGTTGAACGACTACCCCAACTAAAATCTATCCACTCAACAAAAATTATTTCACACCACAGACTCATCTTGGTCAGGATCGATTTGAAATCTATCATGGTTGCAGAGAAATCATACTCCATGGTTCGTTGTTCTTGTAGAATGTTAAACGACTACCCCAACTAAAATCTATCCACTCAACAAAAATTATTTCACACCACAGACTCATCTTGGTTAGGATCGATTTGAAATCTATCATGGTTTCAGAGAAATCATACTCCATGGTTCGTTGTTCTTGTAGAATGTTGAACGACTACCCCAACTAAAATCTATCCACTCAACAAAAATTATTTCAGAGAAATCATACTCCATGGTTCGTTGTTCTTGTAGAATGTTGAGCGACTACCCCAACTAAAATCTATCCACTCAACAAAAATTCTTTCAGAGAAATCATACTCCATGGTTCGTTGTTCTTGTAGAATGTTGAACGACTACCCCAACTAAAATCTATCCACTCAACAAAAATTATTTCACACCACAGACTCATCTTGGTCAGGATCGATTTGAAATCTATCATGGTTTCAGAGAAATCATACTCCATGCTTCGTTGTTCTTGTAGAATGTTGAACGACTACCCCAACTAAAATCTATCCACTCAACAAAAATTATTTCACACCACAGACTCATCTTGGTCAGGATCAATTTGAAATCTATCATGGTTGCAGAGAAATCATACTCCATGGTTCGTTGTTCTTGTAGAATGTTGAACGACTATCCCAACTAAAATCTATCCACTCAACAAAAATTATTTCACACCACAGACTCATCTTGGTCAGGATCGATTTGAAATCTATCATGGTTTCAGAGAAATCATACCCCATGGTTCGTTGTTCTTGTAGAATGTTGAACGACTATCCCAACTAAAATCTACCCACTCAATAAAAATTATTTCACACCACAGACTCATCTTGGTCAGGATCGATTTGAAATCTATCATGGTTTCAGAGAAATCATACTCCATGGTAAGTTGTTCTTGTAGAATGTTGAACGACTACCCCAACTAAAATCTATCCACTCAACAAAAATTATTTCAGAGAAATCATACTCCATCATAAGTTGTTCTTGTAGAATGTTGAACGACTATCCCAACTAAAATCTATCCACTCAACAAAAATTATTTCAGAGAAATCATACTCCATGGTTCGTTGTTCTTGTAGAATGTTGAACGACTATCCCAACTAAAATCTATCCACTCAACAAAAATTATTTCAGAGAAATCATACTCCATGGTTCGTTGTTCTTGTAGAATGTTGAACGACTACCCCAACTAAAATCTATCCACTCAACAAAAATTATTTCACACCACAGACTCATCTTGGTCAGGATCAATTTGAAATCTATCATGGTTGCAGAGAAATCATACTCCATGGTTCGTTGTTCTTGTAGAATGTTGAACGACTATCCCAACTAAAATCTATCCACTCAACAAAAATTATTTCACACCACAGACTCATCTTGGTCAGGATCGATTTGAAATCTATCATGGTTTCAGAGAAATCATACCCCATGGTTCGTTGTTCTTGTAGAATGTTGAACGACTATCCCAACTAAAATCTACCCACTCAATAAAAATTATTTCACACCACAGACTCATCTTGGTCAGGATCGATTTGAAATCTATCATGGTTTCAGAGAAATCATACTCCATGGTAAGTTGTTCTTGTAGAATGTTGAACGACTACCCCAACTAAAATCTATCCACTCAACAAAAATTATTTCAGAGAAATCATACTCCATGGTTCGTTGTTCTTGTAGAATGTTGAACGACTATCCCAACTAAAATCTATCCACTCAACAAAAATTATTTCAGAGAAATCATACTCCATGGTTCGTTGTTCTTGTAGAATGTTGAACGACTATCCCAACTAAAATCTATCCACTCAACAAAAATTATTTCACACCACAGACTCATCTTGGTCAGGATCGATTTGAAATCTATCATGGTTTCAGAGAAATCATACTCCATGGTAAGTTGTTCTTGTAAAATGTTGAACGACTATCCCAACTAAAATCTATCCACTCAAAAAAATTATTTCAGAGAAATCATACTCCATGGTTCGTTGTTCTTGTAGAATGTTGAACAACTACCCCAACTAAAATCTATCCACTCAACAAAAATTATTTCACACCACAGATTCATCTTGGTCAGGATCGATTTGAAATCTATCATGGTTTCAGAGAAATCATACTCCATGGTTCGTTGTTCTTGTAGAATGTTGAACGACTATCCCAACTAAAATCTATCCACTCAACAAAAATTATTTCACACCACAGACTCATCTTGGTCAGGATCGATTTGAAATCTATCATGGTTTCAGAGAAATCATACTCCATGGTAAGTTGTTCTTGTAGAATGTTGAACGACTATCCCAACTAAAATCTATCCACTCAACAAAAATTATTTCACACCACAGACTCATCTTGGTCAGGATCGATTTGAAATCTATCATGGTTTCAGAGAAATCATACTGTTCGCTGTTCTTGTAGAATGTTGAACGACTACCCCAACTAAAATCTATCCACTCAACAAGAATTATTTCACACCACAGACTCATCTTGGTCAGGATCGATTTGAAATCTATCATGGTTTCAGAGAAATCATACTCCATGGTTCGTTGTTCTTGTAAAATGTTGAACGACTACCCCAACTAAAATCTATCCACTCAACAAAAATTATTTCACACCACAGACTCATCTTGGTCAGGATCGATTTGAAATCTATCATGGTTTCAGAGAAATCATACTCCATGGTTCGTTGTTCTTGTAGAATGTTGAACGACTACCCCAACTAAAATCTATCCACTCAACAAAAATTATTTCACACCACAGACTCATCTTGGTCAGGATCGATTTGAAATCTATCATGGTTGCAGAGAAATCATACTCCATGGTTCGTTGTTCTTGTAGAATGTTAAACGACTACCCCAACTAAAATCTATCCACTCAACAAAAATTATTTCACACCACAGACTCATCTTGGTTAGGATCGATTTGAAATCTATCATGGTTTCAGAGAAATCATACTCCATGGTTCGTTGTTCTTGTAGAATGTTGAACGACTACCCCAACTAAAATCTATCCACTCAACAAAAATTATTTCAGAGAAATCATACTCCATGGTTCGTTGTTCTTGTAGAATGTTGAACGACTACCCCAACTAAAATCTATCCACTCAACAAAAATTATTTCAGAGAAATCATACTCCATGTTTCGTTGTTCTTGTAGAATGTTGAACGACTACCCCAACTAAAATCTATCCACTCAACAAAAATTATTTCACACCACAGACTCATCTTGGTCAGGATCGATTTGAAATCTATCATGGTTTCAGAGAAATCATACTCCATGCTTCGTTGTTCTTGTAGAATGTTGAACGACTACCCCAACTAAAATCTATCCACTCAACAAAAATTATTTCACACCACAGACTCATCTTGGTCAGGATCAATTTGAAATCTATCATGGTTGCAGAGAAATCATACTCCATGGTTCGTTGTTCTTGTAGAATGTTGAACGACTATCCCAACTAAAATCTATCCACTCAACAAAAATTATTTCACACCACAGACTCATCTTGGTCAGGATCGATTTGAAATCTATCATGGTTTCAGAGAAATCATACCCCATGGTTCGTTGTTCTTGTAGAATGTTGAACGACTATCCCAACTAAAATCTACCCACTCAATAAAAATTATTTCACACCACAGACTCATCTTGGTCAGGATCGATTTGAAATCTATCATGGTTTCAGAGAAATCATACTCCATGGTAAGTTGTTCTTGTAGAATGTTGAACGACTACCCCAACTAAAATCTATCCACTCAACAAAAATTATTTCAGAGAAATCATACTCCATGGTAAGTTGTTCTTGTAGAATGTTGAACGACTATCCCAACTAAAATCTATCCACTCAACAAAAATTATTTCAGAGAAATCATACTCCATGGTTCGTTGTTCTTGTAGAATGTTGAACGACTATCCCAACTAAAATCTATCCACTCAACAAAAATTATTTCAGAGAAATCATACTCCATGGTTCGTTGTTCTTGTAGAATGTTGAACGACTACCCCAACTAAAATCTATCCACTCAACAAAAATTATTTCACACCACAGACTCATCTTGGTCAGGATCGATTTGAAATCTATCATGGTTTCAGAGAAATTATAGTCCATGGTTCGTTGTTCTTGTAGAATGTTGAACGACTATCCCAACTAAAATCTATCCACTCAACAAAAATTATTTCACACCACAGACTCATCTTGGTCAGGATCGATTTGAAATCTATCATGGTTTCAGAGAAATCATACTCCATGGTTCGTTGTTCTTGTAGAATGTTGAACGACTATCCCAACTAAAATCTATCCACTCAAAAAAATTATTTCAGAGAAATCATACTCCTTGGTTCGTTGTTCTTGTAGAATGTTGAACAACTACCCCAACTAAAATCTATCCACTCAACAAAAATTATTTCACACCACAGACTCATCTTGGTCAGGATCGATTTGAAATCTATCATGGTTTCAGAGAAATCATACTCCATGGTTCGTTGTTCTTGTAGAATGTTGAACGACTATCCCAACTAAAATCTACAAACTCAACAAAAATTATTTCACACCACAGACTCATCTTGGTCAGGATCGATTTGAAATCTATCATGGTTTCAGAGAAATCATACTCCATGGTAAGTTGTTCTTGTAGAATGTTGAACGACTACCCCAACTAAAATCTATCCACTCAACAAAAATTATTTCAGAGAAATCATACTCCATGGTTCGTTGTTCTTGTAGAATGTTGAACGACTATCCCAACTAAAATCTATCCACTCAACAAAAATTATTTCAGAGAAATCATACTCCATGGTTCGTTGTTCTTGTAGAATGTTGAACGACTACCCCAACTAAAATCTATCCACTCAACAAAAATTATTTCAGAGAAATCATACCCCATGTTCGTTGTTCTTGTAGAATGTTGAACGACTACCCCAACTAAAATCTATCCACTCAATAAAAATTATTTCACACCACAGACTCATCTTGGTCAGGATCGATTTGAAATCTATCATGGTTTCAGAGAAATCATACTCCATGGTAAGTTGTTCTTGTAGAATGTTGAACGACTACCCCAACTAAAATCTATCCACTCAACAAAAATTATTTCAGAGAAATCATACTCCATGGTAAGTTGTTCTTGTAGAATGTTGAACGACTATCCCAACTAAAATCTATCCACTCAACAAAAATTATTTCAGAGAAATCATACTCCATGGTTCGTTGTTCTTGTAGAATGTTGAACGACTATCCCAACTAAAATCTATCCACTCAACAAAAATTATTTCAGAGCAATCATACTCCATGGTTCGTTGTTCTTGTAGAATGTTGAACGACTACCCCAACTAAAATCTATCCACTCAACAAAAATTATTTCACACCACAGACTCATCTTGGTCAGGATCGATTTGAAATCTATCATGGTTTCAGAGAAATTATAGTCCATGGTTCGTTGTTCTTGTAGAATGTTGAACGACTATCCCAACTAAAATCTATCCACTCAACAAAAATTATTTCACACCACAGACTCATCTTGGTCAGGATCGATTTGAAATATATCATGGTTTCAGAGAAATCATACTCCATGGTAAGTTGTTCTTGTAAAATGTTGAACGACTATCCCAACTAAAATCTATCCACTCAAAAAAATTATTTCAGAGAAATCATACTCCATGGTAAGTTGTTCTTGTAAAATGTTGAACGACTATCCCAACTAAAATCTATCCACTCAAAAAAATTATTTCAGAGAAATCATACTCCATGGTTCGTTGTTCTTGTAGAATGTTGAACAACTACCCCAACTAAAATCTATCCACTCAACAAAAATTATTTCACACCACAGACTCATCTTGGTCAGGATTGATTTGAAATCTATCATGGTTTCAGAGAAATCATACTCCATGGTTCGTTGTTCTTGTAGAATGTTGAACGACTATCCCAACTAAAATCTACCCACTCAACAAAAATTATTTCACACCACAGACTCATCTTGGTCAGGATCGATTTGAAATCTATCATGGTTTCAGAGAAATCATACTCCATGGTAAGTTGTTCTTGTAGAATGTTGAACGACTACCCCAACTAAAATCTATCCACTCAACAAAAATTATTTCAGAGAAATCATACTCCATGGTTCGTTGTTCTTGTAGAATGTTGAACGACTATCCCAACTAAAATCTATCCACTCAACAAAAATTATTTCAGAGAAATCATACTCCATGGTTCGTTGTTCTTGTAGAATGTTGAACGACTATCCCAACTAAAATCTATCCACTCAACAAAAATTATTCCAGAGAAATCATACTCCATGGTAAGTTGTTCTTTTAGAATGTTGAACGACTACCCCAACTAAAATCTATCCACTCAACAAAAATTATTTCACACCACAGACTCATCTTGGTCAGGATCGATTTGAAATCTATCATGGTTTCAGAGAAATCATACTCCATGGTTCGTTGTTCTGTAGAATGTTGAACGACTACCCCAACTAAAATCTATCCACTCAACAAAAATTATTTCAGAGAAATCATACCCCATGTTCGTTGTTCTTGTAGAATGTTGAACGACTACCCCAACTAAAATCTATCCACTCAATAAAAATTATTTCACACCACAGACTCATCTTGGTCAGGATCGATTTGAACTCTATCATGGTTTCAGAGAAATCATACTCCATGGTAAGTTGTTCTTGTAGAATGTTGAACGACTACCCCAACTAAAATCTATCCACTCAACAAAAATTATTTCAGAGAAATCATACTCCATGGTAAGTTGTTCTTGTAGAATGTTGAACGACTATCCCAACTAAAATCTATCCACTCAACAAAAATTATTTCAGAGAAATCATACTCCATGGTTCGTTGTTCTTGTAGAATGTTGAACGACTATCCCAACTAAAATCTATCCACTCAACAAAAATTATTTCAGAGCAATCATACTCCATGGTTCGTTGTTCTTGTAGAATGTTGAACGACTACCCCAACTAAAATCTATCCACTCAACAAAAATTATTTCACACCACAGACTCATCTTGGTCAGGATCGATTTGAAATCTATCATGGTTTCAGAGAAATTATAGTCCATGGTTCGTTGTTTTTGTAGAATGTTGAACGACTATCCCAACTAAAATCTATCCACTCAACAAAAATTATTTCACACCACAGACTCATCTTGGTCAGGATCGATTTGAAATATATCATGGTTTCAGAGAAATCATACTCCATGGTAAGTTGTTCTTGTAAAATGTTGAACGACTATCCCAACTAAAATCTATCCACTCAAAAAAATTATTTCAGAGAAATCATACTCCATGGTTCGTTGTTCTTGTAGAATGTTGAACGACTATCCCAACTAAAATCTATCCACTCAAAAAAATTATTTCAGAGAAATCATACTCCATTGTTCGTTGTTCTTTTAGAATGTTGAACGACTACCCCAACTAAAATCTATCCACTCAACAAAAATTATTTCACACCACAGACTCATCTTGGTCAGGATCGATTTGAAATATATCATGGTTTCAGAGAAATCATAGTCCATGGTAAGTTGTTCTTGTAGAATGTTGAACGACTATCCCAACTAAAATCTATCCACTCAACAAAAATTATTTCACACCACAGACTCATCTTGGTCAGGTTCGATTTGAAATCTATCATGGTTTCAGAGAAATCATACTCCATGTTAAGTTGTTCTTGTAAAATGTTGAACGACTATCATAACTAAAATCTATCCACTCAACAAAAATTATTTCAGAGAAATCATACTAAATGGTTCGTTGTTCTTGTAGAATGTTGAACGACTACCCCAACTAAAATCTATCCACTCAACAAAAATTATTTCACACCACAGACTCATCTTGGTCAGCATCGATTTGAAATCTATCATGGTTTCAGAGAAATCATACTCCATGGTAAGTTGTTCTTGTAGAATGTTGAACGACTATCCCAACTAAAATCTATCCACTCAACAAAAATTATTTCAGAGAAATCATACTCCATGGTAAGTTGTTCTTGTAGAATGTTGAACGACTACCCCAACTAAAATCTATCCACTCAACAAAAATTATTTCACACCACAGACTCATCTTGGTCAGGATCGATTTGAAATCTATCATGGTTTCAGAGAAATCATACTCCATGGTTCGTTGTTCTTGTAGAATGTTGAACGACTATCCCAACTAAAATCTATCCACTCAACAAAAATTATTTCAGAGAAATCATACTCCATGGTTCGTTGTTCTTGTAGAATGTTGAACGACGACCACAACTAAAATCTATCCACTCAACAAAAATTATTTCAGAGAAATCATACTCCATGGTTCGTTGTTCTTGTAGAATGTTGAACGACTAAACCAACTAAAATCTATCCACTCAACAAAAATTATTTCACACCACAGACTCATCTTGGTCAGGATCGATTTGAAATCTATCATGGTTTCAGAGAAATCATACTCCATGGTTCGTTGTTCTTGTAAAATGTTGAACGGCTACCCCAACTAAAATCTATCCACTCAACAAAAATTATTTCACACCACAGACTCATCTTGGTCAGGATCGATTTGAAATCTATCATGGTTTCAGAGAAATCATACTCCATGGTTCGTTGTTCTTGTAGAATGTTGAACGACTATCCCAACTAAAATCTATCCACTCAACAAAAATTATTTCACAGCACAGACTCATCTTGGTCAGGATCGATTTGAAATCTATCATGGTTTCAGAGAAATCATACTCCATGGTTCGTTGTTCTTGTAAAATGTTGAACGGCTACCCCAACTAAAATCTATCCACTCAACAAAAATTATTTCACACCACAGACTCATCTTGGTCAGGATCGATTTGAAATCTATCATGGTTTCAGAGAAATCATACTCCATGGTTCGTTGTTCTTGTAGAATGCTGAACGACTATCCCAACTAAAATCTATCCACTCAACAAGAATTATTTCACACCACAGACTCATCTTGGTCAGGATCGATTTGAAATCTATCATGGTTTCAGAGAAATCATACTCCATGGTTCGTTGTTCTTGTAAAATGTTGAACGACTACCCCAACTAAAATCTATCCACACAACAAAAATTATTTCACACCACAGACTCATCTTGGTTTCAGAGAAATCATACTCCATGGTTCGTTGTTCTTGTAGAATGTTGAACGACTACCCCAACTAAAATCTATCCACTCAACAAAAATTATTTCACACCACAGACTCATCTTGCTCAGGATCGATTTGAAATCTATCATGGTTGCAGAGAAATCATACTCCATGGTTGGTTGTTCTTGTAGAATGTTGAACGACTAATCCAACTAAAATCTATCCACTCAACAAAAATTATTTCAGAGAAATCATGCTCCATAATTCGTTGTTCTTGTAGAATGTTGAACGACTATCCCAACTAAAATCTATCCACTCAACAAAAATTATTTCAGAGAAATCATACTCCATGATAAGTTGTTCTTGTAGAATGATGAACGACTACCCCAACTAAAATCTATCCACTCAACAAAAATTATTTCAGAGAAATCATACTCCATGGTTCGTTGTTCTTGTAGAATGTTGAACGACTACCCCAACTAAAATCTATCCACTCAACAAAAATTATTTCACACCACAGACTCATCTTGGTCAGGATCGATTTGAAATCTATCATGGTTTCAGAGAAATCATACTCCATGCTTCGTTGTTCTTGTAGAATGTTGAACGACTACCCCAACTAAAATCTATCCACTCAACAAAAATTATTTCACACCACAGACTCATCTTGGTCAGGATCGATTTGAAATCTATCATGGTTGCAGAGAAATCATACTCCATGGTTCGTTGTTCTTGTAGAATGTTGAACGACTATCCCAACTAAAATCTATCAACTCAACAAAAATTATTTCACACCACAGACTCATCTTGGTCAGGATCGATTTGAAATCTATCATGGTTTCAGAGAAATCATACTCCATGGTTCGTTGTTCTTGTAGAATGTTGAACGACTACCCCAACTAAAATCTTTCCACTCAACAAAAATTATTTCAGAGAAATCATACTCCATGGTTCGTTGTTCTTGTGGAATGTTGAACGACTACCCCAACTAAAATCTATCCACTTAACAAAAATTATTTCACACCACAGACTCATCTCGGTTAGGATGGATTTGAAATCTATCATGGTTTCAGAGAAATCATACTCCATGGTTCGTTGTTCTTGTAGAATGTTGAACGACTACCCCAACTAAAATCTATCCACTCAACAAAAATTATTTCAGGGAAATCATACAACATGGTAAGTTGTTCTTGTAGAATGTTGAACGACTATCCCAACTAAAATCTATCCACTCAACAAAAATTATTTCAGAGAAATCATACTCCATGGTTCGTTGTTCTTGTAGAATGTTGAACGAATATCCCAACTAAAATCTATCCACTCAACAAAAATTATTTCAGAGAAGTCATACTCCATGGTTCGTTGTTCTTGTAGAGTGTTGAACGACTATCCCAACTAAAATCTATCCACTCAACAAAAATTATTTCACACCACAGACTCATCTTGGTCAGGATCGATTTGAAATCTATCATGGTTTCAGAGAAATTATAGTCCATGGTAAGTTGTTCCCCCCAACTAAAATCTATCCACTCAACAAAAATTATTTCACACCACAGACTCATCTTGGTCAGGATCGATTTGAAATCTATCATGGTTTCAGAGAAATCATACTCCATGGTAAGTTGTTCTTGTAGAATGTTGAACGACTACCCCAACTAAAATCTATCCACTCAACAAAAATTATTTCAGAGAAATCATACTCCATGGTTCGTTGTTCTTGTAGAATGTTGAACGACTACCCCAACTAAAATTTATCCACTCAACAAAAATTATTTCAGAGAAATCATACTAAATGGTTCGTTGTTCTTGTAGAATGTTGAACGACTACCCCAACTAAAATCTATCCACTCAACAAAAATTATTTCACACCACAGACTCATCTTGGTCAGGATCGATTTGAAATCTATCATGGTTGCAGAGAAATCATACTCCATGGTTCGTTGTTCTTGTAGAATGTTGAACGACTACCCCAACTAAAATCTATCCACTCAACAAAAATTATTTCAGAGAAATCATACTCCATGGTTCGTTGTTCTTGTAGAATGTTGAACGACTACCCCAACTAAAATCTATCCACTTAACAAAAATTATTTCACACCACAGACTCATCTCGGTCAGGATCGGTTTGAAATCTATCATGGTTTCAGAGAAATCATACTCCATGGTTCGTTGTTCTTGTAGAATGTTGAACGACTATCCCAACTAAAATCTACCCACTCAACAAAAATTATTTCACACCACAGACTCATCTTGGTCAGGATCGATTTGAAATCTATCATGGTTTCAGAGAAATCATACTCCATGGTAAGTTGTTCTTGTAGAATGTTGAACGACTACCCCAACTAAAATCTATCCACTCAACAAAAATTATTTCAGAGAAATCATACTCCATGGTAAGTTGTTCTTGTAGAATGTTGAACGACTATCCCAACTAAAATCTATCCACTCAACAAAAATTATTTCAGAGAAATCATACTCCATGGTTCGTTGTTCTTGTAGAATGTTGAACGACTATCCCAACTAAAATCTATCCACTCAACAAAAATTATTTCAGAGAAATCATACTCCATGGTTCGTTGTTCTTGTAGAATGTTGAACGACTACCCCAACTAAAATCTATCCACTCAACAAAAATTATTTCAGAGAAATCATACTCCATGGTTCGTTGTTCTTGTAGAATGTTGAACGACTACCCCAACTAAAATCTATCCACTCAACAAAAATTATTTCAGAGAAATCATACTCCATGGTTCGTTGTTCTTGTAGAATGTTGAACGACTACCCCAACTAAAACCTATCCACTCAACAAAAATTATTTCACACCACAGACTCATCTTGGTCAGGATCGATTTGAAATCTATCATGGTTTCAGAGAAATCATACTCCATGATTCGTTGTTCTTGTAGAATGTTGAACGACTACCCCAACTAAAATCTATCCACTCAACAAAAATTATTTCAGAGAAATCATACTCCATGGTTCGTTGTTCTTGTAGAATGTTGAACGACTACCCCAACTAAAATCTATCCACTCAACAAAAATTATTTCAGAGAAATCATACTCCATGGTTCGTTGGTCTTGTAGAATGTTGAACGACTACCCCAACTAAAATCTATCCACTCAACAAAAATTATTTCAGAGAAATCATACTCCATGGTAAGTTGTTCTTGTAGAATGTTGAACGACTACCCCTAACTAAAATCTATCCACTCAACAAAAATTATTTCAGAGAACTCATACTCCATGGTTCGTTGTTCTTGTAGAATGTTGAACGACTACCCCAACTAAAATCTATCCACTCAACAAAAATTATTTCAGAGAAATCATACTCCATGGTAAGTTGTTCTTGTAGAATGTTGCACGACTACCCCAACTAAAATCTATCCACTCAACAAAAATTATTTCAGAGAAATCATACTCCATGGTAAGTTGTTCTTGTACAATGTTGAACGACTACCCCATTTAAAATCTATCCACTCAACAAAAATTATTTCACATCACAGACTCATCTTGTTCAGGATCGATTTGAAATCTATCATGGTTGCAGAGAAATCATACTCCATGGTTCGTTGTTCTTGTAGAATGTTGAACGACTACCCCAACTAAAATCTATCCACTCAACAAATATTATTTCACACCACAGACTCATCTTGGTCAGGATCGATTTGAAATCTATCATGGTTTCAGAGAAATCATAATCCATGGTAAGTTGTTCTTGTAGAATGTTGAACGACTACCCCAACTAAAATCTATCCACTCAACAAAAATTATTTCACACCACAGACTCATCTTGGTCAGGATCGATTTGAAATCTATCATGGTTTCAGAGAAATCATACTCCATGGTTCGTTGTTCTTGTAGAATGTTGAACGACTATCCCAACTAAAATCTATCCACTCTACAAAAATTATTTCAGAGAAATCATACTCCATGGTAAGTTGTTCTTGTAGAATGTTGAACGACTACCCCAACTAAAATCTATCCACTCAACAAAAATTATTTCAGAGAAATCATACTCCATGGTTCGTTGTTCTTGTAGAATGTTGAACGACTACCCCAACTAAACTCTATCCATTCAACAAAAATTATTTCAGAGAAATCATACTCCATGGTTCGTTGTTCTTGTAGAATGTTGAACGACTACCCCAACTAAAATCTATCCACTCAACAAAAATTATTTCAGAGAAATCATACTCCATGGTAAGTTGTTCTTGTAGAATGTTGAACGACTACCCCAACTAAAATCTATCCACTCAACAAAAATTATTTCACACCACAGACTCATCTTGGTCAGGATCGATTTGAAATCTATCATGGTTGCAGAGAAATCATACTCCATAGTTCATTGTTCTTGTAGAATGTTGAACGAATACCCCAACTAAAATCTATCCACTCAACAAAAATTATTTCACACCACAGACTCATCTTGGTCAGGATCGATTTGAAATCTATCATAGTTTCAGGGAAATCATAGTCCATGGTAAGTTGTTCTTGTAGAATGTTGAACGACTACGACAACTAAAATCTATCCACTCAACAAAAATTATTTTAGAGAAATCATACTCCATGGTTCGTTGTTCTTGTAGAATGTTGAACGACTACCCCAACTAAAATCTATCCACTCAACAAAAATTATTTCACACCACAGACTCATTTTGGTCAGGATCGATTTGAAATCTATCATGGTTTCAGAGAAATCATACTCCATGGTTCGTTGTTCTTGTAGAATGTTGAACGACTATCCCAACTAAAATCTATCCACTCAACAAAAATTATTTCAGAGAAATCATACTCCATGGTTCGTTGTTCTTGTAGAATGTTGAACGACTACCCCAACTAAAATCTATCCACTCAACAAAAATTATGTCAGAGAAATCATACTCCATGATTCGTTGTTCTTGTAGAATGTTGAACGACTACCCCATTTAAAATCTATCCACTCAACAAAAATTATTTCAGAGAAATCATACTCCATGGTAAGTTGTTCTTGTAGAATGTTGAACGACTACCCCAACTAAAATCTATCCACTCAACAAAAATTATTTCAGAGAAATCATACTCCATGGTAAGTTGTTCTTGTAGAATGTTGAACGACTACCCCAACTAAAATCTATCCACTCAACAAAAATTATTTCACACCACAGACTCATCTTGGTCAGGATCGATTTGAAATCTATCATGGTTTCAGAGAAATCATAGTCCATGGTAAGTTGTTCTTGTAGAATGTTGAACGACTACGACAACTAAAATCTATCCACCCAACAAAAATTATTTCAGAGAAATCATACTCCATGGTAAGTTGTTCTTGTAGAATGTTGAACGACTACCCCAACTAAAATCTATCCACTCAACAAAAATTATTTCACACCACAGACTCATTTTGGTCAGGATCGATTTGAAATCTATCATGGTTTCAGAGAAATCATACTCCATGGTTCGTTGTTCTTGTAGAATGTTGAACGACTACCCCAACTAAAATCTATCCACTCAACAAAAATTATTTCAGAGAAATCATACTCCATGGTAAGTTGTTCTTGTAGAATGTTGAACGACTATCCCAACTAAAATCTATCCACTCAACAAAAATCATTTCAGAGAAATCATACTCCATGGTTCGTTGTACTTGTAGAATGTTGAACGACTACCCCAACTAAAATCTATCCACTCAACAAAAATTATTTCAGAGAAATCATACTCCATGGTTCGTTGTTCTTGTAGAATGTTGAACGTCTACCCCAACTAAAATCTATCCACTCAACAAAAATTATTTCACACCACAGACTCATCTTGGTCAGGATCGATTTCAAATCTATCATGGTTTCAGAGAAATCATAGTCCATGGGAGGTTGTTCTTGTAGAATGTTGAACGACTACCCCAACTAAAATATATCCACTCAACAAAAATTATCTCACACCACAGACTCATCTTGGTCAGGATCGATTTGAAATCTATCATGGTTTCAGAGAAATCATACTCCATGGTAAGTTGTTCTTGTAGAATGTTGAACGACTACCCCAACTAAAATCTATCCACTCAACAAAAATTATTTCAGAGAAATCATACTCTATGGTTCGTTGTTCTTGTAGAATGTTGAACGACTAATCCAAATAAAATCTATCCACTCAACAAAAATTATTTCAGAGAAATCTACTATATGGTTCGTTGTTCTTGTAGAATGTTGAACGACTACCCCAACTAAAATCTATTAACTCAACAAAAATTATTTCACACCACAGACTCATCTTGGTCAGGATCGATTTGAAATCTATCATGGTTTCAGAGAAATCATACTCCATGGTAAGTTGTTCTTGTAGAATGTTGAACGACTACCCCAACTACAATCTATCCACTCAACAAAAATTATTTCAGAGAAATCATACTCCATGGTTCGTTGTTCTTGTAGAATGTTGAACGACTACCCCGACTAAAATCTATCCACTCAACAAAAATTATTTCAGAGAAATCATACTCCATGGTTCGTTGTTCTTGTAGAATGTTGAACGACTACCCCAACTAAAGTCTATGCACTCAACAAAAATTATTTCACACCACAGACTCATCTTGGTCAGGATCGATTTGAAATCTATCATGGTTTCAGAGAAATCATAGTCCATGGTAAGTTGTTCTTGTAGAATGTTGAACGACTACCCCAACTAAAATCTATCCACTCAACAAAAATTATTTCAGAGAAATCATACTCCATGGTTCGTTGTTCTTGTAGAATGTTGAACGACTACCCCAACTAAAATCTATCCACTCAACAAAAATTATTTCACACCACAGACTCATCTTGGTCAGGATCGATTTGAAATCTATCATGGTTTCAGAGAAATCATACTCCATGGTTCGTTGTTCTTGTAGAATGTTGAACGACTATCCCAACTAAAATCTATCCACTCAACAAAAATTATTTCAGAGAAATCATACTCCATGGTAAGTTGTTCTTGTAGAATGTTGAACGACTATCCCAACTAAAATCTATCCACTCAACAAAAATTATTTCAGAGAAATCATACTCCATGGTAAGTTGTTCCTGTAGAATGTTGAACGACTACCCCTAACTAAAATCTATCCACTCAACAAAAATTATTTCAGAGAAATCATACTCCATGGTTCGTTGTTCTTCTAGAATGTTGAACGACTATCCCAACTAAAATCTATCCACTCAACAAAAATTATTTCAGAGAAATCATACTCCATGGTTCGTTGTTCTTGTAAAATGTTGAACGACTACCCCAACTAAAATCTATCAACTCAACAAAAATTATTTCAGAGAAATCATACTCCATGGTTCGTTGTTCTTGTAGAATGTTGAACGACTACCCCAACTAAAATCTATCCACTCAACAAAAATTATTTCACACCACAGACTCATCTTGGTCAGGATCGATTTGAAATCTATCATGGTTTCAGAGAAATCATACTCCATGGTTCGTTGTTCTTGTAGAATGTTGAACGACTATCCCAACTAAAATCTATCCACTCAACAAAAATTATTTCAGAGAAATCATACTCCATGGTAAGTTGTTCTTGTAGAATGTTGAACGACTACCCCTAACTAAAATCTATCCACTCAACAAAAATTATTTCAGAGAAATCATACTCCATGTTAAGTTGTTCTTGTAGAATGTTGAATGACTACCCCAACTAAAATCTATCCACTCAACAAAAATTATTTCACACCACAGACTCATCTTGGTCAGGATCGATTTGAAATCTATCATGGTTTCAGAGAAATCATACTCCATGGTTCGTTGTTCTTGTAGAATGTTGAACGCCTACCCCAACTAAAATCTATCCACTCAACAAAAATTATTTCACACCACAGACTCATCTTGGTCAGGATCGATTTGAAATCTATCAGGGTTTCAGAGAAATCATACTCCATGGTAAGTTGTTCTTGTAGAATGTTGAACGACTACCCCAACTAAAATCTATCCACTCAACAAAAATTATTTCAGAGAAATCATACTCCATGGTTCGTTGTTCTTGTAGAATGTTGAACGACTACCCCAACTAAAATCTATCCACTCAACAAAAATTATTTCACACCACAGACTCATCTTGGTCAGGATCGATTTGAAATCTATCATGGTTTCAGAGAAATCATACTCCATGGTTCGTTGTTCTTGTAGAATGTTGAACGACTATCCCAACTAAAATCTATCCACTCAACAAAAATTATTTCAGAGAAATCATACTCCATGGTAAGTTGTTCTTGTAGAATGTTGAACGACTACCCCTAACTAAAATCTATCCACTCAACAAAAATTATTTCAGAGAAATCATACTCCATGTTAAGTTGTTCTTGTAGAATGTTGAATGACTACCCCAACTAAAATCTATCCACTCAACAAAAATTATTTCACACCACAGACTCATCTTGGTCAGGATCGATTTGAAATCTATCATGGTTTCAGAGAAATCATACTCCATGGTTCGTTGTTCTTGTAGAATGTTGAACGCCTACCCCAACTAAAATCTATCCACTCAACAAAAATTATTTCACACCACAGACTCATCTTGGTCAGGATCGATTTGAAATCTATCAGGGTTTCAGAGAAATCATACTCCATGGTAAGTTGTTCTTGTAGAATGTTGAACGACTACCCCAACTAAAATCTATCCACTCAACAAAAATTATTTCAGAGAAATCATACTCCATGGTAAGTTGTTCTTGTAGAATGTTGAACGACTACCCCAACTAAAATCTATCCACTCAACAAAAATTATTTCACACCACAGACTCATCTTGGTCAGGATCGATTTGAAATCTATCATGGTTTCAGAGAAATCATACTCCATGGTTCGTTGTTCTTGTAGAATGTTGAACGACTACCCCAACTAAAATCTATCCACTCAACAAAAATTATTTCAGAGAAATCATACTCCATGGTAAGTTGTTCTTGTAGAATGTTGAACGACTACCCCAACTAAAATCTATAAACTCAACAAAAATTATTTCAGAGAAATCATACTCCATGGTAAATTGTTCTTGTAGAATGTTGAACGACTACCCCAACTAAAATCTATCCACTCAACAAAAATTATTTCACACCACAGACTCATCTTGGTCAGGATCGATTTGAAATCTATCATGGTTTCAGAGAAATCATAGTCCATCGTAAGTTGTTCTTGTAGAATGTTGAACGACTACGACAACTAAAATCTATCCACTCAACAAAAATTATTTCAGAGAAATCATACTCCATGGTTCGTTGTTCTTGTAGAATGTTGAACGACTACCCCAACTAAAATCTATCCACTCAACAAAAATTATTTCAGAGAAATCATACTCCATGGTAAGCTGTTCTTGTAGAATGTTGAATGACTACCCCAACTAAAATCTGTCCACTCAACAAAAATTATTTCACACCACAGACTCATCTTGGTCAGGATCGATTTGAAATCTATCATGGTTTCAGAGAAATCATACTCCATGGTTCGTTGTTCTTGTAGAATGTTGAACGACTACCCCAACTAAAATCTATCCACTCAACAGAAATTATTTCACACCACAGACTCATCTTGGTCAGGATCGATTTGAAATCTATCAGGGTTTCAGAGAAATCATACTCCATGGTAAGTTGTTCTTGTAGAATGTTGAACGACTACCAAAACTAAAATCTATCCACTCAACAAAAATTATTTCAGAGAAATCATACTCCATGGTTCGTTGTTCTTGTAGAATGTTGAACGACTACCCCAACTAAAATCTATCCACTCAACAAAAATTATTTCACACCACAGACTCATCTTGGTCAGGATCGATTTGAAATCTATCATGGTTTCAGAGAAATCATAGTCCATCGTAAGTTGTTCTTGTAGAATGTTGAACGACTACGACAACTAAAATCTATCCACTCAACAAAAATTATTTCAGAGAAATCATACTCCATGGTTCGTTGTTCTTGTAGAATGTTGAACGACTACCCCAACTAAAATCTATCCACTCAACAAAAATTATTTCAGAGAAATCATACTCCATGGTAAGCTGTTCTTGTAGAATGTTGAATGACTACCCCAACTAAAATCTGTCCACTCAACAAAAATTATTTCACACCACAGACTCATCTTGGTCAGGATCGATTTGAAATCTATCATGGTTTCAGAGAAATCATACTCCATGGTTCGTTGTTCTTGTAGAATGTTGAACGACTACCCCAACTAAAATCTATCCACTCAACAGAAATTATTTCACACCACAGACTCATCTTGGTCAGGATCGATTTGAAATCTATCAGGGTTTCAGAGAAATCATACTCCATGGTAAGTTGTTCTTGTAGAATGTTGAACGACTACCAAAACTAAAATCTATCCACTCAACAAAAATTATTTCAGAGAAATCATACTCCATGGTTCGTTGTTCTTGTAGAATGTTGAACGACTACCCCAACTAAAATCTATCCACTCAACAAAAATTATTTCACACCACAGACTCATCTTGGTCAGGATCGATTTGAAATCTATCATGGTTTCAGAGAAATCATAGTCCATGGGAAGTTGTTCTTGTAGAATGTTGAACGACTACCCCAACTTAAATCTATCCACTCAACAAAAATTATTTCACACCACAGACTCATCTTGGTCAGGATCGATTTGAAATCTATCATGGTTTCAGAGAAATCATACTCCATGGTTCGTTGTTCTTGTAGAATGGTGAACGACTACCCCAACTAAAATCTATCCACTCAACAAAAATTATTTCACACCACAGACTCATCTTGGTCAGGATCGATTTGAAATCTAAAATTTTTTCAGAGAAATCATACTTCATGGTTCGTAGTTCTGATAGAATATTGAAAGACTACCCCAAACTAAAATCTATCCACTGGAGCAAAATTATTTCACACCACAGACTCATCTTGGTCAGGATCGATTTGAAATCTACAATGGTTTCAGAGAAATCATACTTCATGGTTCGTAGTTCTGATAGAATATTGAAAGACTTTCCCAAACTAAAATCTATATACTCAACAAAAATTATTTCACACTACAGACTCATTGTGGTCAGGATCGATTTGAAATCTATCATGGTTTCAGAGAAATCATAGTCCATGGTAAGTTGTTCTTGTAGAATGTTGAACGACTACCCCAACTAAAATCTATCCACTCAACAAAAATTATTTCAGAGAAATCATACTCCATGGTAAGTTGTTCTTGTAGAATGTTGAACGACTACCCCAACTAAAATCTATCCACTCAACAAAAATTATTTCAGAGAAATCATACTCCATGGTAAGTTGTTCTTGTAGAATGTTGAACGACTATCCCAACTAAAATCTATCCACTCAACAAAAATTATTTCAGAGAAATCATACTCCATGGTTCGTTGTTCTTGTAGAATGTTCAACGACTACCCCAACTAAAATCTATTAACTCAACAAAAATTATTTCACACCACAGACTCATCTTGGTCAGGATCGATTTGAAATCTATCATGGTTTCAGAGAAATCATACTCCATGGTAAGTTGTTCTTGTAGAATGTTGAACGACTACCCCAACTAAAATCTATCCACTCAACAAAAATTATTTCAGAGAAATCATACTCCATGGTTTGTTGTTCTTGTAGAATGTTGAACGACTACCCCAACTAAAATTTATCCACTCAACAAAAATTATTTCAGAGAAATCATACTAAATGGTTCGTTGTTCTTGTAGAATGTTGAACGACTACCCCAACTAAAATCTATCCACTCAACAAAAATTATTTCAGAGAAATCATACTCCATGGTTCGTTGTTCTTGTAGAATGTTGAACGACTACCCCAACTAAAATCTATCCAATCAACAAGAATTATTTCACACCACAGACTCATCTTGGTCAGCATCGATTTGAAATCTATCATGGTTTCAGAGAAATCATACTCCATGGTAAGTTGTTCTTGTAGAATGTTGAACGACTATCCCAACTAAAATCTATCCACTCAACAAAAATTATTTCAGAGAAATCATACTAAATGGTTCGTTGTTCTTGTAGAATGTTGAACGACTACCCCAACTAAAATCTATCCACTCAACAAAAATTATTTCAGAGAAATCATACTCCATGGTTTGTTGTTCTTGTAGAATGTTGAACGACTACCCCAACTAAAATTTATCCACTCAACAAAAATTATTTCAGAGAAATCATACTCCATGGTAATTTGTTCTTGTAGAATGTTGAACGACTACCCCAACTAAAATCTATCCACTCAACAAAAATTATTTCACACCACAGACTCATCTTGGTCAGCATCGATTTGAAATCTATCATGGTTTCAGAGAAATCATACTCCATGGTAAGTTGTTCTTGTAGAATGTTGAACGACTATCCCAACTAAAATCTATCCACTCAACAAAAATTATTTCAGAGAAATCATACTAAATGGTTCGTTGTTCTTGTAGAATGTTGAACGACTACCCCAACTAAAATCTATCCACTCAACAAAAATTATTTCAGAGAAATCATACTCCATGTTTCGTTGTTCTTGTAGAATGTTGAACGACTACCCCAACTAAAATCTATCCACTCAACAAAAATTATTTCACACCACAGACTCATCTTGGTCAGCATCGATTTGAAATCTATCATGGTTTCAGAGAAATCATACTCCATGGTAAGTTGTTCTTGTAGAATGTTGAACGACTATCCCAACTAAAATCTATCCACTCAACAAAAATTATTTCAGAGAAATCATACTGCATGGTAAGTTGTTCTTGTAGAATGTTGAACGACTACCCCAACTAAAATCTATCCACTCAACAAAAATTATTTCACACCACAGACTCATCTTGGTCAGGATCGATTTGAAATCTATCATGGTTTCAGAGAAATCATACTCCATGGTAAGTTGTTCTTGTAGAATGTTGAACGACTACCCCAACTAAAATCTCTCCACTCAACAAAAATTATTTCACACCACAGACTCATCTTGGTCAGGATCGATTTCAAATCTATCATGGTTTCAGAGAAATCATACTCCATGGTAAGTTGTTCTTGTAGAATGTTGAACGACTACCCCAACTAAAATCTATCCACTCAACAAAAATTATTTCAGAGAAATCATACTCCATGGTTCGTTGTTCTTGTAGAATGTTGAACGACTAAACCAACTAAAATCTATCCACTCAACAAAAATTATTTCACACCACAGACTCATCTTGGTCAGGATCGATTTGAAATCTATCATGGTTTCAGAGAAATCATATTCCATTTTTCGTTGTTCTTGTAAAATGTTGAACGACTACCCCAACGAAAATCTATCCACTCAACAAAAATTATTTCACACCACAGACTCATCTTGGTCAGGATCGATTTGAAATCTATCATGGTTTCAGAGAAATCATACTCCATGGTTCGTTGTTCTTGTAGAATGTTGAACGACTATCCCAACTAAAATCTATACACTCAACAAAAATTATTTCACACCACAGACTCATCTTGGTCAGGATCGATTTGAAATCTATCATGGTTTCAGAGAAATCATACTCCATGGTTCGTTGTTCTTGTAGAATGTTGAACGACTATCCCAACTAAAATCTATCCACTCAACAAAAATTATTTCACACCACAGACTCATCTTGGTCAGGATCGATTTGAAATCTATCATGGTTTCAGAGAAATCATACTCCATGGTTCGTTGTTCTTGTAAAATGTTGAACGACTACCCCAACTAAAATCTATCCACTCAACAAAAATTATTTCACACCACAGACTCATCTTGGTCAGGATCGATTTGAAATCTATCATGGTTGCAGAGAAATCATACTCCATGGTAAGTTGTTCTTGTAGAATGTTGAACGACTACCCCAACTAAAATCTATCCACTCAACAAAAATTATTTCACACCACAGACTCATCTTGGTCAGGATCGATTTGAAATCCATCATTTTTTCAGAGAAATCATACTCCATGGTTCGTTGTTCTTGTAGAATGTTGAACGACTACCCCAACTAAAATCTATCCACTCAACAAAAAATTTTACAGAGAAATCATACTCCATGGTTCGTTGTTCTTGTAGAATGTTGAACGACTATCCCAACTAAAATCTATCCACTCAGCAAAAATTATTTCAGAGAAATCATACTCCATGGTTCGTTGTTCTTGTAGAATGTTGAACGACTACCCCAACTAAAATCTATCCACTCAACAAAAATTATTTCAGAGAAATCATAGTCCATGTTTCGTTGTTCTTGTAGAATGTTGAACGGCTACCCCAACTAAAATCTATCCACTCAACAAAAATTATGTCAGAGAAATCATACTCCATGGTTCGTTGTTCTTGTAGAGTGTTGAACGACTATCCCAACTAAAATCTACCCACTCAACAAAAATTATTTCACACCACAGACTCATCTTGGTCAGGATCGATTTGAAATCTATCATGGTTTCAGAGAAATCATACTCCATGGTAAGTTGTTCTTGTAGAATGTTGAACGACTACCCCAACTAAAATCTATCCACTCAACAAAAATTATTTCAGAGAAATCATACTCCATGGTTCGTTGTTCTTGTAGAATGTTGAACGACTATCCCAACTAAAATCTATCCGCTCAGCAAAAATTATTTCAGAGAAATCATACTCCATGGTTCGTTGTTCTTGTAGAATGTTGAACGACTACCCCAACTAAAATCTATCCACTCAACAAAAATTATTTCAGAGAAATCATACTCCATGGTTCGTTGTTCTTGTAGAATGTTGAACGACTATCCCAACTAAAATCTATCCACTCAGCAAAAATTATTTCAGAGAAATCATACTCCATGGTTCGTTGTTCTTGTAGAATGTTGAACGACTACCCCAACTAAAATCTATCCACTCAACAAAAATTATTTCAGAGAAATCATACTCCATGGTTCGTTGTTCTTGTAGAATGTTGAACGACTACCCCAACTAAAATCTATCCACTCAACAAAAATTATGTCAGAGAAATCATACTCCATGGTTCGTTGTTCTTGTAGAATGTTGAACGACTATCCCAACTAAAATCTATCCACTCAACAAAAATTATTTCACACCACAGACTCATCTTGGTCAGGATCGATTTGAAATCTATCATGGTTTCAGAGAAATCATACTCCATGGTAAGTTGTTCTTGTAGAATGTTGAACGACTACCCCAACTAAAATCTATCCACTCAACAAAAATTATTTCAGAGAAATCATACTCCATGGTTCGTTGTTCTTGTAGAATGTTGAACGACTACCCCAACTAAAATCTATCCACTCAACAAAAATTATTTCAGAGAAATCATACTCCATGGTAAGTTGTTCTTGTAGAATGTTGAACGACTACCCCAACTAAAATCTATCCACTCAACAAAAATTATTTCAGAGAAATCATACTCCATGGTTCGTTGTTCTTGTAGAATGTTGAACGACTACCCCAACTAAAATCTATCCACTCAACAAAAATTATTTCACACCACAGACTCATCTTGGTCAGGATCGATTTGAAATCTATCATGGTTTCAGAGAAATCATACTCCATGGTAAGTTGTTCTTGTAGAATGTTGAACGACTACCCCAACTAAAATCTATCCACTCAACAAAAATTATTTCACACCACAGACTCATCTTGGTCAGGATCGATTTGAAATCTATCATGGTTTCAGAGAAATCATACTCCATGGTTCGTTGTTCTTGTAGAATGTTGAACGACTACCCCAACTAAAATCTATCCACTCAACAAAAATTATTTCAGAGAAATCATACTCCATGGTTCGTTGTTCTTGTAGAATGTTGAACGACTACCCCCCACCTAAAATCTATGAACTCAACAAAAATTATTTCACACCACAGACTCATCTTGGTCAGGATCGATTTGAAATCTATCATGGTTTCAGAGAAATCATACTCCATGGTAAGTTGTTCTTGTAGAATGTTGAACGACTACCCCAACTAAAATCTATCCACTCAACAAAAATTATTTCAGAGAAATCATACTCCATGGTAAGTTGTTCTTGTAGAATTTTGAACGACTATCCCAACTAAAATCTATCCACTCAACAAAAATTATTTCAGAGAAATCATACTCCATGGTTCGTTGTTCTTGTAGAATGTTGAACGACTATCCCAACTAAAATCTATCCACTCAACAAAAATTATTTCAGAGAAATCATACTCCATGGTTCGTTGTTCTTGTAGAATGTTGAACGACTACCCCAACTAAAATCTATCCACTCAACAAAAATTATTTCACACCACAGACTCATCTTGGTCAGGATCGATTTGAAATCTATCATAGTTTCAGAGAAATCACAGTCCATTGTAAGTTGTTCCCCCCAACTAAAATCTATCCACTCAACAAAAATTATTTCACACCACAGACTCATCTTGGTCAGGATCGATTTGAAATCTATCATGGTTTCAGAGAAATCATACTCCATGGTAAGTTGTTCTTGTAGAATGTTGAACGACTACCCCAACTAAAATCTATCCACTCAACAAAAATTATTTCAGAGAAATCATACTCCATGGTAAGTTGTTCTTGTAGAATGTTGAACGACTACCCCAACTAAAATCTATCCACCCAAAAAAATTATTTCAGAGAAATCATACTCCATGGTTCGTTGTTCTTGTAGAATATTGAACGACTACCCCAACTAAAATCTATCCACTCAACAAAAATTATTTCACACCACAGACTCATCTTGGTCAGGATCGATTTGAAATCTATCATGTTTTCAGATAAATCATACTCCATGGTAAGTTGTTCTTGTAGAATGTTGAACGACTACCCCAACTAAAATCTATCCACTCAACAAAAATTATTTCAGAGAAATCATACTTCATGGTAAGTTGTTCTTGTAGAATGTTGAACGACTACCCCAACTAAAATCTATCCACTCAACAAAAATTATTTCAGAGAAATCATACTCCATGGTTCGTTGTTCTTGTAGAATGTTGAACGACTACCCCAACTAAAATCTATCCACTCAACAAAAATTATTTCACACCACAGACTCATCTTGGTCAAAATCGATTTGAAATCTATCATGGTTTCAGAGAAATCATACTCCACGATTCGTTGTTCTTGTAGAATGTTGAACGACTATCCCAACTAAAATCTATCCACTCAACAAAAATTATTTCAGAGAAATCATACTCCATGGTAAGTTGTTCTTGTAGAATGTTGAACGACTACCCCAACTAAAATCTATCCACTCAACAAAAATTATTTCAGAGAAATCATACTATATGGTTCGTTGTTCTTGTAGAATGTTGAACGACTACCCCAACTAAAATCTATCCACTCAACAAAAATTATTTCACACCACAGACTCATCTTGGTCAGGATCGATTTGAAATCTATCATGGTTTCAGAGAAATCATACTCCATGGTTCGTTGTTCTTGTAAAATGTTGAACGACTATCCCAACTAAAATCTATCCACTCAACAAAAATTATTTCAGAGAAATCATACTCCATGGTCAGTTGTTCTTGTAGAATGTTGAACGACTACCCCAACTAAAATCTATCCACTCAACAAAAATTATTTCACACCACAGACTCATCTTGGTCAGGATCGATTTGAAATCTATCATGGTTTCAGAGAAATCATACTCCATGGTTCGTTGTTCTTGTAGAATGTTGAACGACTACCCCAACTAAAATCTATTCACTCACCAAAAATTATTTCACACCACAGACTCATCTTGGTCAGGATCGATTTGAAATCTATCATGGTTTCAGAGAAATCATAGTCCATGGTAAGTTGTTCTTGTAGAATGTTGAACGACTACCCCACCTAAAATCTATCGACTCAACAAAAATTATTTCACACCACAGACTCATCTTGGTCAGGATCGATTTGAAATCTATCATGGTTTCAGAGAAATCATACTCCATGGTAAGTTGTTCTTGTAGAATGTTGAACGACTATCCCAACTAAAATCTATCCACTCAACAAAAATTATTTCAGAGAAATCATACTCCATGGTAAGTTGTTCTTGTAGAATGTTGAACGACTACCCCAACTAAAATCTATCCACTCAACAAAAATTATTTCAGAGAAATCATACTATATAGTAAGTTGTTCTTGTAGAATGTTGAACGACTACCCCAACTAAAATCTATCCACTCAACAAAAATTATTTCAGAAAAATCATACTCCAACTTTCGTTGTTCTTGTAAAATGTTGAACGACTACCCCAACTAAAATCTATCCACTCAACAAAAATTATTTCACACCACAGACTCATCTTGGTCAGGATCGATTTGAAATCTATCATGGTTTCAGAGAAATCATACTCCATGCTAAGTTGTTCTTGTAGAATGTTGAACGACTACCCCAACTAAAATCTATCCACTCAACAAAAATTATTTCACACCACAGACTCATCTTGGTCAGGATCGATTTGAAATCTATCACGGTTTCAGAGAAATCATACTCCATGGTAAGTTGTTCTTGTAGAATGTTGAACGACTACCCCAACTAAAATCTATCCACTCAACAAAAATTATTTCACACCACAGACTCATCTTGGTCAGGATCGATTTGAAATCTATCACGGTTTCAGAGAAATCATACTCCATGGTAAGTTGTTCTTGTAGAATGTTGAACGACTACCCCAACTAAAATCTATCCACTCAACAAAAATTATTTCACACCACAGACTCATCTTGGTCAGGATCGATTTGAAATCTATCATGGTTTCAGAGAAATCATACTCCATGGTTCGTTGTTCTTGTAAAATGTTGAACGACTATCCCAACTAAAATCTATCCACTCAACAAAAATTATTTCAGAGAAATCATACTCCATGGTAAGTTGTTCTTGTAGAATGTTGAACGACTACCCCAACTAAAATCTATCCACTCAACAAAAATTATTTCACAAAACAGACTCATCTTGGTCAGGATCGATTTGAAATCTATCATGGTTTCAGAGAAATCATACTCCATGGTTCGTTGTTCTTGTAAAATGTTGAACGACTATCCCAACTAAAATCTATCCACTCAACAAAAATTATTTCAGAGAAATCATACTCCATGGTTCGTTGTTCTTGTAGAATGTTGAACGACTACCCCAACTAAAATCTATCCACTCAACAAAAATTATTTCACACCACAGACTCATCTTGGTCAGGATCGATTTGAAATCTATCATGGTTTCAGAGAAATCATAGTCCATGGTAAGTTGTTCTTGTAGAATGTTGAACGACTACCCCAACTAAAATCTATCCACTCAACAAAAATTATTTCACACCACAGACTCATCTTGGTCAGGATCGATTTGAAATCTATCATGGTTTCAGAGAAATCATACTCCATGGTTCGTTGTTCTTGTAGAATGTTGAACGACTATCCCAACTAAAATCTATCCACTCAACCAAAATTATTTCAGAGAAATCATACTCCATGGTAAGTTGTTCTTGTAGAATGTTGAACGACTACCCCAACTAAAATCTATCCACTCAACAAAAATTATTTCAGAGAAATCATACTATATAGTAAGTTGTTCTTGTAGAATGTTGAACGACTACCCCAACTAAAATCTATCCACTCAACAAAAATTATTTCAGAGAAATCATACTCCATGGTAAGTTGTTCTTGTAGAATGTTGAACGACTACCCCAACTAAAATCTATCCACTCAACAAAAATTATTTCACACCACAGACTCATCTTGGTCAGGATCGATTTGAAATCTATCATGGTTTCAGAGAAATCATACTCCATGGTAAGTTGTTCTTGTAGAATGTTGAACGACTACCCCAACTAAAATCTATCCACTCAACAAAAATTATTTCACACCACAGACTCATCTTGGTCAGGATCGATTTGAAATCTATCATGGTTTCAGAGAAATCATACTCCATGGTAAGTTGTTCTTGTAGAATGTTGAACGACTACCCCAACTAAAATCTATCCACTCAACAAAAATTATTTCACACCACAGACTCATCTTGGTCAGGATCGATTTGAAATCTATCATGGTTTCAGAGAAATCATACTCCATGGTAAGTTGTTCTTGTAGAATGTTGAACGACTACCCCAACTAAAATCTATCCACTCAACAAAAATTATTTCACACCACAGACTCATCTTGGTCAGGATCGATTTGAAATCTATCATGGTTTCAGAGAAATCATACTCCATGGTTCGTTGTTCTTGTAGAATGTTGAACGACTATCCCAACTAAAATCTATCCACTCAACCAAAATTATTTCAGAGAAATCATACTCCATGGTAAGTTGTTCTTGTAGAATGTTGAACGACTACCCCAACTAAAATCTATCCACTCAACAAAAATTATTTCAGAGAAATCATACTATATAGTAAGTTGTTCTTGTAGAATGTTGAACGACTACCCCAACTAAAATCTATCCACTCAACAAAAATTATTTCAGAGAAATCATACTCCATGGTAAGTTGTTCTTGTAGAATGTTGAACGACTACCCCAACTAAAATCTATCCACTCAACAAAAATTATTTCACACCACAGACTCAACTTGGTCAGGATCGATTTGAAATCTATCATGGTTTCAGAGAAATCATACTCCATGGTAAGTTGTTCTTGTAGAATGTTGAACGACTACCCCAACTAAAATCTATCCACTCAACAAAAATTATTTCAGAGAAATCATACTCCATATTAAGTTGTTCTTGTAGAATGTTGAACGACTATCCCAACTAAAATCTATCCACTCAACAAAAATTATTTCAGAGAAATCATACTCCATGGTTCGTTGTTCTTGTAGAATGTTGAACGACTACCCCAACTAAAATCTATCCACTCAACAAAAATTATTTCACACCACAGACTCATCTTGGTCAGGATCGATTTGAAATCTATCATGGTTTCAGAGAAATCATACTCCATGGTAAGTTGTTCTTGTAGAATGTTGAACGACTATCCCAACTAAAATCTATCCACTCAACAAAAATTATTTCAGAGAAATCATACTCCATGGTAAGTTGTTCTTGTAGAATGTTGAACGACTACCCCAACTAAAATCTATCCACTCAACAAAAATTATTTCAGAGAAATCATACTATATAATAAGTTGTTCTTGTAGAATGTTGAACGACTACCCCAACTAAAATCTATCCACTCAACAAAAATTATTTCAGAAAAATCATACTCCATGGTTCGTTGTTCTTGTAAAATGTTGAACGACTACCCCAACTAAAATCTATCCACTCAACAAAAATTATTTCACACCACAGACTCATCTTGGTCAGGATCGATTTGAAATCTATCATGGTTTCAGAGAAATCATACTCCATGCTAAGTTGTTCTTGTAGAATGTTGAACGACTACCCCAACTAAAATCTATCCACTCAACAAAAATTATTTCACACCACAGACTCATCTTGGTCAGGATGGATTTGAAATCTATCACGGTTTCAGAGAAATCATACTCCATGGTAAGTTGTTCTTGTAGAATGTTGAACGACTACCCCAACTAAAATCTATCCACTCAACAAAAATTATTTCACACCACAGACTCATCTTGGTCAGGATCGATTTGAAATCTATCATGGTTTCAGAGAAATCATACTCCATGGTTCGTTGTTCTTGTAAAATGTTGAACGACTACCCCAACTAAAATCTATCCACTCAACAAAAATTATTTCACACCACAGACTCATCTTGGTCAGGATCGATTTGAAATCTATCATGGTTTCAGAGAAATCATAATCCATGGTTCGTTGTTCTTGTAAAATGTTGAACGACTATCCCAACTAAAATCTATCCACTCAACAAAAATTATTTCAGAGAAATCATACTCCATGGTAAGTTGTTCTTGTAGAATGTTGAACGACTACCCCAACTAAAATCTATCCACTCAACAAAAATTATTTCACACCACAGACTCGTCTTGGTCAGGATCGATTTGAAATCTATCATGGTTTCAGAGAAATCATACTCCATGGTTCGTTGTTCTTGTAGAATGTTGAACGACTACCCCAACTAAAATCTATCCACTCAACAAAAATTATTTCACACCACAGACTCATCTTGGTCAGGATCGATTTGAAATCTATCATGGTTTCAGAGAAATCATAGTCCATGTTAAGTTGTTCTTGTAGAATGTTGAACGACTACCCCAACTAAAATCTATCCACTCAACAAAAATTATTCCACACCACAGACTCATCTTGGTCAGGATCGATTTGAAATCTATCATGGTTTCAGAGAAATCATACTCCATGGTAAGTTGTTCTTGTAGAATGTTGAACGACTATCCCAACTAAAATCTATCCACTCAACAAAAATTATTTCAGAGAAATCATACTCCATGGTAAGTTGTTCTTGTAGAATGTTGAACGACTACCCCAACTAAAATCTATCCACTCAACAAAAATTATTTCAGAGAAATCATACTATATAGTAAGTTGTTCTTGTAGAATGTTGAACGACTACCCCAACTAAAATCTATCCACTCAACAAAAATTATTTCAGAGAAATCATACTAAATGGTAAGTTGTTCTTGTAGAATGTTGAACGACTACCCCAACTAAAATCTATCCACTCAACAAAAATTATTTCACACCACAGACTCATCTTGGTCAGGATCGATTTGAAATCTATCATGGTTTCAGAGAAATCATACTCCATGGTAAGTTGTTCTTGTAGAATGTTGAACGACTACCCCAACTAAAATCTATCCACTCAACAAAAATTATTTCACACCACAGACTCATCTTGGTCAGGATCGATTTGAAATCTATCACGGTTTCAGAGAAATCATACTCCATGGTAAGTTGTTCTTGTAGAATGTTGAACGACTACCCCAACTAAAATCGATCCACTCAACAAAAATTATTTCACACCACAGACTCATCTTGGTCAGGATCGATTTGAAATCTATCATGGTTTCAGAGAAATCATACTCCATGGTTCGTTGTTCTTGTAGAATGTTGAACGACTATCCCAACTAAAATCTATCCACTCAACAAAAATTATTTCAGAGAAATCATACTCCATGGTAAGTTGTTCTTGTAGAATGTTGAACGACTACCCCAACTAAAATCTATCCACTCAACAAAAATTATTTCACACCACAGACTCATCTTGGTCAGGATCGATTTGAAATCTATCATGGTTTCAGAGAAATCATACTCCATGGTAAGTTGTTCTTGTAGAATGTTGAACGACTACCCCAACTAAAATCTATCCACTCAACAAAAATTATTTCACACCACAGACTCATCTTGGTCAGGATCGATTTGAAATCTATCATGGTTTCAGAGAAATCATACTCCATGGTAAGTTGTTCTTGTAGAATGTTGAACGACTACCCCAACTAAAATCTATCCACTCAACAAAAATTATTTCAGAGAAATCATACTCCATGGTAAGTTGTTCTTGTAGAATGTTGAACGACTATCCCAACTAAAATCTATCCACTCAACAAAAATTATTTTAGAGAAATCATACTCCATGGTTCGTTGTTCTTGTAGAATGTTGAACGACTACCCCAACTAAAATCTATCCACTCAACAAAAATTATTTCAGAGAAATCATACTAAATGGTAAGTTGTTCTTGTAGAATGTTGAACGACTATCCCAACTAAAATCTATCCACTCAACAAAAATTGTTTCAGAGAAATCATACTCCATGGTAAGTTGTTCTTGTAGAATGTTGAACGACTATCCCAACTAAAATCTATCCACTCAACAAAAATTATTTCAGAGAAATCATACTAAATGGTAAGTTGTTCTTGTAGAATGTGGAACGACTACCCCAACTAAAATCTATCCACTCAACAAAAATTATTTCACACCACAGACTCATCTTGGTCAGGATCGATTTGAAATCTATCATGGTTTCAGAGAAATCATACTCCATGGTTCGTTGTTCTTGTAGAATGTTGAACGACTATCCCAACTAAAATCTATCCACTCAACAAATATTATTTCAGAGAAATCATAGTCCATGGTAAGTTGTTCTTGTAGAATGTTGAACGACTACCCCAACTAAAATCTATCCACTCAACAAAAATTATTTCAGAGAAATCATACTCCATGGTAAGTTGTTCTTGTAGAATGTTGAACGACTACCCCAACTAAAATCTATCCACTCAACAAAAATTATTTCACACCACAGACTCATCTTGGTCAGGATCGATTTGAAATCTATCATGGTTTCAGAGAAATCATACTCCATGGTTCGTTGTTCTTGTAGAATGTTGAACGACTACCCCAACTAAAATCTATCCACTCAACAAAAATTATTTCAGAGAAATCATACTCCATGATAAGTTGTTCTTGTAGAATGTTGAACGACTACCCCAACTAAAATCTATCCACTCAACAAAAATTATTTCACACCACAGACTCATCTTGGTCAGGATCGATTTGAAATCTATCATGGTTTCAGAGAAATCATACTCCATGGTAAGTTGTTCTTGTAGAATGTTGAACGACTACCCCAACTAAAATCTATCCACTCAACAAAAATTATTTCAGAGAAATCATACTCCATGGTAAGTTGTTCTTGTAGAATGTTGAACGACTACCCCAACTAAAATCTATCCACTCAACAAAAATTATTTCAGAGAAATCATACTCCATGGTAAGTTGTTCTTGTAGAATGTTGAACGACTACCCCAACTAAAATCTATCCACTCAACAAAAATTATTTCACACCACAGACTCATCTTGGTCAGGATTGATTTGAAATCTATCATGGTTTCAGAGAAATCATACTCCATGGTGCGTTGTTCTTGTAGAATGTTGAACGAATACCCCAACTAAAATCTATCCACTCAACAAAAATTATTTCACACCACAGACTCATCTTGGTCAGGATCGATTTGAAATCTATCATGGTTTCAGAGAAATCATACTCCATGGTTCGTTGTTCTTGTAGAATGTTGAACGACTATCCCAACTAAAATCTATTCACTCAACAAAAATTATTTCAGAGAAATCATACTCCATGGTAAGTTGTTCTTGTAGAATGTTGAACGACTACCCCAACTAAAATCTATCCACTCAACAAAAATTATTTCACACCACAGACTCATCTTGGTCAGGATCGATTTGAAATCTATCATGGTTTCAGAGAAATCATACTCCATGGTTCGTTGTTCTTGTAGAATGTTGAACGACTACCCCAACTAAAATCTATCCACTCAACAAAAATTATTTCAGAGAAATCATACTCCATGGTTCGTTGTTCTTGTAGAATGTTGAACGACTACCCCAACGAAAATCTATCCACTCAACAAAAATTATTTCACACCACAGACTCATCTTGGTCAGGATCGATTTGAAATCTATCATGGTTTCAGAGAAATCATACTCCATGGTAAGTTGTTCTTGTAGAATGTTGAACGACTACCCCAACTAAAATCTATCCACTCAACAAAAATTATTTCAGAGAAATCATACTCCATGGTTCGTTGTTCTTGTAGAATGTTGAACGACTACCCCAACTAAAATCTATCCACTCAACAAAAATTATTTCAGAGAAATCATACTCCATGGTTCGTTGTTCTTGTAGAATGTTGAACGACTACCCCAACTAAAATCTATAAACTCAACAAAAATTATTTCACACCACAGACTCATCTTGGTCAGGATCGATTTGAAATCTATCATGGTTTCAGAGAAATCATACTCCATGGTTCGTTGTTCTTGTAGAATGTTGAACGACTATCCCAACTAAAATCTATCCACTCAACAAAAATTATTTCAGAGAAATCATACTCCATGGTAAGTTGTTGTTGTAGAATGTTGAACGACCACCCCAACTAAAATCTATCCACTCAACAAAAATTATTTCAGAGAAATCATACTCCATGGTTCGTTGTTCTTGTAGAATGTTGAACGACTACCCCACCTAAAATCTATCCACTCAACAAAAATTATTTCACACCACAGACTCATCTTGGTCAGGATCGATTTGAAATCTATCATGGTTGCAGAGAAATCATACTCCATGGTTCGTTGTTCTTGTAGAATGTTGAACGACTACCCCAGCTAAAATCTATCCACTCAACAAAAATTATTTCACACCACAGACTCATCTTGGTCAGGATCGATTTGAAATCTATCATGGTTGCAGAGAAATCATACTCCATGGTTCGTTGTTCTTGTAAATGTTGAACGACTACCCCAACTAAAATCTATCCACTCAACAAAAATTATTTCACACCACAGACTCATCTTGGTCAGGATCGATTTGAAATCTATCATGGTTTCAGAGAAATCATACTCCATGGTTCGTTGTTCTTGTAGAATGTTGAACGACTACCCCAACTAAAATCTATCCACTCAACAAAAATTATTTCAGAGAAATCATACTCCATGATAAGTTGTTCTTGTAGAATGTTGAACGACTACCCCAACTAAAATCTATCCACTCAACAAAAATTATTTCACACCACAGACTCATCTTGGTCAGGATCGATTTGAAATCTATCATGGTTTCAGAGAAATCATACTCCATGGTAAGTTGTTCTTGTAGAATGTTGAACGACTACCCCAACTAAAATCTATCCACTCAACAAAAATTATTTCAGAGAAATCATACTCCATGGTAAGTTGTTCTTGTAGAATGTTGAACGACTACCCCAACTAAAATCTATCCACTCAACAAAAATTATTTCAGAGAAATCATACTCCATGGTAAGTTGTTCTTGTAGAATGTTGAACGACTACCCCAACTAAAATCTATCCACTCAACAAAAATTATTTCACACCACAGACTCATCTTGGTCAGGATTGATTTGAAATCTATCATGGTTTCAGAGAAATCATACTCCATGGTGCGTTGTTCTTGTAGAATGTTGAACGACTACCCCAACTAAAATCTATCCACTCAACAAAAATTATTTCACACCACAGACTCATCTTGGTCAGGATCGATTTGAAATCTATCATGGTTTCAGAGAAATCATACTCCATGGTTCGTTGTTCTTGTAGAATGTTGAACGACTATCCCAACTAAAATCTATTCACTCAACAAAAATTATTTCAGAGAAATCATACTCCATGGTAAGTTGTTCTTGTAGAATGTTGAACGACTACCCCAACTAAAATCTATCCACTCAACAAAAATTATTTCACACCACAGACTCATCTTGGTCAGGATCGATTTGAAATCTACCATGGTTTCAGAGAAATCATACTCCATGGTTCGTTGTTCTTGTAGAATGTTGAACGACTACCCCAACTAAAATCTATCCACTCAACAAAAATTATTTCACACCACAGACTCATCTTGGTCAGGATCGATTTGAAATCTATCATGGTTTCAGAGAAATCATACTCCATGGTTCGTTGTTCTTGTAGAATGTTGAACGACTACCCCAACTAAAATCTATCCACTCAACAAAAATTATTTCAGAGAAATCATACTCCATGGTTCGTTGTTCTTGTAGAATGTTGAACGACTACCCCAACTAAAATCTATCCACTCAACAAAAATTATTTCACACCACAGACTCATCTTGGTCAGGATCGATTTGAAATCTATCATGGTTGCAGAGAAATCATACTCCATGGTAAGTTGTTCTTGTAGAATGTTGAACGACTACCCCAACGAAAATCTATCCACTCAACAAAAATTATTTCACACCACAGACTCATCTTGGTCAGGATCGATTTGAAATCTATCATGGTTTCAGAGAAATCATACTCCATGGTAAGTTGTTCTTGTAGAATGTTGAACGACTACCCCAACTAAAATCTATCCACTCAACAAAAATTATTTCAGAGAAATCATACTCCATGGTTCGTTGTTCTTGTAGAATGTTGAACGACTACCCCAACTAAAATCTATCCACTCAACAAAAATTATTTCAGAGAAATCATACTCCATGGTTCGTTGTTCTTGTAGAATGTTGAACGACTACCCCAACTAAAATCTATAAACTCAACAAAAATTATTTCACACCACAGACTCATCTTGGTCAGGATCGATTTGAAATCTATCATGGTTTCAGAGAAATCATACTCCATGGTTCGTTGTTCTTGTAGAATGTTGAACGACTATCCCAACTAAAATCTATCCACTCAACAAAAATTATTTCAGAGAAATCATACTCCATGGTAAGTTGTTGTTGTAGAATGTTGAACGACCACCCCAACTAAAATCTATCCACTCAACAAAAATTATTTCAGAGAAATCATACTCCATGGTTCGTTGTTCTTGTAGAATGTTGAACGACTACCCCACCTAAAATCTATCCACTCAACAAAAATTATTTCACACCACAGACTCATCTTGGTCAGGATCGATTTGAAATCTATCATGGTTGCAGAGAAATCATACTCCATGGTTCGTTGTTCTTGTAGAATGTTGAACGACTACCCCAGCTAAAATCTATCCACTCAACAAAAATTATTTCACACCACAGACTCAACTTGGTCAGGATCGATTTGAAATCTATCATGGTTGCAGAGAAATCATACTCCATGGTTCGTTGTTCTTGTAAATGTTGAACGACTACCCCAACTAAAATCTATCCACTCAACAAAAATTATTTCACACCACAGACTCATCTTGGTCAGGATCGATTTGAAATCTATCATGGTTGCAGAGAAATCATACTCCATGGTAAGTTGTTCTTGTAGAATGTTGAACGACTACCCCAACTAAAATCTATCCACTCAACAAAAATTATTTCAGAGAAATCATACTCCATGGTTCGTTGTTCTTGTAGAATGCTGAACGACTAAGCCAACTAAAATCTATCCACTCAACAAAAATTATTTCAGAGAAATCATACTCCATGGTAAGTTGTTCTTGTAGAATGTTGAACGACTACCCCAACTAAAATCTATCCACTCAACAAAAATTATTTCAGAGAAATCATACTCCATGGTTCGTTGTTCTTGTAGAATGTTGAACGACTACCCCAACTAAAATCTATCCACTCAACAAAAATTATTTCACACCACAGACTCATCTTGGTCAGGATCGATTTGAAATCTATCATGGTTTCAGAGAAATCATACTCCATGGTTCGTTGTTCTTGTAGAATGTTGAACGACTATCCCAACTAAAATCTATCCGCTCAACAAAAATTATTTCACAGCACAGACTCATCTTGGTCAGGATTGATTTGAAATCTATCATGGTTTCAGAGAAATCATACTCCATGGTTCGTTGTTCTTGTAGAATGTTGAACGACTACCCCAACTAAAATCTATCCACTCAACAAAAATTATTTCACACCACTGACTCATCTTGGTCAGGATCGATTTGAAATCTATCATGGTTTCAGAGAAATCATACTCCATGGTTCGTTGTTCTTGTAGAATGTTGATCGACTACCCCAACTAAAATCTATCCACTCAACAAAAATTATTTCACACCACAGACTCATCTTGGTCAGGATCGATTTGAAATCTATCATGGTTTCAGAGAAATCATACTCCATGGTAAGTTGTTCTTGTAGAATGTTGAACGACTATCCAAACTAAAATCTATCCACTCAACAAAAATTATTTCAGAGAAATCATACTCCATGGTAAGTTGTTCTTGTAGAATGTTGAACGACTACCCCAACTAAAATCTATCCACTCAACAAAAATTATTTCAGAGAAATCATACTCCATGGTTCGTTGTTCTTGTAGAATGTTAAACGACTAAAATCTATCCACTCAACAAAAATTATTTCAGAGAAATCATACTCCATGGTAAGTTGTTGTTGTAGAATGTTGAACGACTACCCCAACTAAAATCTATCCACTCAACAAAAATTATTTCAGAGAAATCATACTCCATGGTTCGTTGTTCTTGTAGAATGTTGAACGACTACCCCAACTAAAATCTATCCACTCAACAAAAATTATTTCACACCACAGACTCATCTTGGTCAGTATCGATTTGAAATCTATCATGGTTGCAGAGAAATCATACTCCATGGTTCGTTGTTCTTGTAGAATGTTGAACGACTACCCCAGCTAAAATCTATCCACTCAACAAAAATTATTTCACACCACAGACTCATCTTGGTCAGGATCGATTTGAAATCTATCATGGTTGCAGAGAAATCATACTCCATGGTTCGTTGTTCTTGTAAATGTTGAACGACTACCCCAACTAAAATCTATCCACTCAACAAAAATTATTTCACACCACAGACTCATCTTGGTCAGGATCGATTTGAAATCTATCATGGTTTCAGAGAAATCATACTCCATGGTAAGTTGTTCTTGTAGAATGTTGAACGACTACCCCAACTAAAATCTATCCACTCAACAAAAATTATTTCAGAGAAATCATACTCCATATTTCGTTGTTCTTGTAGAATGCTGAACGACTAAGCCAACTAAAATCTATCCACTCAACAAAAATTATTTCAGAGAAATCATACTCCATGGTAAGTTGTTCTTGTAGAATGTTGAACGACTACCCCAACTGAAATCTATCCACTCAACAAAAATTATTTCAGAGCAATCATACTCCATGGTTCGTTGTTCTTGTAGAATGTTGAACGACTACCCCAACTAAAATCTATCCACTCAACAAAAATTATTTCAGAGAAATCATACTCCATGGTTCGTTGTTCTTGTAGAATGTTGAACGACTACCCCAACTAAAATCTATCCACTCAACAAAAATTATTTCAGAGAAATCATACTCCATGGTTCGTTGTTCTTGTAGAATGTTGAACGACTACCCCAACTAAAATCTATCCACTCAACAAAAATTATTTCACACCACAGACTCATCTTGGTCAGGATCGATTTGAAATCTATCATGGTTTCAGAGAAATCATACTCCATGGTTCGTTGTTCTTGTAGAATGTTGAACGACTACCCCAACTAAAATCTATCCACTCAACAAAAATTATTTCAGAGAAATCATACTCCATGGTTCGTTGTTCTTGTAGAATGTTGAACGACTACCCCAACTAAAATCTATCCACTCAACAAAAATTATTTCACACCACAGACTCATCTTGGTCAGGATCGATTTGAAATCTATCATGGTTGCAGAGAAATCATACTCCATGGTTCGTTGTTCTTGTAGAATGTTGAACGACTACCCCAACTAAAATCTATCCACTCAACAAAAATTATTTCACACCACAGACTCATCTTGGTCAGGATCGATTTGAAATCTATCATGTTTGCAGAGAAATCATACTCCATGGTTCGTTGTTCTTGTAAATGTTGAACGACTACCCCAACTAAAATCTATCCACTCAACAAAAATTATTTCACACCACAGACTCATCTTGGTCAGGATCGATTTGAAATCTATCATGGTTTCAGAGAAATCATACTCCATGGTTCGTTGTTCTTGTAGAATGTTGAACGACTACCCCAACTAAAATCTATCCACTCAACAAAAATTATTTCAGAGAAATCATACTCCATGGTTCGTTGTTCTTGTAGAATGCTTAACGACTAAGCCAACTAAAATCTATCCACTCAACAAAAATTATTTCAGAGAAATCATACTCCATGGTAAGTTGTTCTTGTAGAATGTTGAACGACTACCCCAACTAAAATCTATCCACTCAACAAAAATTATTTGAGAGAAATCATACTCCATGGTTCGTTGTTCTTGTAGAATGTTGAACGACTACCCCAACTAAAATCTATCCACTCAACAAAAATTATTTCAGAGAAATCATACTCCATGGTTCGTTGTTCTTGTAGAATGTTGAGCGACTACCCCAACTAAAATCTATCCACTCAACAAAAATTATTTCAGAGAAATCATACTCCATGGTTCGTTGTTCTTGTAGAATGTTGAACGACTACCCCAACTAAAATCTATCCACTCAACAAAAATTATTTCACACCACAGACTCATCTTGGTCAGGATCGATTTGAAATCTATCATGGTTTCAGAGAAATCATACTCCATGGTTCGTTGTTCTTGTAGAATGTTGAACGACTACCCCTAACTAAAATCTATCCACTCAACAAAAATTATTTCAGAGAAATCATACTCCATGGTTCGTTGTTCTTGTAGAATGTTGAACGACTACCCCAACTAAAATCTATCCACTCAACAAAAATTATTTCACACCACAGACTCATCTTGGTCAGGATCGATTTGAAATCCATCATGGTTGTTCTTGTAGAATGTTGAACGACTACCCCAACTAAAATCTATCCACTCAACAAAAATTATTTCAGAGAAATCATACTCCATGGTTCGTTGTTCTTGTAGAATGTTGAACGACTACCCCAACTAAAATCTATCCACTCAACAAAAATTATTTCAGAGAAATCATACTCCATGGTACGTTGTTCTTGTAGAATGTTGAACGACTACCCCAACTAAAATCTATCCACTCAACAACAATTATTTCAGAGAAATCATACTCCATGTTGAACGACTACCCCAACTAAAATCTATCCACTCAACAGAAATTATTTCACACCACAGACTCATCTTGGTCAGGATCGATTTGAAATCTATCATGGTTGCAGAGAAATCATACTCCATGGTTCGTTGTTCTTGTAGAATGTTGAACGACTACCCCAACTAAAATCTATCCACTCAACAAAAATTATTTCACACCACAGACTCATCTTGGTCAGGATCGATTTGAAATCTATCATGGTTTCAGAGAAATCATAGTCCATGGTAAGTTGTTCTTGTAGAATGTTGAACGACTATCCCAACTAAAATCTATCCACTCAACAAAAATTATTTCAGAGAAATCATACTCCATGGTAAGTTGTTCTTGTAGAATGTTGAACGACTACCCCAACTAAAATCTATCCACTCAACAAAAATTATTTCAGAGAAATCATACTCCATGGTTCGTTGTTCTTGTAGAATGTTGAACGACTACCCCAACTAAAATCTATCCACTCAACAAAAATTATTTCACACCACAGACTCATCTTGGTCAGGATCGATTTGAAATCTATCATGGTTTCAGCGAAATCATAGTCCATGGTAAGTTGTTCTTGTATAATGTTGAACGACTACCCGAACTAAAATCTATCCACTCAACAAAAATTATTTCACACCACAGACTCATCTTGGTCAGGATCGATTTGAAATCTATCATGGTTTCAGCGAAATCATAGTCCATGGTAAGTTGTTCTTGTAGAATGTTGAACGACTACCCCAACTAAAATCTATCCACTCAACAAAAATTATTTCACACCACAGACTCATCTTGGTCAGAATCGATTTGAAATCTATCATGGTTTCAGAGAAATCATAGTCCATGGTTCGTTGTTCTTGTAGAATGCTGAACGACTAAGCCAACTAAAATCTATCCACTCAACAAAAATTATTTCAGAGAAATCATACTCCATGGTAAGTTGTTCTTGTAGAATGTTGAACGACTACCCCAACTAAAATCTATCCACTCAACAAAAATTATTTCAGAGAAATCATACTCCATGGTTCGTTGTTCTTGTAGAATGTTGAACGACTACCCCAACTAAAATCTATCCACTCAACAAAAATTATTTCAGAGAAATCATACTCCATGGTTCGTTGTTCTTGTAGAATGTTGAACGACTACCCCAACTAAAATCTATCCACTCAACAAAAATTATTTCACACCACAGACTCATCATAGTCAGGATCGATTTGAAATCTATCATGGTTTCAGAGAAATCATACTCCATGGTTCGTTGTTCTTGTAGAATGTTGAACGACTACCCCAACTAAAATCTATCCACTCAACAAAAATTATTTCAGAGAAATCATACTCCATGGTTCGTTGTTCTTGTAGAATGTTGAACGACTACCCCAACTAAAATCTATCCACTCAACAAAAATTATTTCACACCACAGACTCATCTTGGTCAGGATCGATTTGAAATCTATCATGGTTTCAGAGAAATCATACTCCATTTTAAGTTGTTCTTGTAGAATGTTGAACGACTACCCCTAACTAAAATCTATCCACTCAACAAAAATTATTTCAGAGAAATCATACTCCATGGTTCGTTGTTCTTGTAGAATGTTGAACGACTACCCCAACTAAAATCTATCCACTCAACAAAAATTATTTCACACCACAGACTCATCTTGGTCAGGATCGATTTGAAATCTATCATGGTTTCAGAGAAATCATACTCCATGGTAAGTTGTTCTTGTAGAATGTTGAACGACTACCCCAACTAAAATCTATCCACTCAACAAAAATTATTTCAGAGAAATCATACTCCATATTTCGTTGTTCTTGTAGAATGCTGAACGACTAAGCCAACTAAAATCTATCCACTCAACAAAAATTATTTTAGAGAAATCATACTCCATGGTAAGTTGTTCTTGTAGAATGTTGAACGACTATCCCAACTGAAATCTATCCACTCAACAAAAATTATTTCAGAGAAATCATACTCCATGGTTCGTTGTTCTTGTAGAATGTTGAACGACTACCCCAACTAAAATCTATCCACTCAACAAAAATTATTTCAGAGAAATCATACTCCATGGTTCGTTGTTCTTGTAGAATGTTGAACGACTACCCCAACTAAAATCTATCCACTCAACAAAAATTATTTCAGAGAAATCATACTCCATGGTTCGTTGTTCTTGTAGAATGTTGAACGACTACCCCAACTAAAATCTATCCACTCAACAAAAATTATTTCACACCACAGACTCATCTTGGTCAGGATCGATTTGAAATCTATCATGGTTTCAGAGAAATCATACTCCATGGTTCGTTGTTCTTGTAGAATGTTGAACGACTACCCCAACTAAAATCTATCCACTCAACAAAAATTATTTCAGAGAAATCATACTCCATGGTTCGTTGTTCTTGTAGAATGTTGAACGACTACCCCAACTAAAATCTATCCACTCAACAAAAATTATTTCACACCACAGACTCATCTTGGTCAGGATCGATTTGAAATCTATCATGGTTGCAGAGAAATCATACTCCATGGTTCGTTGTTCTTGTAGAATGTTGAACGACTACCCCAACTAAAATCTATCCACTCAACAAAAATTATTTCACACCACAGACTCATCTTGGTCAGGATCGATTTGAAATCTATCATGGTTGCAGAGAAATCATACTCCATGGTTCGTTGTTCTTGTAGAATGTTGAACGACTACCCCAACTAAAATCTATCCACTCAACAAAAATTATTTCACACCACAGACTCATCTTGGTCAGGATCGATTTGAAATCTATCATGGTTGCAGAGAAATCATACTCCATGGTTCGTTGTTCTTGTAAATGTTGAACGACTACCCCAACTAAAATCTATCCACTCAACAAAAATTATTTCACACCACAGACTCATCTTGGTCAGGATCGATTTGAAATCTATCATGGTTTCAGAGAAATCATACTCCATGGTTCGTTGTTCTTGTAGAATGTTGAACGACTACCCCAACTAAAATCTATCCACTCAACAAAAATTATTTCAGAGAAATCATACTCCATGGTTCGTTGTTCTTGTAGAATGCTGAACGACTAAGCCAACTAAAATCTATCCACTCAACAAAAATTATTTCAGAGAAATCATACTCCATGGTAAGTTGTTCTTGTAGAATGTTGAACGACTACCCCAACTAAAATCTATCCACTCAACAAAAATTATTTCAGAGAAATCATACTCCATGGTTCGTTGTTCTTGTAGAATGTTGAACGACTACCCCAACTAAAATCTATCCACTCAACAAAAATTATTTCAGAGAAATCATACTCCATGGTTCGTTGTTCTTGTAGAATGTTGAACGACTACCCCAACTAAAATCTATCCACTCAACAAAAATTATTTCAGAGAAATCATACTCCATGGTTCGTTGTTCTTGTAGAATGTTGAACGACTACCCCAACTAAAATCTATCCACTCAACAAAAATTATTTCACACCACAGACTCATCTTGGTCAGGATCGATTTGAAATCTATCATGGTTTCAGAGAAATCATACTCCATTTTAAGTTGTTCTTGTAGAATGTTGAACGACTACCCCTAACTAAAATCTATCCACTCAACAAAAATTATTTCAGAGAAATCATACTCCATGGTTCGTTGTTCTTGTAGAATGTTGAACGACTACCCCAACTAAAATCTATCCACTCAACAAAAATTATTTCACACCACAGACTCATCTTGGTCAGGATCGATTTGAAATCCATCATGGTTTCAGAGAAATCATACTCCATGGTAAGTTGTTCTTGTAGAATGTTGAACGACTACCCCAACTAAAATCTATCCACTCAACAAAAATTATTTCAGAGAAATCATACTCCATGGTTCGTTGTTCTTGTAGAATGCTGAACGACTAAGCCAACTAAAATCTATCCACTCAACAAAAATTATTTCAGAGAAATCATACTCCATGGTAAGTTGTTCTTGTAGAATGTTGAACGACTACCCCAACTAAAATCTATCCACTCAACAAAAATTATTTCAGAGAAATCATACTCCATGGTTCGTTGTTCTTGTAGAATGTTGAACGACTACCCCAACTAAAATCTATCCACTCAACAAAAATTATTTCAGAGAAATCATACTCCATGGTTCGTTGTTCTTGTAGAATGTTGAACGACTACCCCAACTAAAATCTATCCACTCAACAAAAATTATTTCACACCACAGACTCATCTTGGTCAGGATCGATTTGAAATCTATCATGGTTTCAGAGAAATCATACTCCATTTTAAGTTGTTCTTGTAGAATGTTGAACGACTACCCCTAACTAAAATCTATCCACTCAACAAAAATTATTTCAGAGAAATCATACTCCATGGTTCGTTGTTCTTGTAGAATGTTGAACGACTACCCCAACTAAAATCTATCCACTCAACAAAAATTATTTCACACCACAGATTCATCTTGGTCAGGATCGATTTGAAATCCATCATGGTTTCAGAGAAATCATACTCCATGGTAAGTTGTTCTTGTAGAATGTTGAACGACTACCCCAACTAAAATCTATCCACTCAACAAAAATTATTTCAGAGAAATCATACTCCATGGTTCGTTGTTCTTGTAGAATGCTGAACGACTAAGCCAACTAAAATCTATCCACTCAACAAAAATTATTTCAGAGAAATCATACTCCATGGTAAGTTGTTCTTGTAGAATGTTGAACGACTACCCCAACTAAAATCTATCCACTCAACAAAAATTATTTCAGAGAAATCATACTCCATGGTTCGTTGTTCTTGTAGAATGTTGAACGACTACCCCAACTAAAATCTATCCACTCAACAAAAATTATTTCAGAGAAATCATACTCCATGGTTCGTTGTTCTTGTAGAATGTTGAACGACTACCCCAACTAAAATCTATCCACTCAACAAAAATTATTTCAGAGAAATCATACTCCATGGTTCGTTGTTCTTGTAGAATGTTGAACGACTACCCCAACTAAAATCTATCCACTCAACAGAAATTATTTCACACCACAGACTCATCTTGGTCAGGATCGATTTGAAATCTATCATGGTTGCAGAGAAATCATACTCCATGGTTCGTTGTTCTTGTAGAATGTTGAACGACTACCCCAACTAAAATCTATCCACTCAACAAAAATTATTTCACACCACAGACTCATCTTGGTCAGGATCGATTTGAAATCTATCATGGTTTCAGAGAAATCATAGTCCATGGTAAGTTGTTCTTGTAGAATGTTGAACGACTATCCCAACTAAAATCTATCCACTCAACAAAAATTATTTCAGAGAAATCATACTCCATGGTTCGTTGTTCTTGTAGAATGTTGAACGACTACCCCAACTAAAATCTATCCACTCAACAAAAATTATTTCACACCACAGACTCATCTTGGTCAGGATCGATTTGAAATCTATCATGGTTGCAGAGAAATCATACTCCATGGTAAGTTGTTCTTGTAGAATGTTGAACGACTACCCCAACTAAAATCTATCCACTCAACAAAAATTATTTCAGAGAAATCATACTCCATGGTAAGTTGTTCTTGTAGAATGTTGAACGACTACCCCAACTAAAATCTATCCACTCAACAAAAATTATTTCACACCACAGACTCATCTTGGTCAGGATCGATTTGAAATCTATCATGGTTTCAGAGAAATCATACTCCATTTTAAGTTGTTCTTGTAGAATGTTGAACGACTACCCCTAACTAAAATCTATCCACTCAACAAAAATTATTTCAGAGAAATCATACTCCATGGTTCGTTGTTCTTGTAGAATGTTGAACGACTACCCCAACTAAAATCTATCCACTCAACAAAAATTATTTCACACCACAGACTCATCTTGGTCAGGATCGATTTGAAATCTATCATGGTTTCAGAGAAATCATACTCCATGGTTCGTTGTTCTTGTAGAATGTTGAACGACTACCCCAACTAAAATCTATCCACTCAACAAAAATTATTTCAGAGAAATCATACTCCATAGTTTGTTGTTCTTGTAGAATGTTGAACGACTACCCCAACTAAAATCTATCCACTCAACAAAAATTATTTCAGAGAAATCATACTCCATGGTTCGTTGTTCTTGTAGAATGTTGAACGACTACCCCAACTAAAATCTATCCACTCAACAAAAATTATTTCACACCACAGACTCATCTTGGTCAGGATCGATTTGAAATCTATCATGGTTTCAGAGAAATCATACTCCATGGTAAGTTGTTCTTGTAGAATGTTGAACGACTACCCCAACTAAAATCTATCCACTCAACAAAAATTATTTCAGAGAAATCATACTCCATGGTTCGTTGTTCTTGTAGAATGTTGAACGACTACCCCAACTAAAATCTATCCACTCAACAAAAATTATTTCACACCACAGACTCATCTTGGTCAGGATCGATTTGAAATCCATCATGGTTTCAGAGAAATCATACTCCATGGTAAGTTGTTCTTGTAGAATGTTGAACGACTACCCCAACTAAAATCTATCCACTCAACAAAAATTATTTCAGAGAAATCATACTCCATGGTTCGTTGTTCTTGTAGAATGCTGAACGACTAAGCCAACTAAAATCTATCCACTCAACAAAAATTATTTCAGAGAAATCATACTCCATGGTAAGTTGTTCTTGTAGAATGTTGAACGACTATCCCAACTAAAATCTATCCACTCAACAAAAATTATTTCAGAGAAATCATACTCCATGGTAAGTTGTTCTTGTAGAATGTTGAACGACTACCCCTAACTAAAATCTATCCACTCAACAAAAATTATTTCAGAGAAATCATACTCCATGGTTCGTTGTTCTTGTAGAATGTTGAACGACTACCCCAACTAAAATCTATCCACTCAACAAAAATTATTTCACACCACAGACTCATCTTGGTCAGGATCGATTTGAAATCTATCATGGTTTCAGAGAAATCATAGTCCATGGTAAGTTGTTCTTGTAGAATGTTGAACGACTATCCCAACTAAAATCTATCCACTCAACAAAAATTATTTCAGAGAAATCATACTCCATGGTAAGTTGTTCTTGTAGAATGTTGAACGACTACCCCAACTAAAATCTATCCACTCAACAAAAATTATTTCAGAGAAATCATACTCCATGGTTCGTTGTTCTTGTAGAATGTTGAACGACTACCCCAACTAAAATCTATCCACTCAACAAAAATTATTTCACACCACAGACTCATCTTGGTCAGGATCGATTTGAAATCTATCATGGTTTCAGAGAAATCATACTCCATGGTAAGTTGTTCTTGTAGAATGTTGAACGCCTACCCCAACTAAAATCTATCCACTCAACAAAAATTATTTCAGACAAATCATACTCCATGGTAAGTTGTTCTTGTAGAATGTTGAACGACTACCCCAACTAAAATCTATCCACTCAACAAAAATTATTTCAGAGAAATCATACTCCATGGTTCGTTGTTCTTGTAGAATGTTGAACGACTACCCCAACTAAAATCTATCCACTCAACAAAAATTATTTCAGAGAAATCATACTAAATGGTAAGTTGTTCTTGTAGAATGTTGAACGACTATCCCAACTAAAATCTATCCACTCAACAAAAATTATTTCACACCACAGACTCATCTTGGTCAGAATCGATTTGAAATCTATCATGGTTTCAGAGAAATCATACTCCATGGTTCGTTGTTCTTGTAGAATGTTGAACGACTATCCCAACTAAAATCTATCCACTCAACAAAAATTATTTCAGAGAAATCATACTCCATGGTAAGTTGTTCTTGTAGAATGTTGAACGACTATCCCAACTAAAATCTATCCACTCAACAAAAATAATTTCAGAGAAATCATACTCCATGGTAAGTTGTTCTTGTAGAATGTTGAACGACTATCCCAACTAAAATCTATCCACTCAACAAAAATTATTTCACACCACAGACTCATCTTGGTCAGGATCGATTTGAAATCTATCATGGTTTCAGAGAAATCATAGTCCATGGTAAGTTGTTCTTGTAGAATGTTGAACGACTATCCCAACTAAAATCTATCCACTCAACAAAAATTATTTCAGAGAAATCATACTCCATGGTAAGTTGTTCTTGTAGAATGTTGAACGACTACCCCTAACTAAAATCTATCCACTCAACAAAAATTATTTCAGAGAAATCATACTCCATGGTTCGTTGTTCTTGTAGAATGTTGAACGACTACCCCAACTAAAATCTATCCACTCAACAAAAATTATTTCACACCACAGACTCATCTTGGTCAGGATCGATTTGAAATCTATCATGGTTTCAGAGAAATCATACTCCATGGTTCGTTGTTCTTGTAGAATGTTGAACGACTACCCCAACTAAAATCTATCCACTCAACAAAAATTATTTCAGAGAAATCATACTCCATAGTTTGTTGTTCTTGTAGAATGTTGAACGACTACCCCAACTAAAATCTATCCACTCAACAAAAATTATTTCAGAGAAATCATACTCCATGGTTCGTTGTTCTTGTAGAATGTTGAACGACTACCCCAACTAAAATCTATCCACTCAACAAAAATTATTTCACACCACAGACTCATCTTGGTCAGGATCGATTTGAAATCTATCATGGTTTCAGAGAAATCATACTCCATGGTAAGTTGTTCTTGTAGAATGTTGAACGACTACCCCAACTAAAATCTATCCACTCAACAAAAATTATTTCACACCACAGACTCATCTTGGTCAGGATCGATTTGAAATCTATCATGGTTTTAGAGAAATCATACTCCATGGTAAGTTGTTCTTGTAGAATGTTGAACGACTACCCCTAACTAAAATCTATCCACTCAACAAAAATTATTTCAGAGAAATCATACTCCATGGTTCGTTGTTCTTGTAGAATGTTGAACGACTATCCCAACTAAAATCTATCCACTCAACAAAAATTATTTCAGAGAAATCATACTCCATGGCAAGTTGTTCTTGTAGAATGTTGAACGACTACCCCTAACTAAAATCTATCCACTCAACAAAAATTATTTCAGAGAAATCATACTCCATGGTTCGTTGTTCTTGTAGAATGTTGAACGACTATCCCAACTAAAATCTATCCACTCAACAAAAATTATTTCAGAGAAATCATACTCCATGGTTCGTTGTTCTTGTAGAATGTTGAACGACTACCCCAACTAAAATCTATCCACTCAACAAAAATTATTTCACACCACAGACTCATCTTTGTCAGGATCGATTTGAAATCTATCATGGTTTCAGAGAAATCATAGTCCATGGTAAGTTGTTCTTGTAGAATGTTGAACGACTACCCCAACCAAAATCTATCCACTCAACAAAAATTATTTCACACCACAGACTCATCTTGGTCAGGATCGATTTGAAGTCTATCATGGTTTCAGAGAAATCATAGTCCATGGTAAGTTGTTCTTGTAGAATGTTGAACGACTACCCCAACTAAAATCTATCCACTCAACAAAAATTATTTCACACCACAAACTCATCTTGGTCAGGATCGATTTGAAATCTATCATGGTTTCAGAGAAATCATACTCCATGGTAAGTTGTTCTTGTAGAATGTTGAACGACTATCCCAACTAAAATCTATCCACTCAACAAAAATTATTTCACACCACAGACTCATCTTGGTCAGAATCGATTTGAAATCTATCATGGTTTCAGAGAAATCATAGTCCATGGTAAGTTGTTCTTGTAGAATGTTGAACGACTACCCCTAACTAAAATCTATCCACTCAACAAAAATTATTTCAGAGAAATCATACTCCATGGTAAGTTGTTCTTGTAGAATGTTGAACGACTACCCCAACTAAAATCTATCCACTCAACAAAAATTATTTCACACCACAGACTCATCTTTGTCAGGATCGATTTGAAATCTATCATGGTTTTAGAGAAATCATACTCCATGGTAAGTTGTTCTTGTAGAATGTTGAACGACTATCCCAACTAAAATCTATCCACTCAACAAAAATTATTTCAGAGAAATCATACTCCATGGTTCGTTGTTCTTGTAGAATGTTGAACGACTACCCCAACTAAAATCTATCCACTCAACAAAAATTATTTCACACCACAGACTCATCTTGGTCAGGATCGATTTGAAATCTATCATGGTTTCAGAGAAATCATACTCCATGGTAAGTTGTTCTTGTAGAATGTTGAACGACTACCCCTAACTAAAATCTATCCACTCAACAAAAATTATTTCAGAGAAATCATACTCCATGGTAAGTTGTTCTTGTAGAATGTTGAACGACTATCCCAACTAAAATCTATCCACTCAACAAAAATTATTTCACACCACAGACTCATCTTGGTCAGAATCGATTTGAAATCTATCATGGTTTCAGAGAAATCATAGTCCATGGTAAGTTGTTCTTGTAGAATGTTGAACGACTACCCCAACTAAAATCTATCCACTCAACAAAAATTATTTCACACCACAGACTCATCTTGGTCAGGATCGATTTGAAATCTATCATGGTTTTAGAGAAATCATAGTCCATGGTAAGTTGTTCTTGTAGAATGTTGAACGACTACCCCAACTAAAATCTATCCACTCAACAAAAATTATTTCAGAGAAATCATACTCCATGGTTCGTTGTTCTTGTAGAATGTTGAACGACTACCCCAACTAAAATCTATCCACTCAACAAAAATTATTTCACACCACAGACTCATCTTGGTCAGGATCGATTTGAAATCTATCATGGTTTCAGAGAAATCATACTAGATGGTAAGTTGTTCTTGTAGAATGTTGAACGACTACCCCTAACTAAAATCTATCCACTCAACAAAAATTATTTCAGAGAAATCATACTCCATGGTAAGTTGTTCTTGTAGAATGTTGAACGACTATCCCAACTAGAATCTATCCACTCAACAAAAATTATTTCACACCACAGACTCATCTTGGTCAGGATCGATTTGAAATCTATCATGGTTTCAGAGAAATCATAGTCCATGGTAAGTTGTTCTTGTAGAATGTTGAACGACTACCCCAACTAAAATCTATCCACTCAACAAAAATTATTTCACACCACAGACTCATCTTGGTCAGGATCGATTTGAAATCTATCATGGTTTCAGAGAAATCATAGTCCATGGTAAGTTGTTCTTGTAGAATGTTGAACGACTACCCCAACTAAAATCTATCCACTCAACAAAAATTATTTCACACCACAGACTCATCTTGGTCAGGATCGATTTGAAATCTATCATGGTTTCAGAGAAATCATACTCCATGGTAAGTTGTTCTTGTAGAATGTTGAACGACTACCCCTAACTAAAATCTATCCACTCAACAAAAATTATTTCAGAGAAATCATACTCCATGGTAAGTTGTTCTTGTAGAATGTTGAACGACTATCCCAACTAAAATCTATCCACTCAACAAAAATTATTTCAGAGAAATCATACTCCATGGTTCGTTGTTCTTGTAGAATGTTGAACGACTATCCCAACTAAAATCTATCCACTCAACAAAAATTATTTCAGAGAAATCATACTCCATGGTAAGTTGTTCTTGTAGAATGTTGAACGACTATCCCAACTAAAATCTATCCACTCAACAAACATTATTTCAGAGAAATCACACTCCATGGTAAGTTGTTCTTGTAGAATGTTGAACGACTACCCCTAACTAAAATCTATCCACTCAACAAAAATTATTTCAGAGAAATCATACTCCATGGTTCGTTGTTCTTGTAGAATGTTGAACGACTATCCTAACTAAAATCTATCCACTCCACAAAAATTATTTCACACCACAGACTCATCTTGGTCAGGATCGATTTGAAATCTATCATGGTTGCAGAGAAATCATACTCCATGGTTCGTTGTTCTTGTAGAATGTTGAACGACTATCCCAACTAAAATTTATCCACTCAACAAAAATTATTTCACACCACAGACTCATCTTGGTCAGGATCGATTTGAAATCTATCATGGTTTCAGAGAAATCATACTCCATGGTAAGTTGTTCTTGTAGAATGTTGAACGACTACCCCTAACTAAAATCTATCCACTCAACAAAAATTATTTCAGTGAAATCATACTCCATGGTAAGTTGTTCTTGTAGAATGTTGAACGACTATCCCAACTAAAATCTATCCACTCAACAAAAATTATTTCAGAGAAATCATACTCCATGGTAAGTTGTTCTTGTAGAATGTTGAACGACTATCCCAACTAAAATCTATCCACTCAACAAACATTATTTCAGAGAAATCATACTCCATGGTAAGTTGTTCTTGTAGAATGTTGAACGACTACCCCTAACTAAAATCTATCCACTCAACAAAAATTATTTCAGAGAAATCATACTCCATGGTTCGTTGTTCTTGTAGAATGTTGAACGACTATTACAACTAAAATCTATCCACTCAACAAAAATTATTTCAGAGAAATCATACTCCATGGTTCGTTGTTCTTGTAAAATGTTGAACGACTACCCCAACTAAAATCTATCCACTCAACAAAAATTATTTCAGAGAAATCATACTCCATGGTATGTTGTTCTTGTAGAATGTTGAACGACTATCCCAACTAAAATCTATCCACTCAACAAAAATTATTTCACACCACAGACTCATCTTGGTCAGGATCGATTTGAAATCTATCATGGTTTCAGAGAAATCATACTCCATGGTTCGTTGTTCTTGTAGAATGTTGAACGACTACCCCAACTAAAATCTATCCACTCAACAAAAACTATTTCAGAGAAATCATACTCCATGGTAAGTTGTTCTTGTAGAATGTTGAACGACTACCCCAACTAAAATCTATCCACTTAACAAAAATTATTTCACACCACAGACTCATCTTGGTCAGGATCGATTTCTATCATGGTTGGAGAGAAATCATACTCCATGGTTCGTTGTTCTTGTAGAATGTTGAACGACTACCCCAACTAAAACCTATCCACTCAACAAAAATTATTTCAGAGAAATCATACTCCACGGTTCGTTGTTCTTGTAGAATGTTGAACGACTATCGCAACTAAAATCTATCCACTCAACAAAAATTATTTCACACCACAGACTCATCTTGGTCAGGATCGATTAGAAATCTATCATGGTTTCAGAGAAATCATAGTCCATGGTAAGTTGTTCTTGTAGAATGTTGAACGACTACCCCAATTAAAATCTATCCACTCAACAAAAATTATTTCAGAGAAATCATACTCCATGGTTCGTTGTTCTTGTAGAATGTTGAACGACTACCCCTAACTAAAATCTATCCACTCAACAAAAATTATTTCAGAGAAATCATACTCCATGGTAAGTTGTTCTTGTAGAATGTTGAACGACTATCCCAACTAAAATCTATCCACTCAACAAAAATTATTTCACACCACAGACTCATCTTTTTCAGCATCGATTTGAAATCTATCATGGTTTCAGAGAAATCATACTCCATGGTAAGTTGTTCTTGTAGAATGTTGAACGACTATCCCAACTAAAATCTATCCACTCAACAAAAATTATTTCAGAGAAATCATACTCCATGGTAAGTTGTTCTTGTAGAATGTTGAACGACTACCCCTAACTAAAATCTATCCACTCAACAAAAATTATTTCAGAGAAATCATAGTCCATGGTAAGTTGTTCTTGTAGAATGTTGAACGACTACCCCAACTAAAATCTATCCACTCAACAAAAATTATTTCACACCACAGACTCATCTTGGTCAGGATCGATTTGAAATCTATCATGGTTTCAGAGAAATCATACTCCATGGTAAGTTGTTCTTGTAGAATGTTGAACGACTACCCCAACTAACATCTATCCACTCAACAAAAATTATTTCAGAGAAATCATACTCCATGGTTCGTTGTTCTTGTAGAATGCTGAACGACTAAGCCAAATAAAATCTATCCACTCAACAAAAATTATTTCAGAGAAATCATACTCCATGGTAAGTTGTTCTTGTAGAATGTTGAACGACTACCCCAACTAAAATCTATCCACTCAACAAAAATTATTTCAGAGAAATCATACTCCATGGTTCGTTGTTCTTGTAGAATGTTGAGCGACTACCCCAACTAAAATCTATCCACTCAACAAAAATTATTTCACAGAAATCATACTCCATGGTTCGTTGTTCTTGTAGAATGTTGAACGACTACCCCAACTAAAATCTATCCACTCAACAAAAATTATTTCAGAGAAATCATACTCCATGGTTCGTTGTTCTTGTAGAATGTTGAACGACTACCCCAACTAAAATCTATCCACTCAACAAAAATTATTTCAGAGAAATCATACTCCATGGTAAGTTGTTCTTGTAGAATGTTGAACGACTACCCCAACTAAAATCTATCCACTCAACAAAAATTATTTCACACCACAGACTCATCTTGGTCAGGATCGATTTGAAATCTATCATGGTTGCAGAGAAATCATACTCCATGGTTCGTTGTTCTTGTAGAATGTTGAACGACTACCCCAACTAAAATCTATCCACTCAACAAAAATTATTTCACACCACAGACTCATCTTGGTCAGGATCGATTTGAAATCTATCATGGTTTCAGAGAAATCATAGTCCATGGTAAGTTGTTCTTGTAGAATGTTGAACGACTATCCCAACTAAAATCTATCCACTCAACAAAAATTATTTCAGAGAAATCATACTCCATGGTAAGTTGTTCTTGTAGAATGTTGAACGACTACCCCAACTAAAATATATCCACTCAACAAAAATTATTTCAGAGAAATCATACTCCACGGTTCGTTGTTCTTGTAGAATGTTGAACGACTATCGCAACTAAAATCTATCCACTCAACAAAAATTATTTCAGAGAAATCATACTCCATGGTAAGTTGTTCTTGTAGAATGTTGAACGACTACCCCTAACTAAAATCTATCCACTCAACAAAAATTATTTCAGAGAAATCATACTCCATGGTTCGTTGTTCTTGTAGAATGTTGAACGACTATCCCAACTAAAATCTATCCACTCAACAAAAATTATTTCAGAGAAATCATACTCCATGGTTCGTTGTTCTTGTAGAATGTTGAACGACTACCCCAACTAAAATCTATCCACTCAAGAAAAATTATTTCACACCACAGACTCATCTTGGTCAGGTTCGATTTGAAATCTATCATGGTTGCAGAGAAATCATACTCCATGGTTCGTTGTTCTTGTAGAATGTTGAACGACTATCCCAACTAAAATCTATCCACTCAACAAAAATTATTTCACACCACAGACTCATCTTGGTCAGGATCGATTTGAAATCTATCATGGTTTCAGAGAAATCATAGTCCATGGTAAGTTGTTCTTGTAGAATGTTGACCGACTACCCCAACTAAAATCTATCCACTCAACAAAAATTATTTCAGAGAAATCATACTCCATGGTAAGTTGTTCTTGTAGAATGTTGAACGACTACCCCAACTAAAATCTATCCACTCAACAAAAATTATTTCACACCACAGACTCATCTTGGTCAGGATCGATTTGAAATCTATCATGGTTTCAGAGAAATCATACTCCATGGTTCGTTGTTCTTGTAGAATGTTGAACGACTACCCCTAACTAAAATCTATCCACTCAACAAAAATTATTTCAGAGAAATCATACTCCATGGTAAGTTGTTCTTGTAAAATGTTGAACGACTATCCCAACTAAAATCTATCCACTCAACAAAAATTATTTCACACCACAGACTCATCTTGGTCAGGATCGATTTGAAATCTATCATGGTTTCAGAGAAATCATAGTCCATGGTAAGTTATTCTTGTAGAATGTTGAACGACTACCCCAACTAAAATCTATCCACTCAACAAAAATTATTTCAGAGAAATCATACTCCATGGTTCGTTGTTCTTGTAGAATGTTGAACGACTATCCCAACTAAAATCTATCCACTCAACAAAAATTATTTCACACCACAGACTCATCTTGGTCAGGATCGATTTGAAATCTATCATGGTTTCAGAGAAATCATACTCCATGGTTCGTTGTTCTTGTAGAATGTTGAACGACTATCCCAACTAAAATCTATCCACTCAACAAAAATTATTTCAGAGAAATCATACTCCATGGTAAGTTGTTCTTGTAGAATGTTGAACGACTATCCCAACTAAAATCTATCCACTCAACAAAAATTATTTCAGAGAAATCATACTCCATGGTAAGTTGTTCTTGTAGAATGTTGAACGACTAAACCTAACTAAAGTCTATCCACTCAACAAAAATTATTTCAGAGAAATCATACTCCATGGTTCGTTGTTCTTGTAGAATGTTGAACGACTATCCCAACTAAAATCTATCCACTCAACAAAAATTATTTCAGAGAAATCATTCTCCATGGTTCGATGTTCTTGTAAAATGTTGAACGACTACCCCAACTAAAATCTATCCACTCAACAAAAATTATTTCAGAGAAATCATACTCCATGGTATGTTGTTCTTGTAGAATGTTGAGCGACTATCCCAACTAAAATCTATCCACTCAACAAAAATTATTTCACACCACAGACTCATCTTGGTCAGGATCGATTTGAAATCTATCATGGTTTCAGAGAAATCATACTCCATGGTTCGTTGTTCTTGTAGAATGTTGAACTACTACCCCAACTAAAATCTATCCTCTCAACAAAAACTATTTCAGAGAAATCATACTCCATGGTATGTTGTTCTTGTAGAATGTTGAACAACTACCCCAACTAAAATCTATCCACTTAACAAAAGTTATTTCACACCACAGACTCATCTTGGTCAGGATCGATTTCTATCATGGTTGCAGAGAAATCATACTCCATGGTTCGTTGTTCTTGTAGAATGTTGAACGACTACCCCAACTAAAATCTTTCCACTCAACAAAAATTATTTCACACCACAGACTCATCTTGGTCAGGATCGATTTGAAATCTATAATGGTTGCAGAGAAATCTTACTCCATGGTTCGTTGTTCTTGTAGAATGTTGAACGACAACCCCAACTAAAATCTATCCACTCAACAAAAATTATTTCAGAGAAATCATACTCCATGGTTCGTTGTTCTTGTAGAATGTTGAACGACTATCTCAACTAAAATCTATCCAGTCAACAAAAATTATTTCACACCACAGACTCATCTTGGTCAGGATCGATTTGAAATCTATCATGGTTTCAGAGAAATCATAGTCCATGGTAAGTTGTTCTTGTAGAATGTTGAACGACTACCCCAACTAAAATCTATCCACTCAACAAAAATTATTTCAGAGAAATCATACTCCATGGTTCGTTGTTGTTGTAGAATGTTGAACGACTACCCCAACTAAAATCTATCCACTCAACAAAAATTATTTCACACCACAGACTCATCTTGGTCAGGATCGATTTGAAATCTATCATGGTTTCAGAGAAATCATACTCCACGGTAAGTAGAATGTTGAACGACTACCCCTAACTAAAATCTATCCACTCAACAAAAATTATTTCAGAGAAACCATACTCCATGGCAAGTTGTTCTTGTAGAATGTTGAACAACTATCCCAACTAAAATCTATCCACTCAACAAAAATTATTTCACACCACAGACTCATCTTGGTCAGGATCGATTTGAAATCTATCATGGTTTCAGAGAAATCATATTCCATGGTTCGTTGTTCTTGTAGAATGTTGAACGACTATCCCAACTAAAATCTATCCACTCAACAAAAATTATTTCAGAGAAATCATACTCCATGGTAAGTTGTTCTTGTAGAATGTTGAACGACTATCCCAAATAAAATCTATCCACTCAACAAAAATTATTTCAGAGAAATCATACTGCATGGTAAGTTGTTCTTGTAGAATGTTGAACGACTACCCCTAACTAAAATCTATCCACTCAACAAAAATTATTTCAGAGAAATCATACTCCATGGTTCGTTGTTCTTGTAAAATGTTGAACGACTACCCCAACTAAAATCTATCCACTCAACAAAAATTATTTCAGAGAAATCATACTCCATGGTTCGTTGTTCTTGTAGAATGTTGAACGACTATCCCAACTAAAATCTATCCACTCAACAAAAATTATTTCAGAGAAATCATACTCCATGGTTCGTTGTTCTTGTAAAATGTTGAACGACTACCCCAACTAAAATCTATCCACTCAACAAAAATTATTTCAGAGAAATCATACTCCATGGTAAGTTGTTCTTGTAGAATGTTGAACGACTATCCCAACTAAAATCTATCCACTCAACAAAAATTATTTCACACCACAGACTCATCTTGGTCAGGATCGATTTGAAATCTATCATTGTTGCAGAGAAATCATACTCCATGGTTCGTTGTTCTTGTAGAATGTTGAACGACTATACCAACTAAAATCTATCCACTCAACAAAAATTATTTCAGAGAAATCATACTCCATGGTTCGTTGTTCTTGTAGAATGTTGAACGACTATCCCAACTAAAATCTATCCACTCAACAAAAATTATTTCACACCACAGACTCATCTTGGTCAGGATCGATTTGAAATCTATCATGGTTTCAGAGAAATCATAGTCCATGGTAAGTTGTTCTTGTAGAATGTTGAACGACTATCCCAACTAAAATCTATCCACTCAACAAAAATTATTTCAGAGAAATCATACTCCATGGTTCGTTGTTCTTGTAGAATGTTAAACGACTACCCCAACTAAAATCTATCCACTCAACAAAAATTATTTCAGAGAAATCATACTCCATGGTAAGTTGTTCTTGTAGAATGTTAAACGACTATCCCAACTAAAATCTATCCACTCAACAAAAATTATTTCACACCACAGATTCATCTTGGTCAGGATCGATTTGAAATCTATCATGGTTTCAGAGAAATCATACTCCATGGTTCGTTGTTCTTGTAGAATGTTGAACGACTATCCCAACTAAAATCTATCCACTCAACAAAAATTATTTCAGAGAAATCATACTCCATGGTAAGTTATTCTTGTAGAATGTTGAACGACTATCCCAACTAAAATCTATCCACTCAACAAAAATTATTTCAGAGAAATCATACTCCATGGTAAGTTGTTCTTGTAGAATGTTGAACGACTATCCCAACTAAAATCTATCCACTCAACAAAAATCATTTCAGAGAAATCATACTCCATGGTTCGTTGTTCTTGTAAAATGTTGAACGACTACCCCAACTAAAATCTATCCACTCAACAAAAATTATTTCAGAGAAATCATACTCCATGGTAAGTTGTTCTTGTAGAATGTTGAACGACTATCCCAACTAAAATCTATCCACTCAACAAAAATTATTTCAGAGAAATCATACTCGATGGTTCGTTGTTCTTGTAGAATGTTGAACGACTATCCCAACTAAAATCTATCCACTCAACAAAAATTATTTCAGAGAAATCATACTCCATGGTTCGTTGTTCTTGTAGAATGTTGAACGACTACCCCAACTAAAATCTATCCACTCAACAAAAATTATTTCACACCACAGACTCATCTTGGTCAGGATCGATTTGAAATCTATCATGGTTTCAGAGAAATCATACTCCATGGTTCGTTGTTCTTGTAGAATGTTGAACGACTACCCCAACTCAAATCTATCCACTCAACAAAAATTATTTCACACCACAGACTCATCTTGGTCAGGATCGATTTGAAATCTATCATGGTTTCAGAGAAATCATACTCCATGGTAAGTTGTTCTTGTGAAATGTTGAACGACTATCCCAACTAAAATCTATCCACTCAACAAAAATTATTTCAGAGAAATCATACTCCATGGTTCGTTGTTCTTGTAGAATGTTGAACGACTACCCCAACTAAAATCTATCCACTTAACAAAAATTATTTCACACCACAGACTCATCTTGGTCACGATCGATTTGAAATCTATCATGGTTGCAGAGAAATCATACTCCATGGTTCGTTGTTCTTGTAGAATGTTGAACGACTATCCCAACTAAAATCTATCCACTCAACAAAAATTATTTCACACCACAAACTCATCTTGATCAGGATCGATTTGAAATCTATCATGATTTCAGAGAAATCATAGTCCATGGTAAGTTGTTCTTGTAGAATGTTGAACGACTACCCCAACTAAAATCTATCCACTCAACAAAAATTATTTCAGAGAAATCATACTCCATGGTTCGTTGTTCTTGTAGAATGTTGAACGACTACCCAACTAAAATCTATCCACTCAACAAAAATTATTTCACACTACAGACTCATCTTGGTCAGGATCGATTTGAAATCTATCATGGTTTCAGAGAAATCATACTCCATGGTAAGTTGTTCTTGTAGAATGTTGAACGACTACCCTAACTAAAATCTATCCACTCAACAAAAATTATTTCAGAGAAATCATACTCCATGGTTCGTTGTTCTTGTAGAATGTTGAACGACTATCCCAACTAAAATCTATCCACTCAACAAAAATTATTTCACACCACAGACTCATCTTGGTCAGGATCGATTTGAAATCTATCATGGTTTCAGAGAAATCATACTCCATGGTTCGTTGTTCTTGTAAAATGTTGAACGACTACCCCAACTAAAATCTATCCACTCAACAAAAATTATTTCAGAGAAATCATACTCCATGGTATGTTGTTCTTGTAGAATGTTGAACGACTATCCCAACTAAAATCTATCCACTCAACAAAAATTATTTCACACCACAGACTCATCTTGGTGAGGATCGATTTGAAATCTATCATGGTTTCAGGGAAATCATACTCCATTTTTCGTTGTTCTTGTAGAATGTTGAACGACTACCCCAACTAAAATCTATCCTCTCAACAAAAACTATTTCAGAGAAATCATACTCCATGGTAAGTTGTTCTTGTAGAATGTTGAACGACTACCCCAACTAAAATCTATCCACTTAACAAAAATTATTTCACACCACAGGTCAGGATCGATTTCTATCATGGTTGCAGAGAAATCATACTCCATGGTTCGTTGTTCTTATAGAATGTTGAACGACTACCCCAACTAAAATCTATCCACTCAACAAAAATTATTTCACACCACAGACTCATCTTGGTCAGGATCGATTTGAAATCTATCATGGTTGCAGAGAAATCTTACTCCATGGTTCGTTGTTCTTGTAGAATGTTGAACGACTACCCCGACTAAAATCTATCCACTCAACAAAAATTATTTCAGAGAAATCATACTCCATGGTTCGTTGTTCTTGTAGAATGTTGAACGACTACCCCAACTAAAGTCTATGCACTCAACAAAAATTATTTCACACCACAGACTCATCTTGGTCAGGATCGATTTGAAATCTATCATGGTTTCAGAGAAATCATAGTCCATGGTAAGTTGTTCTTGTAGAATGTTGAACGACTACCCCAACTAAAATCTATCCACTCAACAAAAATTATTTCAGAGAAATCATACTCCATGGTTCGTTGTTCTTGTAGAATGTTGAACGACTACCCCAACTAAAATCTATCCACTCAACAAAAATTATTTCACACCACAGACTCATCTTGGTCAGGATCGATTTGAAATCTATCATGGTTTCAGAGAAATCATACTCCATGGTTCGTTGTTCTTGTAGAATGTTGAACGACTATCCCAACTAAAATCTATCCACTCAACAAAAATTATTTCAGAGAAATCATACTCCATGGTAAGTTGTTCTTGTAGAATGTTGAACGACTATCAAAACTAAAATCTATCCACTCAACAAAAATTATTTCAGAGAAATCATACTCCATGGTAAGTTGTTCTTGTAGAATGTTGAACGACTACCCCTAACTAAAATCTATCCACTCAACAAAAATTATTTCAGAGAAATCATACTCCATGGTTCGTTGTTCTTCTAGAATGTTGAACGACTATCCCAACTAAAATCTATTAACTCAACAAAAATTATTTCAGAGAAATCATACTCCATGGTTCGTTGTTCTTGTAAAATGTTGAACGACTACCCCAACTAAAATCTATCAACTCAACAAAAATTATTTCAGAGAAATCATACTCCATGATTCGTTGTTCTTGTAGAATGTTGAACGACTATCCCAACTAAAATCTATCCACTCAACAAAAATTATTTCAGAGAAATCATAGTCCGTGGTAAGTTGTTCTTGTAGAATGTTGAACGACTACCCCAACTAAAATCTATCCACTCAACAAAAATTATTTCAGAGAAATCATACTCCATGGTTCGTTGTTCTTGTAGAATGTTGAACGACTACCCCAACTAAAATCTATCCACTCAACAAAAATTATTTCACACCACAGACTCATCTTGGTCAGGATCGATTTGAAATCTATCATGGTTTCAGAGAAATCATAGTCCATGGTAAGTTGTTCTTGTAGAATGTTGAACGACTACCCCAACTAAAATCTATCCACTCAACAAAAATTATTTCAGAGAAATCATACTCCATGGTTCGTTGTTCTTGTAGAATGTTAAACGACTACCCCAACTAAAATCTATCCACTCAACAAAAATTATTTCACACCACAGACTCATCTTGGTGAGGATCGATTTGAAATCTATCATGGTTTCAGAGAAATCATACTCCATGGTAAGTTGTTCTTGCAGAATGTTGAACGACTACCCCTAACTAAAATCTATCCACTCAACAAAAATTATTTCAGAGAAATCATACTCCATGGTAAGTTGTTCTTGTAGAATGTTAAACGACTATCCCAACTAAAATCTATCCACTCAACAAAAATTATTTCACACCACAGACTCATCTTGGTCAGGATCGATTTGAAATCTATCATGGTTCCAGAGAAATCATACTCCATGGTTCGTTGTTCTTGTAGAATGTTGAACGACTATCCCAACTAAAATCTATCCACTCAACAAAAATTATTTCAGAGAAATCATACTCCATGGTAAGTTATTCTTGTAGAATGTTGAACGACTATCCCAACTAAAATCTATCCACTCAACAAAAATTATTTCAGAGAAACCATACTCCATGGTAAGTTGTTCTTGTAGAATGTTGAACGACTACGCCTAACTAAAATCTATCCACTCAACAAAAATTATTTCAGAGAAATCATACTCCATGGTAAGTTGTTCTTGTAGAATGTTGAACGACTATCCCAACTAAAATCTATCCACTCAACAAAAATTATTTCAGAGATATCATACTCCATGGTTCGTTGTTCTTGTAAAATGTTGAACGACTACCCCAACTAAAATCTATCCACTCAACAAAAATTATTTCAGAGAAATCATACTCCATGGTAAGTTGTTCTTGTAGAATGTTGAACGACTATCCCAACTAAAATCTATCCACTCAACAAAAATTATTTCACACCACAGACTCATCTTGGTCAGGATCGATTTGAAATCTATCATGGTTTCAGAGAAATCATACTCCATGGTTCGTTGTTCTTGTAGAATGTTGAACGACTACCAAAACTAAAATCTATCCACTCAACAAAAATTATTTCACACCACAGACTCATCTTGGTCAGGATCGATTTGACATCTATCATGGTTTCAGAGAAATCATACTCCATGGTAAGTTGTTCTTGTGAAATGTTGAACGACTATCCCAACTAAAACCTATCCACTCAACAAAAATTATTTCAGAGAAATCATACTCCATGGTTCGTTGTTCTTGTAGAATGTTGAACGACTACCCCAACTAAAATCTATCCACTTAAAAATTATTTCACACCACAGACACATCTTGGTCAGGATCGATTTGAAATCTATCATGGTTGCAGAGAAATCATACTCCATGGTTCGTTGTTCTTGTAGAATGTTGAACGACTACCCTAACTAAAATCTATCCACTCAACAAAAATTATTTCAGAGAAATCATACTCCATGGTTCGTTGTTCTTGTAGAATGTTGAACGACTATCCCAACTAAAATCTATCCACTCAACAAAAATTATTTCACACCACAGACTCATCTTGGTCAGGATCGATTTGAAATCTATCATGGTTTCAGAGAAATCATAGTCCATGGTAAGTTGTTCTTGTAGAATGTTGAACGACTACCCCAACTAAAATCTATCCACTCAACAAAAATTATTTCAGAGAAATCATACTCCATGGTTCGTTGTTCTTGTAGAATGTTAAACGACTACCCCAACTAAAATCTATCCACTCAACAAAAATTATTTCACACCACAGACTCATCTTGGTCAGGATCGATTTGAAATCTATCATGGTTTCAGAGAAATCATACTCCATGGTAAGTTGTTCTTGTGAAATGTTGAACGACTATCCCAACTAAAACCTATCCACTCAACAAAAATTATTTCAGAGAAATCATACTCCATGGTTCGTTGTTCTTGTAGAATGTTGAACGACTACCCCAACTAAAATCTATCCACTTAAAAATTATTTCACACCACAGACACATCTTGGTCAGGATCGATTTGAAATCTATCATGGTTGCAGAGAAATCATACTCCATGGTTCGTTGTTCTTGTAGAATGTTGAACGACTACCCTAACTAAAATCTATCCACTCAACAAAAATTATTTCAGAGAAATCATACTCCATGGTTCGTTGTTCTTGTAGAATGTTGAACGACTATCCCAACTAAAATCTATCCACTCAACAAAAATTATTTCACACCACAGACTCATCTTGGTCAGGATCGATTTGAAATCTATCATGGTTTCAGAGAAATCATAGTCCATGGTAAGTTGTTCTTGTAGAATGTTGAACGACTACCCCAACTAAAATCTATCCACTCAACAAAAATTATTTCAGAGAAATCATACTCCATGGTTCGTTGTTCTTGTAGAATGTTAAACGACTACCCCAACTAAAATCTATCCACTCAACAAAAATTATTTCACACCACAGTTCTTGTAGAATGTTGAACGACTACCACTAACTAAAATCTATCCACTCAACAAAAATTATTTCAGAGAAATCATACTCCATGGTAAGTTGTTCTTGTAGAATGTTAAACGACTATCCCAACTAAAATCTATCCACTCAACAAAAATTATTTCAGAGAAATCATACTCCATGGTAAGTTGTTCTTGTAGAATGTTGAACGACTACCCCTAACTAAAATCTATCCACTCAACAAAAATTATTTCAGAGAAATCATAGTCCATGGTTCGTTGTTCTTGTAGAATGTTGAACGACTACACCTAACTAAAATCTATCCACTCAACAAAAATTATTTCAGAGAAATCATACTCCATGGTAAGTTGTTCTTGTAGAATGTTGAACGACTACCCCTAACTAAAATCTATCCACTCAACGAAAATTATTTCAGAGAAATCATACTCCATGGTAAGTTGTTCTTGTAGAATGTTAAACGACTATCCCAACTAAAATCTATCCACTCAACAAAAATTATTTCAGAGAAATCATACTCCATGGTAAGTTGTTCTTGTAGAATGTTAAACGACTATCCCAACTAAAATCTATCCACTCAACGAAAATTATTTCAGAGAAATCATACTCCATGGTAAGTTGTTCTTGTAGAATGTTGAACGACTACCCCTAACTAAAATCTATCCACTCAACAAAAATTATTTCAGAGAAATCATACTCCATGGTAAGTTGTTCTTGTAGAATGTTAAACGACTATCCCAACTAAAATCTATCCACTCAACAAAAATTATTTCAGAGAAATCATACTCCATGGTAAGTTGTTCTTGTAGAATGTTGAACGACTACCCCTAACTAAAATCTATCCACTCAACAAAAATTATTTCACACCACAGACTCATCTTGGTCAGAATCGATTTGAAATCTATCATGGTTTCAGAGAAATCATACTCCATGGTTCGTTGTTCTTGTAGAATGTTGAACGACTATCCCAACTAAAATCTATCCACTCAACAAAAATTATTTCAGAGAAATCATACTCCATGGTAAGTTATTCTTGTAGAATGTTGAACGACTATCCCAACTAAAATCTATCCACTCAACAAAAATTATTTTAGAGAAATCATACTCCATGGTAAGTTGTTCTTGTAGAATGTTGAACGACTACCCCTAACTAAAATCTATCCACTCAACAAAAATTATTTCAGAGAAATCATACTCCATGGTTCGTTGTTCTTGTAGAATGTTGAACGACTATCCCAGCTAAAATCTATCCACTCAACAAAAATTATTTCAGAGAAATCATACTCCATGGTTCGTTGTTCTTGTAAAATGTTGAACGACTACCCCAACTAAAATCTATCCACTCAACAAAAATTATTTCAGAGAAATCATACTCCATGGTAAGTTGTTCTTGTAGAATGTTGAACGACTATCCCAACTAAAATCTATCCACTCAACAAAAATTATTTCACACCACAGACTCATCTTGGTCAGGATCGATTTGAAATCTATCATGGTTTCAGAGAAATCATACTCCATGGTAAGTTGTTCTTGTAGAATGTTAAACGACTATCCCAACTAAAATCTATCCACTCAACGAAAATTATTTCAGAGAAATCATACTCCATGGTAAGTTATTCTTGTAGAATGTTGAACGACTATCCCAACTAAAATCTATCCACTCAACAAAAATTATTTTAGAGAAATCATACTCCATGGTAAGTTGTTCTTGTAGAATGTTAAACGACTATCCCAACTAAAATCTATCCACTCAACAAAAATTATTTCAGAGAAATCATACTCCATGGTAAGTTGTTCTTGTAGAATGTTGAACGACTACCCCTAACTAAAATCTATCCACTCAACAAAAATTATTTCACACCACAGACTCATCTTGGTCAGAATCGATTTGAAATCTATCATGGTTTCAGAGAAATCATACTCCATGGTTCGTTGTTCTTGTAGAATGTTGAACGACTACCCCAACTAAAATCTATCCACTCAACAAAAATTATTTCAGAGAAATCATACTCCATGGTAAGTTATTCTTGTAGAATGTTGAACGACTATCCCAACTAAAATCTATCCACTCAACAAAAATTATTTTAGAGAAATCATACTCCATGGTAAGTTGTTCTTGTAGAATGTTGAACGACTACCCCTAACTAAAATCTATCCACTCAACAAAAATTATTTCAGAGAAATCATACTCCATGGTTCGTTGTTCTTGTAGAATGTTGAACGACTATCCCAGCTAAAATCTATCCACTCAACAAAAATTATTTCAGAGAAATCATACTCCATGGTTCGTTGTTCTTGTAAAATGTTGAACGACTACCCCAACTAAAATCTATCCACTCAACAAAAATTATTTCAGAGAAATCATACTCCATGGTAAGTTGTTCTTGTAGAATGTTGAACGACTATCCCAACTAAAATCTATCCACTCAACAAAAATTATTTCACACCACAGACTCATCTTGGTCAGGATCGATTTGAAATCTATCATGGTTTCAGAGAAATCATACTCCATGGTTCGTTGTTCTTGTAGAATGTTGAACGACTACCCCAACTAAAATCTATCCACTCAACAAAAATTATTTCACACCACAGACTCATCTTGGTCAGGATCGATTTGAAATCTATCATGGTTTCAGAGAAATCATACTCCATGGTTCGTTGTTCTTGTAAAATGTTTAACGACTATCCCAACTAAAATCTATCCACTCAACAAAAATTATTTCACACCACAGACTCATCTTGGTCAGGATCGATTTGAAATCTATCATGGTTTCAGAGAAATCATACTCCATGGTTCGTTGTTCTTGTAAAATGTTGAACGACTACCCCTACTAAAATCTATCCACTCAAAAAAAATTATTTCAGAGAAATCATACTCCATGGTAAGTTGTTCTTGTAGAATGTTGAACGACTATCCCAACTAAAATCTATCCACTCAACAAAAATTATTTCAGAGAAATCATACTCCATGGTAAGTTGTTCTTGTAGAATGTTGAACGACTATCCCAACTAAAATCTATCCACTCAACAAAAATTATTTCACACCACAGACTCATCTTGGTCAGGATCGATTTGAAATCTATCATGGTTTCAGAGAAATCATAGTCCATGGTTCGTTGTTCTTGTAGAATGTTGAACGACTACCCCTAACTAAAATCTATCCACTCAACAAAAATTATTTCAGAGAAATCATACTCCATTGTTCGTTGTTCTTGTAGAATGTTGAACGACTATCCCAACTAAAATCTATCCACTCAACAAAAATTATTTCAGAGAAATCATACTCCATGGTTCGTTGTTCTTGTAGAATGTTTAACGACTATCCCAACTAAAATCTATCCACTCAACAAAAATTATTTCACACCACAGACTCATCTTGGTCAGGATCGATTTGAAATCTATCATGGTTTCAGAGAAATCATACTCCATGGTAAGTTGTTCTTGTAGAATGTTGAACGACTACCCCAACTAAAATCTATCCACTCAACAAAAATTATTTCAGAGAAATCATACTCCATGGTAAGTTGTTCTTGTAGAATGTTGAACGACTACCCCAACTAAAATCTATCCACTCAACAAAAATTATTTCAGAGAAATCATACTCCATGGTTCGTTGTTCTTGTAGAATGTTGAACGACTACCCCAACTAAAATCTATCCACTCAACAAAAATTATTTCAGAGAAATCATACTCCATGGTTCGTTGTTCTTGTAGAATGTTGAACGACTATCCCAACTAAAATCTATCCACTCAACAAAAATTATTTCACACCACAGACTCATCTTGGTCAGGATCGATTTGAAATCTATCATGGTTTCAGAGAAATCATAGTCCATGGTAAGTTGTTCTTGTAGAATGTTGAACGACTACCCCTAACTAAAATCTATCCACTCAACAAAAATTATTTCACACCACAGACTCATCTTGGTCAGGATCGATTTGAAATCTATCATGGTTTCAGAGAAATCATACTCCATGGTTCGTTGTTCTTGTAGAATGTTGAACGACTACCCCAACTAAAATCTATCCACTCAACAAAAATTATTTCAGAGAAATCATACTCCATGATAAGTTGTTCTTGTAGAATGTTGAACGACTATCCCAACTAAAATCTATCCACTCAACAAAAATTATTTCAGAGAAATCATACTCCATGGTAAGTTGTTCTTGTAGAATGTTGAACGATTACCCCAACTTAAATCTATCCACTCAACAAAAATTATTTCAGAGAAATCATACTCCATGGTTCGTTGTTCTTGTAGAATGTTGAACGACTACCCCAACTAAAATCTATCCACTCAACAAAAATTATTTCACACCACAGACTCATCTTGGTCAGGATCGATTTGAAATCTATCATGGTTGCAGAGAAATCATACTCCATGGTTCGTTGTTCTTGTAGAATGTTGAACGACTATCCCAACTAAAATCTATCCACTCAACAAAAATTATTTCACACCACAGACTCATCTTGATCAGGATCGATTTGAAATCTATCATGGTTTCAGAGAAATCATACTCCATGGTTCGTTGTTCTTGTAGAATGTTGAACGACTATCCCAACTAAAATCTATCCACTCAACAAAAATTATTTCAGAGAAATCATACTCCATGGTTCGTTGTTCTTGTAGAATGTTGAACGACTATCCCAACTAAAATCTATCCACTCAACAAAAATTATTTCAGAGAAATCATACTCCATGGTAAGTTGTTCTTGTAGAATGTTGAACGACTACCCCAACTAAAATCTATCCACTCAACAAAAATTATTTCAGAGAAATCATACTCCATGGTAAGTTGTTCTTGTAGAATGTTGAACGACTACCCCAACTAAAATCTATCCACTCAACAAAAATTATTTCAGAGAAATCATACTACATGGTAAGTTGTTTTTGTAGAATGTTGAACGACTACCCCAACTAAAATCTATCCACTCAGCAAAAATTATTTCACACCACAGACTCATCTTGGTCAGGATCGATTTGAAATCTATCATGGTTTCAGAGAAATCATACTCCATGGTTCGTTGTTCTTGTAGAATGTTGAACGACTATCCCAACTAAAATCTATCCACTCAAAAAAAATTATTTCAGAGAAATCATACTCCATGGTAAGTTGTTCTTGTAGAATGTTGAACGACTACCCCAACTAAAATCTATCCACTCAACAAAAATTATTTCACACCACAGACTCATCTTGGTCAGGATCGATTTGAAATCTATCATGGTTTCAGAGAAATCATACTCCATGGTTCGTTGTTCTTGTAAAATGTTGAACGACTACCCCTACTAAAATCTATCCACTCAAAAAAAATTATTTCAGAGAAATCATACTCCATGGTAAGTTGTTCTTGTAGAATGTTGAACGACTATCCCAACTAAAATCTATCCACTCAACAAAAATTATTTCAGAGAAATCATACTCCATGGTAAGTTGTTCTTGTAGAATGTTGAACGACTATCCCAACTAAAATCTATCCACTCAACAAAAATTATTTCACACCACAGACTCATCTTGGTCAGGATCGATTTGAAATCTATCATGGTTTCAGAGAAATCATAGTCCATGGTTCGTTGTTCTTGTAGAATGTTGAACGCCTACCCCTAACTAAAATCTATCCACTCAACAAAAATTATTTCAGAGAAATCATACTCCATTGTTCGTTGTTCTTGTAGAATGTTGAACGACTATCCCAACTAAAATCTATCCACTCAACAAAAATTATTTCAGAGAAATCATACTCCATGGTTCGTTGTTCTTGTAGAATGTTTAACGACTATCCCAACTAAAATCTATCCACTCAACAAAAATTATTTCACACCACAGACTCATCTTGGTCAGGATCGATTTGAAATCTATCATGGTTTCAGAGAAATCATACTCCATGGTAAGTTGTTCTTGTAGAATGTTGAACGACTACCCCAACTAAAATCTATCCACTCAACAAAAATTATTTCAGAGAAATCATACTCCATGGTAAGTTGTTCTTGTAGAATGTTGAACGACTACCCCAACTAAAATCTATCCACTCAACAAAAATTATTTCAGAGAAATCATACTCCATGGTTCGTTGTTCTTGTAGAATGTTGAACGACTACCCCAACTAAAATCTATCCACTCAACAAAAATTATTTCAGAGAAATCATACTCCATGGTTCGTTGTTCTTGTAGAATGTTGAACGACTATCCCAACTAAAATCTATCCACTCAACAAAAATTATTTCACACCACAGACTCATCTTGGTCAGGATCGATTTGAAATCTATCATGGTTTCAGAGAAATCATAGTCCATGGTAAGTTGTTCTTGTAGAATGTTGAACGACTACCCCTAACTAAAATCTATCCACTCAACAAAAATTATTTCACACCACAGACTCATCTTGGTCAGGATCGATTTGAAATCTATCATGGTTTCAGAGAAATCATACTCCATGGTTCGTTGTTCTTGTAGAATGTTGAACGACTACCCCAACTAAAATCTATCCACTCAACAAAAATTATTTCAGAGAAATCATACTCCATGATAAGTTGTTCTTGTAGAATGTTGAACGACTATCCCAACTAAAATCTATCCACTCAACAAAAATTATTTCAGAGAAATCATACTCCATGGTAAGTTGTTCTTGTAGAATGTTGAACGATTACCCCAACTTAAATCTATCCACTCAACAAAAATTATTTCAGAGAAATCATACTCCATGGTTCGTTGTTCTTGTAGAATGTTGAACGACTACCCCAACTAAAATCTATCCACTCAACAAAAATTATTTCACACCACAGACTCATCTTGGTCAGGATCGATTTGAAATCTATCATGGTTGCAGAGAAATCATACTCCATGGTTCGTTGTTCTTGTAGAATGTTGAACGACTATCCCAACTAAAATCTATCCACTCAACAAAAATTATTTCACACCACAGACTCATCTTGATCAGGATCGATTTGAAATCTATCATGGTTTCAGAGAAATCATACTCCATGGTTCGTTGTTCTTGTAGAATGTTGAACGACTATCCCAACTAAAATCTATCCACTCAACAAAAATTATTTCAGAGAAATCATACTCCATGGTTCGTTGTTCTTGTAGAATGTTGAACGACTATCCCAACTAAAATATATCCACTCAACAAAAATTATTTCAGAGAAATCATACTCCATGGTAAGTTGTTCTTGTAGAATGTTGAACGACTACCCCAACTAAAATCTATCCACTCAACAAAAATTATTTCAGAGAAATCATACTCCATGGTAAGTTGTTCTTGTAGAATGTTGAACGACTACCCCAACTAAAATCTATCCACTCAACAAAAATTATTTCAGAGAAATCATACTCCATGGTAAGTTGTTTTTGTAGAATGTTGAACGACTACCCCAACTAAAATCTATCCACTCAGCAAAAATTATTTCACACCACAGACTCATCTTGGTCAGGATCGATTTGAAATCTATCATGGTTTCAGAGAAATCATAGTCCATGGTAAGTTGTTCCTGTAGAATGTTGAACGACTACCCCAACTAAAATCTATCCACTCAACAAAAATTATTTCAGAGAAATCATACTCCATGGTTCGTTGTTCTTGTAGAATGTTGAACGACTATCCCAACTAAAATCTATCCACTCAACAAAAATTATTTCAGAGAAATCATACTCCATGGTAAGTTGTTCTTGTAGAATGTTGAACGACTACCCCAACTAAAATCTATCCACTCAACAAAAATTATTTCAGAGAAATCATACTCCATGGTAAGTTGTTCTTGTAGAATGTTGAACGACTACCCCAACTAAAATCTATCCACTCAACAAAAATTATTTCAGAGAAATCATACTCCATGGTAAGTTGTTCTTGTAGAATGTTGAACGACTACCCCAACTAAAATCTATCCACTCAACAAAAATTATTTCAGAGAAATCATACTCCATGGTAAGTTGTTCTTGTAGAATGTTGAACGACTACCCCAACTAAAATCTATCCACTCAACAAAAATTATTTCAGAGAAATCATACTCCATGGTAAGTTGTTCTTGTAGAATGTTGAACGACTACCCCAACTAAAATCTATCCACTCAGCAAAAATTATTTCACACCACAGACTCATCTTGATCAGGATCGATTTGAAATCTATCATGGTTTCAGAGAAATCATACTCCATGGTTCGTTGTTCTTGTAGAATGTTGAACGACTATCCCAACTAAAATCTATCCACTCAACAAAAATTATTTCAGAGAAATCATACTCCATGGTAATTTGTTCTTGTAGAATGTTGAACGACTATCCCAACTAAAATCTATCCACTCAACAAAAATTATTTCAGAGAAATCATACTCCATGGTTCGTTGTTCTTGTAGAATGTTGAACGACTATCCCAACTAAAATCTATCCACTCAACAAATATTATTTCAGAGAAATCATACTCCATGGTAAGTTGTTCTTGTAGAATGCTGAACGACTACCCCAACTAAAATCTATCCACTCAACAAAAATTATTTCAGAGAAATCATACTCCATGGTTCGTTGTTCTTGTAGAATGTTGAACGACTATCCCAACTAAAATCTATCCACTCAACAAAAATTATTTCAGAGAAATCATACTCCATGGTTCGTTGTTCTTGTAGAATGTTGAACGAGTACCCCAACTAAAATCTATTTACTCAACAAAAATTATTTCACACCACAGACTCATCTTGGTCAGGATCGATTTGAAATCTATCATGGTTTCAGAGAAATCATAGTCCATGGTAAGTTGTTCTTGTAGAATGTTGAACGACTACCCCAACTAAAATCTACCCACTCAACAAAAATTATTTCACACCACAGACTCATCTTGGTCAGGATCGATTTGAAATCTATCATGGTTTCAGAGAAATCATACTCCATGGTTCGTTGTTCTTGTAGAATGTTTAACGACTACCCCAACTAAAATCTATCCACTCAACAAAAATTATTTCAGAGAAATCATACTCCATGGTAATTTGTTCTTGTAGAATGTTGAACGACTATCCCAACTAAAATCTATCCACTCAACAAAAATTATTTCAGAGAAATCATACTCCATGGTTCGTTGTTCTTGTAGAATGTTGAACGACTATCCCAACTAAAATCTATCCACTCAACAAATATTATTTCAGAGAAATCATACTCCATGGTAAGTTGTTCTTGTAGAATGCTGAACGACTACCCCAACTAAAATCTATCCACTCAACAAAAATTATTTTAGAGAAATCATACACCATGGTTCGTTGTTCTTGTAGAATGCTGAACGACTATCCCAACTAAAATCTATCCACTCAACAAAAATTATTTCAGAGAAATAATACTCCATGGTTCGTTGTTCTTGTAAAATGTTGAACGACTACCCCAACTAAAATCTATCCACTCAACAAAAATTATTTCACACCACAGACTCATCTTGGTCAGGATCGATTTGAAATCTATCATGGTTTCAGAGAAATCATACTCCATGGTTCGTTGTTCTTGTAGAATGTTGAACGACTATCCCAACTAAAATCTATCCACTCAACAAAAATTATTTCACACCACAGACTCATCTTGGTCAGGATCGATTTGAAATCTATCATGGTTTCAGAGAAATCATACTCCATGGTTCGTTGTTCTTGTAGAATGTTGAACGACTACCCCAACTAAAATCTATCCACTCAACAAAAATTATTTCAGAGAAATCATACTCCATGGTTCGTTGTTCTTGTAAAATGTTGAACGACTACCCCAACTAAAATCTATCCACTCAACAAAAATTATTTCAGAGAAATCATACTCCATGGTAATTTGTTCTTGTAGAATGTTGAACGACTATCCCAACTAAAATCTATCCACTCAACAAAAATTATTTCAGAGAAATCATACTCCATGGTTCGTTGTTCTTGTAGAATGTTGAACGACTATCCCAACTAAAATCTATCCACTCAACAAATATTATTTCAGAGAAATCATACTCCATGGTAAGTTGTTCTTGTAGAATGCTGAACGACTACCCCAACTAAAATCTATCCACTCAACAAAAATTATTTCAGAGAAATCATACTCCATGGTTCGTTGTTCTTGTAGAATGTTGAACGACTATCCCAACTAAAATCTATCCACTCAACAAAAATTATTTCAGAGAAATCATACTCCATGGTTCGTTGTTCTTGTAGAATGTTGAACGAGTACCCCAACTAAAATCTATTTACTCAACAAAAATTATTTCACACCACAGACTCATCTTGGTCAGGATCGATTTGAAATCTATCATGGTTTCAGAGAAATCATAGTCCATGGTAAGTTGTTCTTGTAGAATGTTGAACGACTACCCCAACTAAAATCTATCTCAACAAAAATTATTTCACACCACAGACTCATCTTGGTCAGGATCGATTTGAAATCTATCATGGTTTCAGAGAAATCATACTCCATGGTTCGTTGTTCTTGTAGAATGTTGAACAACTATCCCAAAAAAATCTATCCACTCAACAAAAATTATTTCACACCACAGACTCATCTTGGTCAGGATCGATTTGAAATCTATCATGGTTTCAGAGAAATCATACTCCATGGTTCGTTGTTCTTGTAGAATGTTGAACGACTATCCCAACTAAAATCTATCCACTCAACAAAAATTATTTCAGAGAAATCATACTCCATGGTTCGTTGTTCTTGTAGAATGTTGAACGACTACCCCAACTAAAATCTATCCACTCAACAAAAATTATTTCACACCACAGACTCATCTTGGTCAGGATCGATTTGAAATCTATCATGGTTTCAGAGAAATCATAGTCCATGGTAAGTTGTTCTTGTAGAATGTTGAACGACTACCCCAACTAAAATCTATCCACTCAACAAAAATTATTTCACACCACAGACTCATCTTGGTCAGGATCGATTTGAAATCTACCATGGTTTCAGAGAAATCATACTCCATAGTTCGTTGTTTTTGTAAAATGTTGAACGACTCCCCAACTAAAATCTATTCACTCAACAAAAATTATTTCACACCACAGACTCATCTTGGTCAGGATCGATTTGAAATCTATCATGGTTTCAGAGAAATCATACTCCATGGTTCGTTGTTCTTGTAGAATGTTGAACGACTATCCCAACTAAAATCTATCCACTCAACAAAAATTATTTCAGAGAAATCATACTCCATGGTTCGTTGTTCTTGTAGAATGTTGAACGACTATCCCAACTAAAATCTCTCCACTCAACAAAAATTATTTCACACCACAGACTCATCTTGGTCAGGATCGATTTGAAATCTATCATGGTTTCAGAGAAATCATACTCCATGGTTCGTTGTTCTTGTAGAATGTTGAACGACTATCCCAACTAAAATCTATCCACTCAACAAAAATTATTTCAGAGAAATCATACTCCATGGTTCGTTGTTCTTGTAGAATGTTGAACGACTACCCCAACTAAAATCTATCCACTCAACAAAAATTATTTCACACCACAGACTCATCTTGGTCAGGATCGATTTGAAATCTACCATGGTTTCAGAGAAATCATACTCCATAGTTCGTTGTTCTTGTAAAATGTTGAACGACTACCCCAACTAAAATCTATCCACTCAACAAAAATTATTTCAGAGAAATCATACTCCATGGTAAGTTGTTCTTGTAGAATGTTGAACGACTATCCCAACTAAAATCTATCCACTCAACAAAAATTATTTCAGAGAAATCATACTCCATGGTTCGTTGTTCTTGTAGAATGTTGAACGACTACCCCAACTAAAATCTATCCACTCAACAAAAATTATTTCACACCACAGACTCATCTTGGTCAGGATCGATTTGAAATCTATCATGGTTTCAGAGAAATCATACTCCATGATTCGTTGTTCTTGTAGAATGTTGAACGACTACCCCAACTAAAATCTATCCACTCAACAAAAATTATTTCAGAGAAATCATACTCCATGGTTCGTTGTTCTTGTAGAATGTTGAACGACTACCCCAACTAAAATCTATCCACTCAACAAAAATTATTTCACACCACAGACTCATCTTGGTCAGGATCGATTTGAAATCTATCATGGTTTCAGAGAAATCATACTCCATGGTTCGTTGTTCTTGTAGAATGTTGAACGACTATCCCAACTAAAATCTATCCACTCAACAAATATTATTTCAGAGAAATCATACTCCATGTTAAGTTGTTCTTATAGAATGCTGAACGACTACCCCAACTAAAATCTATCCACTCAACAAAAATTATTTCACACCACAGACTCATCTTGGTCAGGATCGATTTGAAATCTATCATGGTTTCAGAGAAATCATACTCCATGATTCGTTGTTCTTGTAGAATGTTGAACGACTACCCCAACTAAAATCTATCCACTCAACAAAAATTATTTCAGAGAAATCATACTCCATGGTTCGTTGTTCTTGTAGAATGTTGAACGACTATCCCAACTAAAATCTCTCCACTCAACAAAAATTATTTCACACCACAGACTCATCTTGGTCAGGATCGATTTGAAATCTATCATGGTTTCAGAGAAATCATACTCCATGATTCGTTGTTCTTGTAGAATGTTGAACGACTACCCCAACTAAAATCTATCCACTCAACAAAAATTATTTCAGAGAAATCATACTCCATGGTTCGTTGTTCTTGTAGAATGTTGAACGACTATCCCAACTAAAATCTCTCCACTCAACAAAAATTATTTCACACCACAGACTCATCTTGGTCAGGATCGATTTGAAATCTATCATGGTTTCAGAGAAATCATACTCCATGGTTCGTTGTTCTTGTAGAATGTTGAACGACTATCCCAACTAAAATCTATCCACTCAACAAATATTATTTCAGAGAAATCATACTCCATGTTAAGTTGTTCTTATAGAATGCTGAACGACTACCCCAACTAAAATCTATCCACTCAACAAAAATTATTTCAGAGAAATCATACTCCATGGTTCGTTGTTCTTGTAGAATGTTGAACGACTATCCCAACTAAAATCTATCCACTCAACAAAAATTATTTCAGAGAAATCATACTCCATGGTTCGTTGTTCTTGTAGAATGTTGAACGAGTACCCCAACTAAAATCTATCCACTCAACAAAAAATATTTCACACCACAGACTCATCTTGGTCAGGATCGATTTGAAATCTATCATGGTTTCAGAGAAATCATAGTCCATGGTAAGTTGTTCTTGTAGAATGTTCAACGACTACCCCAACTAAAATCTATCCACTCAACAAAAATTATTTCACACCACAGACTCATCTTGGTCAGGATCGATTTGAAATCTATCATGGTTTCAGAGAAATCATACTCCATGGTTCGTTGTTCTTGTAGAATGTTGAACGACTACCCCAACTAAAATCTATCCACTCAACAAAAATTATTTCAGAGAAATCATACTCCATGGTTCGTTGTTCTTGTAGAATGTTGAACGACTATCCCAAGTAAAATCTATCCACTCAACAAAAATTATTTCACACCACAGACTCATCTTGGTCAGGATCGATTTGAAATCTATCATGGTTTCAGACAAATCATACTCCATGGTAAGTTGTTCTTGTAGAATGTTGAACGACTACCCCAACTAAAATCTATCCACTCAACAAAAATTATTTCACACCACAGACTCATCTTTTCGTAGCAAAAGGTCCACTGGTGATTTGATGGTATATCTCACCGAAAAGTGGAACCACTCTCTACATCATTCTGGTGAATGTAAGATTGTTGCGCTTGATATTTCAAAGGCATTTGAGAGAGTTTGGCATCAAGCTCTTTTGTCGAAAATGCGTGCATTTGGCATCGACGAATCTCTTCTTCAATGGATTAGAAACTACCTTTCGGAACGTTCAATTCAAGTTGTTTTGGATGGTTTCAAGTCTGCAATCCACCATATAAATGCTGGCGTCCCCCAAGGCTCCGTTTTGTCTCCGACTCTCTTTCTTATTTTCATAAACGATCTCTTGTCTGCTACTTCTAATCCAATACATTCCTTCGCTGACGACAGCACCCTCAGCTTCTCATATTCGTTCCCAGACTCACGTCCCTGCTCTTCGGCCGTAGAACTGGAACGGCAGCGTATGTTAAGCTCATTAAATTCCGATCTTGACAGTATAATTAAATGGGGTATAAACAACAGAGTGGAATTTAATGCTTCGAAAACCCAATGCTGTCAGCTGTCGCTCAAGCGTAACCTTAACCCCTTGCCATTATCAATGAATGGCACTTGCATCGTCGAAACCGAAAAACTTTCCATTCTCGGTATGTGTGTTAACGACCATCTTCGTTGGAATGACCACATATTCGAATCCGCCAAGAATGCTGCGAAATGTTTAGGATTCCTTAAACGGTGCAAGAAGTTCTTTACCCCCTCTGATCTGGCTACAATATATAAGGCCTACATCCGCCCCAAGCTCGAGTATAATGCTCATATCTGGTCTGGTGCTCCTAAGACCTCTTTGCACCTGCTGGATAGAATTCAAAATCGAGCGTTAAAACTAATAGGGAACAGAAGCATAGCGGAGTCTATTGACTCGCTCCAACATCGCAGAAATGTCTCTTGTCTTTCCTTATTCTATCGCTTTTTTCACAAACAGTGCTCCAGCGAAATAGCCAGTTGCATTCCGCCCCTTCATAAATTTTCTCGCAATACCCGTCACGCTCTGAATGCTCATCAGTATACCCTCAAGCCTATTTTCATCAGTATATACCGTCAAGTATAGAGATTCTTTCATAAACCGTACAACACGAATGTGGAATGCTTTACCAAGCTCTATTTTTCCCTCACAGTATAATCCACAAACATTTAAAACCAACGTCCATCGGTATCTCCTATCTTCTCTTCCTAATTTCCCTAACGCCCGCGCTGTGTCTTGACATTAAAAGGGTAGTAATAAGCCCTTGAGCGCGAGTTATGTATTGAATCCTAATACAACCGAAAAAAAACACAACTTAATTTCGGACAACGTAACTCACTTTATTATTCCAAAAGACTCAAATCAAAAATAATTTTACATAGGTTTTTATAATCAAATTATGCTTACTTTACAGTCTGTATTTTATGGGAACGGAAATGTAACTTAATCTAAAGTTGAGGTGCATCAAAATGAAATTAAATTTATGAAAAATGTGCAATTAACAATGAGAGGTATTGAATGTCAAGGTGATAATATTAGCTTATGAGAAATTACAAATATATAATATGATAAGGTGAGTGACCGGTGTTATGTTCACGTAACTCCTCCCCCCTTGGAATGGAGTGACGGCCAAAGGAACTGCGACACTGGAGTTTCTTCTGCAGGAACGATGATTACGTTGGATGGTTGTGGGTTCACCTGATAATTGGTAGTATCGGTTTTTCTTGTAGCGTACATCTTCAGAATGTAGATCAGCATGATGATTACTAGTAGACTGGGAATAACTGAAAGTACTGAGTAATTTAATATTTTATTCTGATGGGATCTTATTTGTAAAAGGTCTATTGCTTCTTTATTTTCGAAGTGGAAGTGTTTCAATTTTTGCAAATTGAGAACATCTAGGGTCGTTGTGTTCATCTCGTTGAATGTCATTGGGTAGATATGTATGTCCTCCCAGTAGAAGTTAGTTTTGCTTTCATATATTATACCGTTGATTTCGACTTTACAGTCCTGGAAATGTACTAAAGCTGTTCCACTAAGATTTTGTTGGTTGGGTCCGCATGTAGATTTTATTACGACTTCTGGGCTATTGATGAGTAGGATATAGTTGGATTCGGGCTGCAGAATTTGGTAGTCTTCTTCTATTTCTATGAGTTTACAGTGTGCAGGATTGTTATTAATAATGTTGGCAATGCAGCTGGATATGGTGTTTTCTTGGTTCACCGGTTCCTTACAATAGAACATGCCCTCTATCTTCATACATGCCTTGTCAAAATATTGAATCGCGTTTTTGTTGAGCATAACATAGGGTTCTGTGGTAATAATCTTTTCGTTTTTTATGGGGAGGGGTATTACGTGGAAGAAGGAGTATGTGTCTTGAGATATGGAGGGGATTCGGATATTAAAAATTATTATATTTATATTAAATTGTTATAGTATGCCTGAAGCTCCAGTAACTCGTAAATGTGTTCATCTGATTTAATGTCAACTGACTGTGCTTCAAAAGATCTGTATATTTCGGTTAATTCGTCTGGGTTTAGAATTTGTTTAGATATAATGTTTAATTTAGCAAGGACTATTGCCTCTGCGATATTGGTTAAATGATTATTTAATAAATCTATATTGAAATTTATTTGATTTAAGTATTGTATGTATTTAATTGAAGTTTCCTCTGATCTCATTCTTTTAGCTAACTGAATTTGGGAACTATTTAGATACCCTTCAATGACTGTCTGTTGTGTATTTATGTGGTTAGTAATGTTTTCGAATCTTTCAAGCATTTGGTTGTTTATTTTAATCTGACTATTTTCTTCTATCTCCATATCGTGCTGTTTTTGTATAATCTCCTCTATACTTTTATTTATTTCTATTGCGTCATTAGCGTCTCGGTTACCAGTAATGCTTTTTATAACCGTACCTAGTCCGTCTATGAGTCCTCTCTTGTTTCTGAATCTAGGTAATAAGGTCTGTAATTTTGTTTGTAGTTCCCTGTATTTAATTTTTATAACGTTAAGCGAGTCATTGAATCCGTCAATGTTTTCAAAAGTTGTGAGTGAGTTGCCTATTTTGTCTATATTTTCGATGTACTTATTTAACTGTATTACATGTATTAAGTTGTTAAATGTCTGTATAGTCTTAGCTGTTCCAAGTTTTATCGTCAGTAATCCGTTGTTATTGGTCAAGTCCTGAATTTCCATTTTCTGGGCGGTCGTTGTCATCAAAGTTATTATTAACCTGAAATACACGTTTCCTTTTAATCTTGCTTTTATGTAATTTCTGATTTTTAGTTGTTAAGATTGTAACTCTTTTATTCTTTTTGACCCTGTGCTTACTAAATCTTGGCGTAAGTTTATTCCTTCTGTTTTCTTTCCTAAATATGAAATATCCTGTTTTTATACTTTTCGGTTTTTCCCTATTTTCATTGAACTTATTTATATTTTGTGCTACCTGTTTTTCAAGTTGCTCTTTGATGGAAGGATAAAGTTGTGCTTGAAACTCATTAAGCTTTTCTAAGTATTCGTGAACATTATTATACTTTAGATTTTTGAATTTATAAGTCCGACCATAAAAGAGTTCATACGGTGTTAGTTTAGTGGCAGAATGTATAGCGCTATTATATGTTATTAATGTTTCGTTTAGAATGTCGTCGTGATCTCTATCTTTGAGCTTGTTATATATAATACGATAAATCTCAGTTAGCGTGGAATGCAGTCTTTCTACTGGAGAGTTGCTGCTAGATTGTTGTAGAGAAGTAATATGGTGTATCATATTGTACTGTTTCGTGAAGTCTCTAAAGATAGTTGCAGTGAATTCTGCTCCTTGATCAGTGACAAGTTTTGTTGGAATGCCGTGAAGGCTCATAAAATGCATTAATGATTTTATAACTGTTAAACTATTTCTAGCTGGTACCGTATAGGCTGCTGCGTACTTAGAAAATTTATCTATGATGGTTAGTATTTGTTTATTATTGATGCTATAAATATCTATGTGTACAATGTCCAAAGGCTTCTCTGGATTTTCTGGTATTTGGAACTCTATTTTCTGTGGATTTCTGTCATATTTTAGGGTTTGGCAAGTATCGCAATTGTTAATGACACCAGTGATTTTATTTTTCATATGGGGGAAGAAATATTTGCGTTTAATATGTAGAAGGGTCTCGTTTATTCCTCGATGATTATTTTTTGTGTGATAGTCATTGATCAGTTTGTCTTGGTCATCGTTCTGTACTACGTCTTCTAATATTTCTGTGCAACGAATTATTTTGAAAGTTTTACTTCTTGAGAAGTATTTAGAGTAAGCTGTTTGTACGAGTTTAAATATATTGTCATCAGTGGTAAAAAGTGCTGTAAGTTTATTGGGTGGAAGATATTGTTTAAGTATGCTAACTACGTTTTCTTCAGAGAATTCCGGTAGTCTGATTATTCGTCTTTGTTTATTTTTAAAAGGGGTTATTATCGAAATCGGAGGTTGTCTATTGGATTTTTCTAAAATAACTTGTAAGTTGAACTCATTCAGAGGTCTTTCTGAAATTGAAATACCGTCCTGGAGGTCTTCTTCTGCAGAGTGAATTGTAGTTCCGCCTGATGTTTGAGCTGCGACTGATTCATTAATGTTTATTTCGGTTTTCTTTAAAGTTTCTGTAGTATATGGTTTTATTCTACTGAGAGCATCAGCATTAGTATTCTGTTTACCCTTTTTGTATATGATTTCGTAGTCAAACTCGGCTAACTTTAGCCTCCACCTAACTAACTTTGAATTTGGGTCTTTCAGATTCATTAACCAGGTTAGTGGTTTGTGATCTGTGATGATTTTAAATTTATGCCCAAATAAATATGGACGGAAATATTTCGTCGCCCAAACTATTGCCAACAATTCTTTTTCTATCGTGGCGTAGTTTACTTCTGTGTCTGACAAAGTTCTGCTCGCGTAACAGATTGGCTTGTCGCTTCCGATAGGCCCTTGCGACAATACAGCACCTACTGCGTAATTGCTTGCGTCGGTGGTTAGAATAAAGGGCTTCGCAAAGTCTGGGTACTGAAGAATAGGATCGTTGATTAGAAGATCCTTGCAAGTATTAAACGTCTTAATGTATCTGTCGTCTAGTTTCACTGAATTACCTTTTTTTAAGCACTCGGTCATGGGTTTGACCAGTTTTGCGAAATCTTTTATGAACTTCCTATAGTACCCTAAGAGACCAAGAAATGATTTTATTTCTTTCTGTGTTCTGGGGATTGGGAAATTCTTAATCGCAGTAACCTTATCGGGGTTGGGTTTGACACCTTCTGTGGTTACCAAGTGACCTAAAAATGCGATTTCTTTGTGTAAAAATTCGGATTTGTCCAATTGGACTTTAAGGTTGGCTTCTCGTAATTTTTGAAATACTTTTTTAATGCTCTCGACATGTTCCTGCAAAGAGGTTGAAAATATAATAATATCGTCGAGATATACGAGGCAGATTTTCCCTTGTAATTCTCTAAGGACGTTGTCCATGACCCTTTGAAAGGTCGATGGTGCATTTTTTAGCCCAAAGGGCATACGAAGGTACTCGTAATGGCCTCCTTCTACCGTGAAGGCAGTTTTCTTTACATCTTTAGCGTTCATCTCTATTTGATGATAGCCACTCGCTAGGTCGAGTGTAGTGAAGTACATGCACTTTCCTAGCTTGTCCAGTATTTCATTTATATTTGGTAATGGATATCTGTCTGTAATAGTTTTGTCATTTAATTTCCTGTAATCGATCACCATGCGCCATTTCTGTTTGCCGCTGGCGTCTTTCTTTTTTGGTACTATCCAGACTGGAGAACTCCAAGGTGAGTAACTGGGTCTGATAATACCTTGCTGTAACATTGTGTTAATTTGTTCCTTCACTTCTTGTCTGTGTATATATGGATATCTGTATGATTTACAGTATATTGGTGTATCGTCCGTGGTAGGTATGCTGTGTTTCACATCATTGGTGAAACTAAGTTTTTGGCCTGGTTTGAAAAAAATATCATCATATTCCCTGCATGTTTTCAGAATGGCCTTTTCTTCTTCAGCGTTAAGATGGGATATTCTAATTAATTGTGAAATGTCACCTGCTGGTGAAGTTTCCAGTGTGTTATTTCCGTATTCTATATTAAAATTATTTAATTCCAGAAATTCCGTGGAGGAAAATGGAATCGCCCTTAAGGGTTGTTCCAAAAATAGTGTCTGTTCGAAATTTGCATGATTTATCACTTCGATAAGACTATACCAGTTGTTTGCTCTATATATACCTTCCGGTATTACTAGGTTAGGTTTGATAATTGTTGTTTTGATATAGACATCTCCAGTTTTTACATCAACTGGCAGTCTTGTGATCATTTTCGACTTCCCAGGGATTATATACTTGTTTGACATAAAATTTGGCTTAAACTGTAATGGGATAGTGGTGTTTTTAGTGACTAACGTTTGATTTGCAAGATCGATCTTGGCGCCTAATGTTGTTAGTATATCTAGGCCTAATAATCCATCAAAATAATCATGAAAGCGAAAAACTAAAAATTTCATCTGCCCTGGTTGATTAAATTCAATGAAGTTCATTAATGTCACCTGATTTTCTATTTTGTGTTTATTTAGAACGGTTGTTATGACAGTTGGTTTGATTCTCGTAAGATCGTCCGGGTGTACAAATTTTGGGTTTATAAACGATGAAGATGCTCCGGTGTCGATAAGAAATTTTAGGGGTCTGTGAAATGGAGATGATATTTGGATATATGGGAGGATGAATCCGTGTTTATTGATTTCTAGGTATCCGACTGCTCTGTCGGGCAAGGTATACGAAAATTTGAATCGTCTAACTCTTCGAAGGTATCCAGTAGATCACGGTCACGATCGTGATCCGCTTGATTTGCATAGTCATAGTAGTTGTCTAGCTCTTGGTAGTATTTATTTGGTTCATTTGAACGAGAGTCATTTTGGGATTCGCTTACGCTATGTGGATTCTCCACATGTATGCTGTGCAATTCTTCGCTTGTGAATCTAGGGGGTCCAGTTTGCCTAAAGAAATTACTGGGTGCCCTGCTTTGTTGAGCTTGATTTTGAGGCTGTGACCTCAAGTGGGTATAACCTGTGCTTGTCTCCATTGGTTCTGGTCTAGGTAATCTTTGACGATTAGAAAATTGGGTGGACCCATTGTGTTTTGGAGGATTAAAGGTATTGAATGGTCTCTGTTGTTGTTGTGGATATTGGGCTGGTCCACGGTGATCATTAAGGGCATTATGAATTTTATTTGTCTGTTGAAGTGGGTGAGAATGCATAAATTGCTGATTATTATTATAAGAATTGAAAGATCTCTGTTGTGAAAAGAAATGTTGATTTTGATTTCGATTGGTTTCGTATCTATTGGTTGTTTGCCTTGCAGTATTGGCATCGAATTTGAGATATGAAATATTTTGTTCTTTTGTGCAAAAAACAAAAGCTTCAGATAAACTATTGGGTTTCATTGCTCTAATTGTGGAACCAAGTGGTTCCCTAAGTCCTGTCAAGAATGTGTTAAGGCACATTTCTGAATAAAGAGTTTTTTTTGCTGCGATTACAGTCGCTTCAGTTTCATGAATTCGTACATGGGTTGACATAGCTGATTGTATCTCTATCACTTCGCTATAGAATTTTTCTACCGTTTTATGGTTCTGTCGTATATTGTGGAGATCTCTAATTAAGGAGGTCTCATTTCGCTTATCAGCATAATTGGTTACTAGATTTTCTTTAATAGCTTGCCAGGATAATGGTGTGCCATATGTATTCAAGATTTCATTGGCCGGCCCAACTACTTTATTCCTGATAGCTCGAAGTATTACTCTAGCTGTATTTGTACCATCCGCTTGCGGAATCATAGTTAAAATCTCCTCTACATTGTTTATAAATTCGAAAAGTAACCTAGGGTTACCATCAAATTTAGGCATGTCTTTAATGACATCCGGTACCCTCAGTGTATTGAACACATCCAAGGCTACCGCTTCCTCATGTGGCTGTGCCATTTTAATATTTTCTACTTTACTTGTTTTATTTATAATTGGAATTTCTGTTTCTCTTAGTTTACAATTATTTTCTAATTTACTACACAGTTCGTCTTGAAAACTATCTACTGTTCCCAAGTTCGAATTAATTAATATTTCTACTTCTGGTTCAAATTCTAAACTCAGTTCACTTTCTTTATTATTTTCACAACTCTCGGAATTTATTTCTAACTTATTATTGTTATTGGAGCTTTTGGTAATATACGGGTACGGTCCTTCTCGCGTTTTAATATTTTTAGGGAAAAATTTTGACATGGAAATGGATTCAATATTTTAGACTTACATATATGTTGATAGTTGATTCATGTTCTTTGTATGATGTTTTTTGTCTTGAAGAAGTTGTTGCACTTTCCAGTTCTTATTGCTGTACACTGCTCACTATTCTTCTCGTACACTTGTTCACTAATAACAGCACCTTCTTCTTTTCGATAAACCTTCGATATAAATTTGGTACCAGTTATAGTCACTTTTTTTTTTTTTTTTTTTTTATAAACCGTCGATAAAAGACGCGGACAATTATAGTCACTTTTTTGATAAACCGTCAATAAAGTTAAGGACAATTACGGACACTTTTTCGATAAACCGTCGATAAAAAGCTGATTCCTCAGAACTATTAGTCACTATTTTGACTTTTAGGTTCCGACTCCGTCGACTGCGCCAGTTATGTATTGAATCCTAATACAACCGAAAAAAAACACAACTTAATTTCGGACAACGTAACTCACTTTATTATTCCAAAAGACTCAAATCAAAAATAATTTTACATAGGTTTTTATAATCAAATTATGCTTACTTTACAGTCTGTATTTTATGGGAACGGAAATGTAACTTAATCTAAAGTTGAGGTGCATCAAAATGAAATTAAATTTATGAAAAATGTGCAATCAACAATGTATTTGAATGTCAAGGTGATAATATTAGCTTATGAGAAATTACAAATATATAATATGATAAGGTGAGTGACCGGTGTTATGTTCACGTAACTCGCGCGTGAATTATAAAAAAAAAAAAAAAATCTTGGTCAGGATCGATTTGAAATCTATCATGGTTTCAGAGAAATCATACACCATGGTTCGTTGTTCTTGTAGAATGTTGAACGACTACCCCAACTAAAATCTATCCACTCAACAAAAATTATTTCACACCACAGACTCATCTTGGTCAGGATCGATTTGAAATCTATCATGGTTTCAGAGAAATCATACTCCATGGTTCGTTGTTCTTGTAGAATGTTGAACGACTACCCCAACTAAAATCTATCCACTCAACAAAAATTATTTCACACCACAGACTCATCTTGGTCAGGATCGATTTGAAATCTATCATGGTTTCAGAGAAATCATACACCATGGTTCGTTGTTCTTGTAGAATGTTGAACGACTACCCCAACTAAAATCTATCCACTCAACAAAAATTATTTCACACCACAGACTCATCTTGGTCAGGATCGATTTGAAATCTATCATGGTTTCAGAGAAATCATACTCCATGGTAAGTTGTGCTTGCAGAATGTTGAACGACTACCCCAACTAAAATCTATCCACTCAACAAAAATTATTTCACACCACAGACTCATCTTGGTCAGGATCGATTTGAAATCTATCATGGTTTCAGAGAAATCATACACCATGGTTCGTTGTTCTTGTAGAATGTTGAACGACTATCCCAACTAAAATCTATCCACTCAACAAAAATTATTTCACACCACAGACTCATCTTGGTCAGGATCGATTTGAAATCTATCATGGTTTCCGAGAAATCATACTCCGTGGTTCATTGTTCTTGTAGAATGTTGAACGACTACCCCAACTAAAATCTATCCACTCAACAAAAATTATTTCAGAGAAATCATACTCCATGGTTCGTTGTTCTTGTAAAATGTTGAACGACTATCCCAACTAAAATCTATCCACTCAACAACAATTATTTCAGAGAAATCATACTCCATGGTAAGTTGTTCTTGTAGAATGTTGAACGACTACCCCAACTAAAATCTATCCACTCAACAAAAATTATTTCACACCACAGACTCATCTTGGTCAGGATCGATTTGAAATCTATCATGGTTTCAGAGAAATCATACTCCATGGTAAGTTGTTCTTGTAGAATGTTGAACGACTACCCCAACTAAAATCTATCCACTCAACAAAAATTATTTCACAAAACAGACTCATCTTGGTCAAGATCGATTTGAAATCTATCATGGTTTCAGAGAAATCATACTCCATGGTTCGTTGTTCTTGTAGAATGTTGAACGACTACCCCAACTAAAATCTATCCACTCAACAAAAATTATTTCAGAGAAATCATACTCCATGGTTCGTTGTTCTTGTAGAATGTTGAACGACTACCCCAACTAAAATCTATCCACTCAACAAAAATTATTTCACACCACAGACTCATCTTGGTCAGGATCGATTTGAAATCTATCATGGTTTCAGAGAAATCATACTCCATGGTAAGTTGTTCTTGTAGAATGTTGAACGACTATCCCAACTAAAATCTATCCACTCAACAAAAATTATTTCAGAGAAATCATACTCCATGGTAAGTTGTTCTTGTAGAATGTTGAACGACTACCCCAACTAAAATCTATCCACTCAACAAAAATTATTTCACACCACAGACTCATCTTGGTCAGGATCGATTTGAAATCTATCATGGTTTCAGAGAAATCATACTCCATGGTTCGTTGTTCTTGTAGAATGTTGAACGACTATCGCAACTAAAATCTATCCACTCAACAAAAATTATTTCACACCACAGACTCATCTTGGTCAGGATCGATTTGAAATCTATCATGGTTTCAGAGAAATCATACTCCATGGTTCGTTGTTCTTGTAGAATGTTGAACGACTACCCCAACTAAAATCTATCCACTCAACAAAAATTATTTCAGAGAAATCATACTCCATGGTTCGTTGTTCTTGTAGAATGTTGAACGACTACCCCAACTAAAATCTATCCACTCAACAAAAATTATTTCACACCACAGACTCATCTTGGTCAGGATCGATTTGAAATTTATCATGGTTTCAGAGAAATCATAGTCCATGGTTCGTTGTTCTTGTAGAATGTTGAACGACTACCCCAACTAAAATCTATCCACTCAACAAAAATTATTTCACACCACAGACTCATCTTGGTCAGGATCGATTTGAAATCTATCATGGTTTCAGAGAAATCATAGTCCATGGTGAGTTGTTCTTGTAGAATGTTGAACGACTACCCCAACTAAAATCTATCCACTCAACAAAAATTATTTCAGAGAAATCATACTCCATGATTCGTTGTTCTTGTAGAATGTTGAACGACTACCCCAACTAAAATCTATCCACTCAACAAAAATTATTTCAGAGAAATCATACTCCATGGTTCGTTGTTCTTGTAGAATGTTGAACGACTATTACAACTAAAATCTATCCACTCAACAAAAATTATTTCAGAGAAATCATACTCCATGGTTCGTTGTTCTTGTAGAATGTTGAACGACTACCCCAACTAAAATCTATCCACTCAACAAAAATTATTTCACACCACAGACTCATCTTGGTCAGGATCGATTTGAAATCTATCATGGTTGCAGAGAAATCATACTCCATGGTTCGTTGTTCTTGTAGAATGTTGAACGACTACCCCAACTAAAATCTATCCACTCAACAAAAATTATTTCACACCACAGACTCATCTTGGTCAGGATCGATTTGAAATCTATCATGGTTTCAGAGAAATCATACTCCATGGTTCGTTGTTCTTGTAGAATGTTGAACGACTACCCCAACTAAAATCTATCCACTCAACAAAAATTATTTCACACCACAGACTCATCTTGGTCAGGATCGATTTGAAATCTATCATGGTTTCAGAGAAATCATACTCCATGGTAAGTTGCTCTTGTAGAATGTTGAACGACTATCCCAACTAAAATCTATCCACTCAACAAAAATTATTTCAGAGAAATCATACTCCATGGTTCGTTGTTCTTGTAGAATGTTGAACGACTATCCCAACTAAAATCTATCCACTCAACAAAAATTATTTCAGAGAAATCATACTCCATGGTAAGTTGTTCCTGTAGAATGTTGAACGACTATCCCAACTAAAATCTCTCCACTCAACAAAAATTATTTCAGAGATATCATACTCCATGGTTCGTTGTTCTTGTAGAATGTTGAACGACTACCCCAACTAAAATCTATCCACTCAACAAAAATTATTTCACACCACAGACTCATCTTGGTCAGGATCGATTTGAAATCTATCATGGTTTCAGAGAAATCATACTCCATGGTTCGTTGTTCTTGTAAAATGTTGAACGACTACCCCAACTAAAATCTATCCACTCAACAAAAATTATTTCAGAGAAATAATACTCCATGGTAAGTTGTTCTTGTAGAATGTTCAACGACTATCCCAACTAAAATCTATCCACTCAACAAAAATTATTTCAGAGAAATCATACTCCATGGTTCGTTGTTCTTGTAGAATGTTGAACGACTATCCCATCTAAAATCTATCCACTCAACAAAAATTATTTCAGAGAAATCATACTCCATGGTAAGTTGTTCTTGAAGAATGTTGAACGACTATCCCAACTAAAATCTATCCACTCAACAAAAATTATTTCAGAGAAGTCATACTCCATGGTAAGTTGTTCTTGTAGAATGTTGAACGACTACCCCAACTAAAATCTATCCACTCAACAAAAATTATTTCACACCACAGACTTATCTTGGTCAGGATCGATTTGAAATCTATCATGGTTTCAGAGAAATCATACTCCATGGTTCGTTGTTCTTGTAGAATGTTGAACGACTACCCCTAACTGAAATCTATCCACTCAACAAAAATTATTTCAGAGAAATCATACTCCATGGTAAGTTGTTCTTGTAGAATGTTGAACGACTACCCCAACTAAAATCTATCCACTCAACAAAAATTATTTCACACCACAGACTCATCTTGGTCAGGATCGATTTGAAATCTATCATGGTTTCAGAGAAATCATACTCCATGGTAAGTTGTTGTTATAGAATGTTGAACGACTATCCCAACTAAAATCTATCCACTCAACAAAAATTATTTCAGAGAAATCATACTCCATGGTAAGTTGTTCTTGTAGAATGTTGAACGACTACCCCAACTAAAATCTATCCACTCAACAAAAATTATTTCACACCACAGACTCATCTTGGTCAGGATCGATTTGAAATCTATCATGGTTGCAGAGAAATCATACTCCATGGTTCGTTGTTCTTGTAGAATGTTGAACGACTACCCCTAACTAAAATCTATCCACTCAACAAAAATTATTTCAGAGAAATCATACTCCATGGTAAGTTGTTCTTGTAGAATGTTCAACGACTACCCCAACTAAAATCTATCCACTCAACAAAAATTATTTCACACCACAGACTCATCTTGGTCAGGATCGATTTGAAATCTATCATGGTTTCAGAGAAATCATACTCCATGGTAAGTTGTTCTTGTAGAATGTTGAACGACTATCCCAACTAAAATCTATCCACTCAACAAAAATTATTTCAGAGAAATCATACTCCATGGTAAGTTGTTCTTGTAGAATGTTGAACGACTATCCCAACTAAAATCTATCCACTCAACAAAAATTATTTCAGAGAAATCATACTCCATGGTAAGTTGTTCTTGAAGAATGTTGAACGACTATCCCAACTAAAATCTATCCACTCAACAAAAATTATTTCAGAGAAGTCATACTCCATGGTAAGTTGTTCTTGTAGAATGTTGAACGACTACCCCTAACTAAAATCTATCCACTCAACAAAAATTATTTCAGAGAAATCATACTCCATGGTAAGTTGTTCTTGTAGAATGTTCAACGACTACCCCAACTAAAATCTATCCACTCAACAAAAATTATTTCAGAGAAATCATACTCCATGGTAAGTTGTTCTTGAAGAATGTTGAACGACTATCCCAACTAAAATCTATCCACTCAACAAAAATTATTTCAGAGAAATCATACTCCATGGTAAGTTGTTCTTGTAGAATGTTGAACGACTACCCCAACTAAAATCTATCCACTCAACAAAAATTATTTCACACCACAGACTCATCTTGGTCAGGATCGATTTGAAATCTATCATGGTTTCAGAGAAATCATACTCCATGGTAAGTTGTTGTTATAGAATGTTGAACGACTATCCCAACTAAAATCTATCCACTCAACAAAAATTATTTCAGAGAAATCATACTCCATGGTAAGTTGTTCTTGTAGAATGTTGAACGACTACCCCAACTAAAATCTATCCACTCAACAAAAATTATTTCACACCACAGACTCATCTTGGTCAGGATCGATTTGAAATCTATCATGGTTGCAGAGAAATCATACTCCATGGTTCGTTGTTCTTGTAGAATGTTGAACGACTACCCCTAACTAAAATCTATCCACTCAACAAAAATTATTTCAGAGAAATCATACTCCATGGTAAGTTGTTCTTGTAGAATGTTCAACGACTACCCCAACTAAAATCTATCCACTCAACAAAAATTATTTCACACCACAGACTCATCTTGGTCAGGATCGATTTGAAATCTATCATGGTTTCAGAGAAATCATACTCCATGGTAAGTTGTTCTTGTAGAATGTTGAACGACTATCCCAACTAAAATCTATCCACTCAACAAAAATTATTTCAGAGAAATCATACTCCATGGTAAGTTGTTCTTGTAGAATGTTGAACGACTATCCCAACTAAAATCTATCCACTCAACAAAAATTATTTCAGAGAAATCATACTCCATGGTTCGTTGTTCTTGTAGAATGTTGAACGACTATCCCAACTAAAATCTATCCACTCAACAAAAATTATTTCAGAGAAATCATACTCCATGGTAAGTTGTTCTTGAAGAATGTTGAACGACTACCCCTAACTAAAATCTATCCACTCAACAAAAATTATTTCAGAGAAATCATACTCCATGGTAAGTTGTTCTTGTAGAATGTTGAACGACTACCCCAACTAAAATCTATCCACTCAACAAAAATTATTTCACACCACAGACTCATCTTGGTCAGGATCGATTTGAAATCTATCATGGTTTCAGAGAAATCATACTCCATGGTAAGTTGTTGTTATAGAATGTTGAACGACTATCCCAACTAAAATCTATCCACTCAACAAAAATTATTTCAGAGAAATCATACTCCATGGTAAGTTGTTCTTGTAGAATGTTGAACGACTACCCCAACTAAAATCTATCCACTCAACAAAAATTATTTCACACCACAGTCTCATCTTGGTCAGGATCGATTTGAAATCTATCATGGTTGCAGAGAAATCATACTCCATGGTTCGTTGTTCTTGTAGAATGTTGAACGACTACCCCTAACTAAAATCTATCCACTCAACAAAAATTATTTCAGAGAAATCATACTCCATGGTAAGTTGTTCTTGTAGAATGTTGAACGACTACCCCAACTAAAATCTATCCACTCAACAAAAATTATTTCACACCACAGACTCATCTTGGTCAGGATCGATTTGAAATCTATCATGGTTTCAGAGAAATCATACTCCATGGTAAGTTGTTCTTGTAGAATGTTGAACGACTATCCCAACTAAAATCTATCCACTCAACAAAAATTATTTCAGAGAAATCATACTCCATGGTAAGTTGTTCTTGTAGAATGTTGAACGACTACCCCAACTAAAATCTATCCACTCAACAAAAATTATTTCACACCACAGACTCATCTTGGTCAGGATCGATTTGAAATCTATCATGGTTGCAGAGAAATCATACTCCATGGTTCGTTGTTCTTGTAGAATGTTGAACGACTACCCCTAACTAAAATCTATCCACTCAACAAAAATTATTTCAGAGAAATCATACTCCATGGTAAGTTGTTCTTGTAGAATGATCAACGACTACCCCAACTAAAATCTATCCACTCAACAAAAATTATTTCACACCACAGACTCATCTTGGTCAGGATCGATTTGAAATCTATCATGGTTTCAGAGAAATCATACTCCATGGTAAGTTGTTCTTGTAGAATGTTGAACGACTATCCCAACTAAAATCTATCCACTCAACAAAAATTATTTCAGAGAAATCATACTCCATGGTAAGTTGTTCTTGTAGAATGTTGAACGACTATCCCAACTAAAATCTATCCACTCAACAAAAATTATTTCAGAGAAATCATACTCCATGGTAAGTTGTTCTTGAAGAATGTTGAACGACTATCCCAACTAAAATCTATCCACTCAACAAAAATTATTTCAGAGAAGTCATACTCCATGGTAAGTTGTTCTTGTAGAATGTTGAACGACTACCCCAACTAAAATCTATCCACTCAACAAAAATTATTTCACACCACAGACTTATCTTGGTCAGGATCGATTTGAAATCTATCATGGTTTCAGAGAAATCATACTCCATGGTTCGTTGTTCTTGTAGAATGTTGAATGACTACCCCTAACTAAAATCTATCCACTCAACAAAAATTATTTCAGAGAAATCATACTCCATGGTAAGTTGTTCTTGTAGAATGTTGAACGACTACCCCAACTAAAATCTATCCACTCAACAAAAATTATTTCACACCACAGACTCATCTTGGTCAGGATCGATTTGAAATCTATCATGGTTTCAGAGAAATCATACTCCATGGTAAGTTGTTGTTATAGAATGTTGAACGACTATCCCAACTAAAATCTATCCACTCAACAAAAATTATTTCAGAGAAATCATACTCCATGGTTCGTTGTTCTTGTAGAATGTTGAACGACTACCCCTAACTAAAATCTATCCACTCAACAAAAATTATTTCAGAGAAATCATACTCCATGGTAAGTTGTTCTTGTAGAATGTTCAACGACTACCCCAACTAAAATCTATCCACTCAACAAAAATTATTTCACACCACAGACTCATCTTGGTCAGGATCGATTTGAAATCTATCATGGTTTCAGAGAAATCATACTCCATGGTAAGTTGTTCTTGTAGAATGTTGAACGACTATCCCAACTAAAATCTATCCACTCAACAAAAATTATTTCAGAGAAATCATACTCCATGGTAAGTTGTTCTTGTAGAATGTTGAACGACTATCCCAACTAAAATCTATCCACTCAACAAAAATTATTTCAGAGAAATCATACTCCATGGTTCGTTGTTCTTGTAGAATGTTGAACGACTATCCCAACTAAAATCTATCCACTCAACAAAAATTATTTCAGAGAAATCATACTCCATGGTAAGTTGTTCTTGAAGAATGTTGAACGACTACCCCTAACTAAAATCTATCCACTCAACAAAAATTATTTCAGAGAAATCATACTCCATGGTAAGTTGTTCTTGTAGAATGTTGAACGACTACCCCAACTAAAATCTATCCACTCAACAAAAATTATTTCACACCACAGACTCATCTTGGTCAGGATCGATTTGAAATCTATCATGGTTTCAGAGAAATCATACTCCATGGTAAGTTGTTGTTATAGAATGTTGAACGACTATCCCAACTAAAATCTATCCACTCAACAAAAATTATTTCACACCACAGTCTCATCTTGGTCAGGATCGATTTGAAATCTATCATGGTTGCAGAGAAATCATACTCCATGGTTCGTTGTTCTTGTAGAATGTTGAACGACTACCCCTAACTAAAATCTATCCACTCAACAAAAATTATTTCAGAGAAATCATACTCCATGGTAAGTTGTTCTTGTAGAATGTTGAACGACTATCCCAACTAAAATCTATCCACTCAACAAAAATTATTTCACACCACAGACTCATCTTGGTCAGGATCGATTTGAAATCTATCATGGTTTCAGAGAAATCATACTCCATGGTAAGTTGTTCTTGTAGAATGTTGAACGACTATCCCAACTAAAATCTATCCACTCAACAAAAATTATTTCAGAGAAATCATACTCCATGGTAAGTTGTTCTTGTAGAATGTTGAACGACTACCCCAACTAAAATCTATCCACTCAACAAAAATTATTTCACACCACAGACTCATCTTGGTCAGGATCGATTTGAAATCTATCATGGTTTCAGAGAAATCATACTCCATGGTAAGTTGTTCTTGTAGAATGTTGAACGACTATCCCAACTAAAATCTATCCACTCAACAAAAATTATTTCAGAGAAATCATACTCCATGGTAAGTTGTTCTTGTAGAATGTTGAACGACTACCCCAACTAAAATCTATCCACTCAACAAAAATTATTTCAGAGAAATCATACTCCATGGTAAGTTGTTCTTGTAGAATGTTGAACGACTACCCCAACTAAAATCTATCCACTCAACAAAAATTATTTCAGAGAAATCATACTCCATGGTAAGTTGTTCTTGAAGAATGTTGAACGACTATCCCAACTAAAATCTATCCACTCAACAAAAATTATTTCAGAGAAGTCATACTCCATGGTAAGTTGTTCTTGTAGAATGTTGAACGACTATCCCAACTAAAATCTATCCACTCAACAAAAATTATTTCAGAGAAATCATACTCCATGGTAAGTTGTTCTTGTAGAATGTTGAACGACTATCCCAACTAAAATCTATCCACTCAACAAAAATTATTTCAGAGAAATCATACTCCATGGTAAGTTGTTCTTGAAGAATGTTGAACGACTATCCCAACTAAAATCTATCCACTCAACAAAAATTATTTCAGAGAAGTCATACTCCATGGTAAGTTGTTCTTGTAGAATGTTGAACGACTACCCCAACTAAAATCTATCCACTCAACAAAAATTATTTCACACCACAGACTTATCTTGGTCAGGATCGATTTGAAATCTATCATGGTTTCAGAGAAATCATACTCCATGGTTCGTTGTTCTTGTAGAATGTTGAACGACTACCCCTAACTAAAATCTATCCACTCAACAAAAATTATTTCAGAGAAATCATACTCCATGGTAAGTTGTTCTTGTAGAATGTTGAACGACTACCCCAACTAAAATCTATCCACTCAACAAAAATTATTTCACACCACAGACTCATCTTGGTCAGGATCGATTTGAAATCTATCATGGTTTCAGAGAAATCATACTCCATGGTAAGTTGTTGTTATAGAATGTTGAACGACTATCCCAACTAAAATCTATCCACTCAACAAAAATTATTTCAGAGAAATCATACTCCATGGTAAGTTGTTCTTGTAGAATGTTGAACGACTACCCCAACTAAAATCTATCCACTCAACAAAAATTATTTCACACCACAGACTCATCTTGGTCAGGATCGATTTGAAATCTATCATGGTTGCAGAGAAATCATACTCCATGGTTCGTTGTTCTTGTAGAATGTTGAACGACTACCGCTAACTAAAATCTATCCACTCAACAAAAATTATTTCAGAGAAATCATACTCCATGGTAAGTTGTTCTTGTAGAATGTTCAACGACTACCCCAACTAAAATCTATCCACTCAACAAAAATTATTTCACACCACAGACTCATCTTGGTCAGGATCGATTTGAAATCTATCATGGTTTCAGAGAAATCATACTCCATGGTAAGTTGTTCTTGTAGAATGTTGAACGACTATCCCAACTAAAATCTATCCACTCAACAAAAATTATTTCAGAGAAATCATACTCCATGGTAAGTTGTTCTTGTAGAATGTTGAACGACTATCCCAACTAAAATCTATCCACTCAACAAAAATTATTTCAGAGAAATCATACTCCATGGTTCGTTGTTCTTGTAGAATGTTGAACGACTATCCCAACTAAAATCTATCCACTCAACAAAAATTATTTCAGAGAAATCATACTCCATGGTAAGTTGTTCTTGAAGAATGTTGAACGACTACCCCTAACTAAAATCTATCCACTCAACAAAAATTATTTCAGAGAAATCATACTCCATGGTAAGTTGTTCTTGTAGAATGTTGAACGACTACCCCAACTAAAATCTATCCACTCAACAAAAATTATTTCACACCACAGACTCATCTTGGTCAGGATCGATTTGAAATCTATCATGGTTTCAGAGAAATCATACTCCATGGTAAGTTGTTGTTATAGAATGTTGAACGACTATCCCAACTAAAATCTATCCACTCAACAAAAATTATTTCAGAGAAATCATACTCCATGGTAAGTTGTTCTTGTAGAATGTTGAACGACTACCCCAACTAAAATCTATCCACTCAACAAAAATTATTTCACACCACAGTCTCATCTTGGTCAGGATCGATTTGAAATCTATCATGGTTGCAGAGAAATCATACTCCATGGTTCGTTGTTCTTGTAGAATGTTGAACGACTACCCCTAACTAAAATCTATCCACTCAACAAAAATTATTTCAGAGAAATCATACTCCATGGTAAGTTGTTCTTGTAGAATGTTGAACGACTACCCCAACTAAAATCTATCCACTCAACAAAAATTATTTCACACCACAGACTCATCTTGGTCAGGATCGATTTGAAATCTATCATGGTTTCAGAGAAATCATACTCCATGGTAAGTTGTTCTTGTAGAATGTTGAACGACTATCCCAACTAAAATCTATCCACTCAACAAAAATTATTTCAGAGAAATCATACTCCATGGTAAGTTGTTCTTGTAGAATGTTGATCGACTACCCCAACTAAAATCTATCCACTCAACAAAAATTATTTCACACCACAGACTCATCTTGGTCAGGATCGATTTGAAATCTATCATGGTTTCAGAGAAATCATACTCCATGGTTCGTTGTTCTTGTAGAATGTTGAACGACTACCCCTAACTAAAATCTATCCACTCAACAAAAATTATTTCAGAGAAATCATACTCCATGGTAAGTTGTTCTTGTAGAATGTTGAACGACTACCCCAACTAAAATCTATCCACTCAACAAAAATTATTTCAGAGAAATCATACTCCATGGTTCGTTGTTCTTGTAGAATGTTGATCGACTACCCCAACTAAAATCTATCCACTCAACAAAAATTATTTCAGAGAAATCATACTCCATGGTAAGTTGTTCTTGTAGAATGTTGAACGACTACCCCAACTAAAATCTATCCACTCAACAAAAATTATTTCAGAGAAATCATACTCCATGGTAAGTTGTTCTTGTAGAATGTTGAACGACTACCCCAACTAAAATCTATCCACTCAACAAAAATTATTTCAGAGAAATCATACTCCATGGTAAGTTGTTCTTGTAGAATGTTGAACGACTATCCCAACTAAAATCTATCCACTCAAAAAAAATTATTTCAGAGAAATCATACTCCATGGTTCGTTGTTCTTGTAGAATGTTGAACGACTATCCCAACTAAAAACTATCCACTCAACAAAAATTATTTCAGAGAAATCATACTCCATGGTTCGTTGTTCTTGTAGAATGTTGAACGACTATCCCAACTAAAACCTATCCACTCAAGAAAAATTATTTCACACCACAGACTTATCTTTGTCAGGATCGATTTGAAATCTATCATGATTTCAGAGAAATCATAGTCCATGGTAAGTTGTTCTTGTAGAATGTTGAACGACTACCCCTAACTAAAATCTATCCACTCAACAAAAATTATTTCACACAACAGACTCATCTTGATCAGGATCGATTTGAAATCTATCATGGTTTCAGAGAAATCATACTCCATGGTAAGTTGTTCTTGTAGAATGTTGAACGACTACCCCAACTAAAATCTATCCACTCAACAAAAATTATTTCAGAGAAATCATACTCCATGGTAAGTTGTTCTTGTAGAATGTTGAACGACTACCCCAACTAAAATCTATCCACTCAACAAAAATTATTTCAGCGAAATCATACTCCATGGTAAGTTGTTCTTGTAGAATGTTGAACGACTACCCCAACTAAAATCTATCCACTCAGCAAAAATTATTTCACACCACAGACTCATCTTGGTCAGGATCGATTTGAAATCTATCATGGTTTCAGAGAAATCATACTCCATGGTAAGTTGTTCTTGTAGAATGTTGAACGACTACCCCAACTAAAATCTATCCACTCAACAAAAATTATTTCACACCACAGACTCATCTTGGTCAGGATCGATTTGAAATCTATCATGGTTTCAGCGAAATCATAGCCCATGGTAAGTTGTTCTTTTAGAACGTTGAACGAGTACCCCAACTAAAATCTATCCACTCAACAAAAATTATTTCACACCACAGACTCATCTTGGTCAGGATCGATTTGAAATCTATCATGGTTGCAGAGAAATCATAGTCCATTTTAAGTTGTTCTTGTAGAATGTTGAACGACTACCCCAACTAAAATCTATCCACTCAACAAAAATTATTTCAGAGAAATCATACTCCATGGTAAGTTGTTCTTGTAGAATGTTGAACGACTACCCCAACGAAAATCTATCCACTCAACAAAAATTATTTCACACCACAGACTCATCTTGGTCAGGATGGATTTGAAATCTATCATGGTTTCAGAGAAATCATACTCCATGGTAAGTTGTTCTTGTAGAATGTTGAACGACTACCCCAACTAAAATCTAACCACTCAACAAAAATTATTTCAGAGAAATCATACTCCATGGTAAGTTGTTCTTGTAGAATGTTGAACGACTACCCCAACGAAGATCTATCCACTCAACAAAACTTATTTCACACCACAGACTCATCTTGGTCAATATGGATTTGAAATCTATCATGGTTTCAGAGAAATCATACTCCATGGTAAGTTGTTCTTGTAGAATGTTGAACGACTACCCCAACTAAAATCTATCCACTCAACAAAAATTATTTCACACCACAGACTCATCTTGGTCAGGATCGATTTGAAATCTATCATGGTTGCAGAGAAATCATAGTCCATGGTAAGTTGTTCTTGTAGAATGTTGAACGACTACCCCAACTAAAATCTATCCACTCAACAAAAATTATTTCAGAGAAATCATACTCCATGGTAAGTTGTTCTTGTAGAATGTTGAACGACTACCCCAACTAAAATCTATCCACTCAACAAAAATTATTTCAGAGAAATCATACTCCATGGTAAGTTGTTCTTGTAGAATGTTGAACGACTACCCCAACTAAAATCTATCCACTCAACAAAAATTATTTCAGAGAAATCATACTCCATGGTAAGTTGTTCTTGTAGAATGTTGAACGACTACCCCAACTAAAATCTATCCACTCAGCAAAAATTATTTCACACCACAGACTCATCTTGGTCAGGATCGATTTGAAATCTATCATGGTTTCAGAGAAATCATACTCCATGGTTCGTTGTTCTTGTAGAATGTTGAACGACTATCCCAACTAAAATCTATCCACTCAACAAAAATTATTTCAGAGAAATCATACTCCATGGTTCGTTGTTCTTGTAGAATGTTGAACGACTACCCCAACTAAAATCTATCCACTCAACAAAAATTATGTCAGAGAAATCATACTCCATGGTAAGTTGTTCTTGTAGAATGTTGAACGACTACCCCAACTAAAATCTATCCACTCAACAAAAATTATTTCAGAGAAATCATACTCCATGGTAAGTTGTTCTTGTAGAATGTTGAACGACTATCCCAACTAAAATCTATTAACTCAACAAAAATTATTTCAGAGAAATCATACTCCATGGTTCGTTGTTCTTGTAGAATGTTGAACGACTATCCCAACTAAAATCTATCCACTCAACAAAAATTATTTCAGAGAAATCATACTCCATGGTAAGTTGTTCTTGTAGAATGTTGAACGACTACCCCAACTAAAATCTATCCACTCAACAAAAATTATTTCACACCACAGACTCATCTTGGTCAGGATCGATTTGAAATCTATCATGGTTGCAGAGAAATCATAGTCCATGGTAAGTTGTTCTTGTAGAATGTTGAACGACTACCCCAACTAAAATCTATCCACTCAACAAAAATTATTTCAGCGAAATCATACTCCATGGTAAGTTGTTCTTGTAGAATGTTGAACGACTACCCCAACTAAAATCTATCCACTCAGCAAAAATTATTTCACACCACAGACTCATCTTGGTCAGGATCGATTTGAAATCTATCATGGTTTCAGAGAAATCATACTAAATGGTTCGTTGTTCTTGTAGAATGTTGAACGACTACCCCAACTAAAATCTATCCACTCAACAAAAATTATTTCACACCACAGACTCATCTTGGTCAGGATCGATTTGAAATCTATCATGGTTTCAGCGAAATCATAGCCCATGGTAAGTTGTTCTTTTAGAACGTTGAACGACTACCCCAACTAAAATCTATCCACTCAACAAAAATTATTTCACACCACAGACTCATCTTGGTCAGGATCGATTTGAAATCTATCATGGTTGCAGAGAAATCATAGTCCATTTTAAGTTGTTCTTGTAGAATGTTGAACGACTACCCCAACTAAAATCTATCCACTCAACAAAAATTATTTCAGAGAAATCATACTCCATGGTAAGTTGTTCTTGTAGGATGTTGAACGACTACCCCAACGAAAATCTATCCACTCAACAAAAATTATTTCACACCACAGACTCATCTTGGTCAGGATGGATTTGAAATCTATCATGGTTTCAGAGAAATCATACTCCATGGTAAGTTGTTCTTGTAGAATGTTGAACGACTACCCCAACTAAAATCTAACCACTCAACAAAAATTATTTCAGAGAAATCATACTCCATGGTAAGTTGTTCTTGTAGAATGTTGAACGACTACCCCAACGAAGATCTATCCACTCAACAAAACTTATTTCACACCACAGACTCATCTTGGTCAATATGGATTTGAAATCTATCATGGTTTCAGAGAAATCATACTCCATGGTAAGTTGTTCTTGTAGAATGTTGAACGACTACCCCAACTAAAATCTATCCACTCAACAAAAATTATTTCACACCACAGACTCATCTTGGTCAGGATCGATTTGAAATCTATCATGGTTGCAGAGAAATCATAGTCCATGGTAAGTTGTTCTTGTAGAATGTTGAACGACTACCCCAACTAAAATCTATCCACTCAACAAAAATTATTTCAGAGAAATCATACTCCATGGTAAGTTGTTCTTGTAGAATGTTGAACGACTACCCCAACTAAAATCTATCCACTCAACAAAAATTATTTCAGAGAAATCATACTCCATGGTAAGTTGTTCTTGTAGAATGTTGAACGACTACCCCAACTAAAATCTATCCACTCAACAAAAATTATTTCAGAGAAATCATACTCCATGGTAAGTTGTTCTTGTAGAATGTTGAACGACTACCCCAACTAAAATCTATCCACTCAGCAAAAATTATTTCACACCACAGACTCATCTTGGTCAGGATCGATTTGAAATCTATCATGGTTTCAGAGAAATCATACTCCATGGTTCGTTGTTCTTGTAGAATGTTGAACGACTATCCCAACTAAAATCTATCCACTCAACAAAAATTATTTCAGAGAAATCATACTCCATGGTTCGTTGTTCTTGTAGAATGTTGAACGACTACCCCAACTAAAATCTATCCACTCAACAAAAATTATGTCAGAGAAATCATACTCCATGGTAAGTTGTTCTTGTAGAATGTTGAACGACTACCCCAACTAAAATCTATCCACTCAACAAAAATTATTTCAGAGAAATCATACTCCATGGTAAGTTGTTCTTGTAGAATGTTGAACGACTATCCCAACTAAAATCTATTAACTCAACAAAAATTATTTCAGAGAAATCATACTCCATGGTTCGTTGTTCTTGTAGAATGTTGAACGACTATCCCAACTAAAATCTATCCACTCAACAAAAATTATTTCAGAGAAATCATACTCCATGGTAAGTTGTTCTTGTAGAATGTTGAACGACTACCCCAACTAAAATCTATCCACTCAACAAAAATTATTTCACACCACAGACTCATCTTGGTCAGGATCGATTTGAAATCTATCATGGTTGCAGAGAAATCATAGTCCATGGTAAGTTGTTCTTGTAGAATGTTGAACGACTACCCCAACTAAAATCTATCCACTCAACAAAAATTATTTCAGAGAAATCATACTCCATGGTAAGTTGTTCTTGTAGAATGTTGAACGACTACCCCAACGAAAATCTATCCACTCAACAAAAATTATTTCACACCACAGACTCATCTTGGTCAGGATCGATTTGAAATCTATCATGGTTTCAGAGAAATCATACTCCATGGTTCGTTGTTCTTGTAGAATGTTGAACGACTATCCCAACTAAAATCTATCCACTCAACAAAAATTATTTCAGAGAAATCATACTCCATGGTTCGTTGTTCTTGTAGAATGTTGAACGACTACCCCAACTAAAATCTATCCACTCAGCAAAAATTATTTCACACCACAGACTCATCTTGGTCAGGATCGATTTGAAATCTATCATGGTTTCAGAGAAATCATACTCCATGGTTCGTTGTTCTTGTAGAATGTTGAACGACTATCCCAACTAAAATCTATCCACTCAACAAAAATTATTTCAGAGAAATCATACTCCATGGTTCGTTGTTCTTGTAGAATGTTGAACGACTACCCCAACTAAAATCTATCCACTCAACAAAAATTATGTCAGAGAAATCATACTCCATGGGAAGTTGTTCTTGTAGAATGTTGAACGACTACCCCAACTAAAATCTATCCACTCAACAAAAATTATTTCAGAGAAATCATACTCCATGGTAAGTTGTTCTTGTAGAATGTTGAACGACTACAACAACTAAAATCTATCCACTCAACAAAAATTATTTCAGAGAAATCATACTCCATGGTAAGTTGTTCTTGTAGAATGTTGAACGACTACCCCAACTAAAATCTATCCACTCAGCAAAAATTATTTCACACCACAGACTCATCTTGGTCAGGATCGATTTGAAATCTATCATGGTTTCAGAGAAATCATAGTCCATGGTTCGTTGTTCTTGTAGAATGTTGAACGACTATCCCAACTAAAATCTATCCACTCAACAAAAATTATTTCAGAGAAATCATACTCCATGGTTCGTTGTTCTTGTAGAATGTTGAACGACTACCCCAACTAAAATCTATCCACTCAACAAAAATTATGTCAGAGAAATCATACTCCATGGGAAGTTGTTCTTGTAGAATGTTGAACGACTACCCCAACTAAAATCTATCCACTCAACAAAAATTATTTCAGAGAAATCATACTCCATGGTAAGTTGTTCTTGTAGAATGTTGAACGACTATCCCAACTAAAATCTATTAACTCAACAAAAATTATTTCAGAGAAATCATACTCCATGGTTCGTTGTTCTTGTAGAATGTTGAACGACTATCCCAACTAAAATCTATCCACTCAACAAAAATTATTTCAGAGAAATCGTACTCCACGGTTCGTTGTTCTTGTAGAATGTTGAACGACTATCCCAACTAAAATCTAGCCACTCAACAAAAATTATTTCACACCACAGACTCATCTTGGTCAGGATCGATTTGAAATCTATCATGGTTTCAGAGAAATCATGGTCCATGGTAAGTTGTTCTTGTACAATGTTGAACGACTACCCCTAACTAAAATCTATCCACTCAACAAACATTATTTCACACCACAGACTCATCTTGGTCAGGATCGATTTGAAATCTATCATGGTTTCAGAGAAATCATACTCCATGTTAAGTAGTTCTTGTAGAATGTTGAACGACTACCCCAACTAAAATCTATCCACTCAACAAAATTTATTTCAGAGAAATCATACTCCATGGTTCGTTGTTCTTGTAGAATGTTGAACGACTACCCCAACTAAAATCTATCCACTCAACAAAAATTATTTCACACCACAGACTCATCTTGGTCAGGATCGATTTGAAATCTATCATGGTTTCAGAGAAATCATAGTCCATGGTAAGTTGTTCTTGTAGAATGTTGAACGACTACCCCTAGCTAAAATCTATCCACTCAACAAAAATTATTTCACACCACAGACTCATCTTGGTCAGGATCGATTTGAAATCTATCACGGTTTCAGAGAAATCATAGTCCTTGGTAAGTTGTTCTTGTAGAATGTTGAACGACTACCCCTAACTAAAATCTATCCACTCAACAAAAATTATTTCAGAGAAATCATACTCCATGGTTCGTTGTTCTTGTAGAATGTTGAACGACTACCCCAACTAAAATCTATCCACTCAACAAAAACTATTTCACACCACAGACTCATCTTGGTCAGGATCGATTTGAAATCTATCATGGTTTCAGAGAAATCATACTCCATGGTTCGTTGTTCTTGTAGAATGTTGAACGACTACCCCAATTAAAATCTATCCACTCAACAAAAATTATTTCAGAGAAATCATACTCCATGGTAAGTTGTTCTTGTAGAATGTTGAACGACTACCCCAACTAAAATCTATCCACTCAACAAAAATTATTTCAGAGAAATCATACTCCATGGTTCGTTGTTCTTGTAGAATGTTGAACGACTATCCCAACTAAAATCTATCCACTCAACAAAAATTATTTCAGAGAAATCATACTCCATGGTTCGTTGTTCTTGTAGAATGTTGAACGACTACCCCAACTAAAATCTATCCACTCAACAAAAATTATTTCAGAGAAATCATACTCCATGGTAAGTTGTTCTTGTAGAATGTTGAACGACTACCCCAACTAAAATCTATCCACTCAACAAAAATTATTTCAGAGAAATCATACTCCATGGCAAGTTGTTCTTGTAGAATGTTGAACGACTACCCCAACTAAAATCTATCCACTCAACAAAAATTATTTCACACCACAGACTCATCTTGGTCAGGATCGATTTGAAATCTATCATGGTTTCAGAGAAATCATACTCCATGGTTCGTTGTTCTTGTAGAATGTTGAACGACTATCCCAACTAAAATCTATCCACTCAACAAAAATTATTTCAGAGAAATCATACTCTATGGTTCGTTGTTCTTGTAGAATGTTGAACGACTATCCCAACTAAAATCTATCCACTCAACAAAAATTATTTCAGAGAAATCATACTCCATGGTTCGTTGTTCTTGTAGAATGTTGAACGACTACCCCAACTAAAATCTATCCACTCAACAAAAATTATTTCACACCACAGACTCATCTTGGTCAGGATCGATTTGAAATCTATCATGGTTTCAGAGAAATCATACTCCATGGTAAGTTGTTCTTGTAGAATGTTGAACGACTACCCCAACTAAAATGTATCCACTCAACAAAAATTATTTCAGAGAAATCATACTCCATGGTTCGTTGTTCTTGTAGAATGTTGAACGACTACCCCAACTAAAATCTATCCACTCAACAAAAATTATTTCACACAACAGACTCATCTTGGTCAGCATCGATTTGAAATCTATCATGGTTTCAGAGAAATCATACTCCATGGTAAGTTGTTCTTGTAGAATGTTGAACGACTATACCAACTAAAATCTATCCACTCAACAAAAATTATTTCACACCACAGACTCATCTTGGTCAGGATCGATTTGAAATCTATCATGGTTTCAGAGAAATCATACTCCATGGTAAGTTGTTCTTGTAGAATGTTTAACGACTACCCCAACTAAAATCTATCCACTCAACAAAAATTATTTCACACCACAGACTCATCTTGGTCAGGATCGATTTGAAATCTATCATGGTTTCAGAGAAATCATACTCCATGGTTCGTTGTTCTTGTAGAATGTTGAACGACTATCCCAACTAAAATCTATCCACTCAACAAAAATTATTTCAGAGAAATCATACTCCATGGTAAGTTGTTCTTGTAGAATGTTGAACGACTATCCCAACTAAAATCTATCCACTCAACAAAAATTATTTCAGAGAAATCATACTCCATGGTTCGTTGTTCTTGTAGAATGTTGAACGACTACCCCAACTAAAATCTATCCACTCAACAAAAATTATTTCACACCACAGACTCATCTTGGTCAGGATCGATTTGAAATCTATCATGGTTTCAGAGAAATCATACTCCATGGTTCGTTGTTCTTGTAGAATGTTGAACGACTACCCCAACTAAAATGTATCCACTCAACAAAAATTATTTCAGAGAAATCATACTCCATGGTTCGTTGTTCTTGTAGAATGTTGAACGACTACCCCAACTAAAATCTATCCACTCAACAAAAATTATTTCACACAACAGACTCATCTTGGTCAGCATCGATTTGAAATCTATCATGGTTTCAGAGAAATCATACTCCATGGTAAGTTGTTCTTGTAGAATGTTGAACGACTATACCAACTAAAATCTATCCACTCAACAAAAATTATTTCACACCACAGACTCATCTTGGTCAGGATCGATTTGAAATCTATCATGGTTTCAGAGAAATCATACTCCATGGTAAGTTGTTCTTGTAGAATGTTTAACGACTACCCCAACTAAAATCTATCCACTCAACAAAAATTATTTCACACCACAGACTCATCTTGGTCAGGATCGATTTGAAATCTATCATGGTTTCAGAGAAATCATACTCCATGGTTCGTTGTTCTTGTAGAATGTTGAACGACTATCCCAACTAAAATCTATCCACTCAACAAAAATTATTTCAGAGAAATCATACTCCATGGTTCGTTGTTCTTGTAGAATGTTGAACGACTACCCCAACTAAAATCTATCCACTCAACAAAAATTATTTCACACCACAGACTCATCTTGGTCAGCATCGATTTGAAATCTATCATGGTTTCAGAGAAATCATACTTAATGGTTCGTTGTTCTAGTAGAATGTTGAACGACTATCCCAACTAAAATCTATCCACTCAACAAAAATTATTTCAGAGAAATCATACTCCATGGTAAGGTGTTCTTGTAGAATGTTGAACGACTATCCCAACTAAAATCTATCCACTCAACAAAAATTATTTCAGAGAAATCATACTCTATGGTAAGTTGTTCTTGTAGAATGTTGAACGACTACCCCAACTAAAATCTATCCACTCAACAAAAATTATTTCAGAGAAATCATACTCCATGGTTCGTTGTTCTTGTAGAATGTTGAACGACTATCCCAACTAAAATCTATCCACTCAACAAAAATTATTTCACACCACAGACTCATCTTGGTCAGCATCGATTTAAAATCTATCATGGTTTCAGAGAAATCATACTCCATGGTTCGTTGTTCTTGTAGAATGTTGAACGACTATCCCAACTAAAATCTATCCACTCAACAAAAATTATTTCAGAGAAATCATACTCCATGCTAAGTTGTTCTTGTAGAATGTTGAACGACTATCCCAACTAAAATCTATCCACTCAACAAAAATTATTTCAGAGAAATCATATTCCATGGTAAGTTGTTCTTGTAGAATGTTGAACGACTACCCCAACTAAAATCTATCCACTCAACAAAAATTATTTCACACCACAGACTCATCTTGGTCAGGATCGATTTGAAATCTATCATGGTTTCAGAGAAATCATAGTCCATGGTAAGTTGTTCTTGTAGAATGTTGAACGACTACCACTAACTAAAATCTATCCACTCAACAAAAATTATTTCACACCACAGACTCATCTTGGTCAGGATCGATTTGAAATCTATCATGGTTTCAGAGAAATCATAGTCCATGGTAAGTTGTTCTTGTAGAATGTTGAACGACTACCCCTAACTAAAATCTATCCACTCAACGAATATTATTTCAGAGAAATCATACTCCATGGTTCGTTGTTCTTGTAGAATGTTGAACGACTACCCCAACTAAAATCTATCCACTCAACAAAAATTATTTCACACCACAGACTCATCTTGGTCAGGATCGATTTGAAATCTATCATGGTTTCAGAGAAATCATACTCCATGGTTCGTTGTTCTTGTAGAATGTTGAACGACTACCACTAACTAAAATCTATCCACTCAACGAATATTATTTCAGAGAAATCATACTCCATGGTTCGTTGTTCTTGTAGAATGTTGAACGACTATCCCAACTAAAATCTATCCACTCAACAAAAATTATTTCAGAGAAATCATACTCCATGGTTCGTTGTTCTTGTAGAATGTTGAACGACTACCCCAACTAAAATCTATCCACTCAACAAAAATTATTTCACACCACAGACTCATCTTGGTCAGGATCGATTTGAAATCTATCATGGTTTCAGAGAAATCATAGTCCATGGTAAGTTGTTCTTGTAGAATGTTGAACGACTACCCCAACTAAAATCTATCCACTCAACAAAAATTATTTCACACCACAGACTCATCTTGGTCAGGATCGATTTGAAATCTATCATGGTTTCAGAGAAATCATAGTCCATGGTAAGTTGTTCTTGTAGAATGTTGAACGACTACCACTAACTAAAATCTATCCACTCAACAAAAATTATTTCACACCACAGACTCATCTTGGTCAGGATCGATTTGAAATCTATCATGGTTTCAGAGAAATCATACTCCATGGTAAGTTGTTCTTGTAGAATGTTGAACGACTACCACTAACTAAAATCTATCCACTCAACGAATATTATTTCAGAGAAATCATACTCCATGGTTCGTTGTTCTTGTAGAATGTTGAACGACTATCCCAACTAAAATCTATCCACTCAACGAATATTATTTCAGAGAAATCATACTCCATGGTTCGTTGTTCTTGTAGAATGTTGAACGACTACCCCTAACTAAAATCTATCCACTCAACAAAAATTATTTCACACCACAGACTCATCTTGGTCAGGATCGATTTGAAATCTATCATGGTTTCAGAGAAATCATAGTCCATGGTAAGTTGTTCTTGTAGAATGTTGAACGACTACCCCTAACTAAAATCTATCCACTCAACGAATATTATTTCAGAGAAATCATACTCCAGGGTTCGTTGTTCTTGTAGAATGTTGAACGACTATCCCAACTAAAATCTATCCACTCAACAAAAATTATTTCAGAGAAATCATACTCCATGGTTCGTTGTTCTTGTAGAATGTTGAACGACTACCCCAACTAAAATCTATCCACTCAACAAAAATTATTTCAGAGAAATCATACTCCATGGTAAGTTGTTCTTGTAGAATGTTGAACGACTACCCCAACTAAAATCTATCCACTCAACAAAAATTATTTCACACCACAGACTCATCTTGGTCAGGATCGGTTTGAAATCTATCATGGTTTCAGAGAAATCATAGTCCATGGTAAGTTGTTCTTGTAGAATGTTGAACGACTACCACTAACTAAAATCTATCCACTCAACAAAAATTATTTCACAAAACAGACTCATCTTGGTCAGTATCGATTTGAAATCTATCATGGTTTCAGAGAAATCATAGTCCATGGTAAGTTGTTCTTGTAGAATGTTGAACGACTACCCCTAATTAAAATCTATCCACTCAACGAATATTATTTCAGAGAAATCATACTCCATGGTTCGTTGTTCTTGTAGAATGTTGAACGACTACCCCAACTAAAATCTATCCACTCAACAAAAATTATTTCACACCACAGACTCATCTTGGTCAGGATCGATTTGAAATCTATCATGGTTTCAGAGAAATCATACTCCATGGTTCGTTGTTCTTGTAGAATGTTGAACGACTATCCCAACTAAAATCTATCCACTCAACAAAAATTATTTCAGAGAAATCATACTCCATGGTAAGTTGTTCTTGTAGAATGTTTAACGACTACCGTAACTAAAATCTATCCACTCAACAAAAATTATTTCACACCACAGACTCATCTTGGTCAGGATCGATTTGAAATCTATCATGGTTTCAGAGAAATCATACTCCATGGTTCGTTGTTCTTGTAGAATGTTGAACGACTATGCCAACTAAAGTCTATCCACTCAACAAAAATTATTTCAGAGAAATCATACTCCATGGTTCGTTGTTCTTGTAGAATGTGGAACGACTACCCCAACTAAAATCTATCCACTCAACAAAAATTATTTCAGAGAAATCATACTCCATGGTTCGTTGTTCTTGTAGAATGTTGAACGACTACCCCAACTGAAATCTATCCACTCAACAAAAATTATTTCAGAGAAATCATACTCCATGGTAAGTTGTTCTTGTAGAATGTTGAACGACTACCCCAACTAAAATCTATCCACTCAACAAAAATTATTTCACACCACAGACTCATCTTGGTCAGGATCGATTTGAAATCCATCATGGTTTCAGAGAAATCATACTCTATGTTTCGTTGTTCTTGTAGAATGTTGAACGACTATCCCAACTAAAATCTATCCACTCAACAAAAATTATTTCAGAGAAATCATACTCCATGGTTCGTTGTTCTTGTAGAATGTTGAACGACTACCCCAACTAAAATCTATCCACTCAACAAAAATTATTTCAGAGAAATCATACTCCATGGTTCGTTGTTCTTGTAGAATGTTGAACGACTACCCCAACTAAAATCTATCCACTCAACAAAAATTATTTCAGAGAAATCATACTCCATCGTTCGTTGTTCTTGTAGAATGTTGAACGACTACCCCAACTAAAATCTATCCACTCAACAAAAATTATTTCACACCACAGACTCATCTTGGTCAGGATCGATTTGAAATCTATCATGGTTGCAGAGAAATCATACTCCATGGTTCGTTGTTCTTGTAGAATGTTGAACGACTACCCCAACTAAAATCTATCCACTCAACAAAAATTATTTCAGAGAAATCATACTCCATGGTTCGTTGTTCTTGTAGAATGTTGAACGACTACCCCAACTAAAATCTATCCACTCAACAAAAATTATTTCAGAGAAATCATACTCCATGGTTCGTTGTTCTTGTAGAATACCCCAACTAAAACCTATCCACTCAACAAAAATTATTTCACAAAACAGACTCATCTTGGTCAGGATCGATTTGAAATCCATCATGGTTGCAGAGAAATCATACTCCATGGTTCGTTGTTCTTGCAGAACGTTGAACGACTATCCCAACTAAAATCTATCCACTCAACAAAAATTATTTCAGAGAAATCATACTCCATGGTAAGTTTTTCTTGTAGAATGTTGAACGACTATCCCAACTAAAATCTATCCACTCAACAAAAATTATTTCACAAAACAGACTCATCTTGGTCAGGATCGATTTGAAATCTATCATGGTTGCAGAGAAATCATACTCCATGGTTCGTTGTTCTTGCAGAATGTTGAACGACTATCCCAACTAAAATCTATCCACTCAACAAAAATTATTTCAGAGAAATCATACTCCATGGTAAGTTTTTCTTGTAGAATGTTGAACGACTATCCCAACTAAAATCTATCCACTCAACAAAAATTATTTCACAAAACAGACTCATCTTGGTCAGGATCGATTTGAAATCTATCATGGTTGCAGAGAAATCATACTCCATGGTTCGTTGTTCTTGCAGAATGTTGAACGACTATCCCAACTAAAATCTATCCACTCAACAAAAATTATTTCAGACAAATCATACTCCATGGAAAGTTGTTCTTGTAGAATGTTGAACGACTATCCCAACTAAAATCTATCCACTCAACAAAAATTATTTCAGAGAAATCATACTCCATGGTTCGTTGTTCTTGTAGAATGTTGAACGACTACCCCAACTAAAATCTATCCACTCAACAAAAATTATTTCAGAGAAATCATACTCCATGGTTCGTTGTTCTTGTAGAATGTTGAACGACTACCCCAACTAAAATTTATTAACTCAACAAAAATTATTTCAGAGAAATCATACTCCATGGTTCGTTGTTCTTGTAGAATGTTGAACGACTATCCCAACTAAAATCTATCCACTCAACAAAAATTATTTCAGAGATATCATACTCCATGGTAAGTTGTTCTTGTAGAATGTTGAACGACTACCCCAACTAAAATCTATCCACTCAACAAAAATTATTTCAGAGAAATCATACTCCATGGTTCGTTGTTCTTGTAGAATGTTGAACGACTACCCCAACTAAAATCTATCCACTCAACAAAAATTATTTCAGAGAAATCATACTCCATGGTTCGTTGTTCTTGTAGAATGTTGAACGACTATCCCAACTAAAATCTATTCACTCAACAAAAATTATTTCAGACAAATCATACTCCATGGTAAGTTGTTCTTGTAGAATGTTGAACGACTATCCCAACTAAAATCTATCCACTCAACAAAAATTATTTCAGAGAAATCATACTCCATGGTTCGTTGTTCTTGTAGAATGTTGAACGACTACCCCAACTAAAACCTATCCACTCAACAAAAATTATTTCAGAGAAATCATACTCCATGGTTCGTTGTTCTTGTAGAATGTTGAACGACTACCCCAACTAAAATCTATCCACTCAACAAAAATTATTTCAGAGAAATCATACTCCATGGTAAGTTGTTCTTGTAGAATGTTGAACGACTACCCCAACTAAAATCTATCCACTCAACAAAAACTATTTCAGAGAAATCATACTCCATGGTTCGTTGTTCTTGTAGAATGTTGAACGACTACCCCAACTAAAATCTATCCACTCAACAAAAATTATTTCAGAGAAATCATACTCCATGGTAAGTTGTGCTTGCAGAATGCTGAACGACTACCCCAACTAAAATCTATCCACTCAACAAAAATTATTTCACACCACAGACTCATCTTGGTCAGGATCGATTTGAAATCTATCATGGTTTCAGAGAAATCATACTCCATGGTTCGTTGTTCTTGTAGAATGTTGAACGACTACCCCAACTAAAATCTATCCACTCAACAAAAATTATTTCAGAGAAATCATACTCCATGGTAAGTAACAACTAACATCTATCCACTCAACAAAAATTATTTCACACCACAGACTCATCTTGGTCAGTATCGTTGTTCTTGTAGAATGTTGAACGACTACCCCAACTAAAATCTATCCACTCAACAAAAATTATTTCAGAGAAATCATACTCCATGGTAAGTAACAACTAACATCTATCCACTCAACAAAAATTATTTCACACCACAGACTCATCTTGGTCAGTATCGATTTGAAATCTATCATGGTTTCAGAGAAATCATACTCCATGGTTCGTTGTTCTTGTAGAATGTTGAAATTTACCCCAACTAAAATCTATCCACTCAACAAAAATTATTTCACACCACAGACTCATCTTGGTCAGGATCGATTTGAAATCTATCATGGTTTCAGAGAAATCATACTCCATGGTAAGTTGTTCTTGTAGAATGTTGAACGACTACCCCAACTAAAATCTATCCACTCAACAAAAATTATTTCAGAGAAATCATACTCCATGGTTCGTTGTTCTTGTAGAATGTTGAACGACTACCCCAACTAAAATCTATCCACTCAACAAAAATTATTTCAGAGAAATCATTCTCCATGGTAAGTTGTTCTTGTAGAATGTTGAACGAATACCCCAACTAAAATCTATCCACTCAACAAAAATTATTTCACACCACAGACTCATCTTGGTGAGGATCGATTTGAAATCTATCATGGTTGCAGAGAAATCATACTCCATGGTTCGTTGTTCTTGTAGAATGTTGAACGACTATCCCAACTAAAATCTATCCACTCATCAAAAATTATTTCACACCACAGACTCATCTTGGTCAGGATCGATTTGAAATCTATCATGGTTTCAGAGAAATGTTGTTCTTGTAGAATGTTGAACGACTATCCCAACTAAAATCTATCCACTCAACAAAAATTATTTCAAAGAAATCATACTCCATGGTTCGTTGTTCTTGTAGAATGTTGAACGACTACCCCAACTAAAATCTATCCACTCAACAAAAATTATTTCACACCACACACTCATCTTGGTCAGGATCGACTTGAAATCTATCATGGTTTCAGAGAAATCATACTCCATGGTAAGTTGTTCTTGTAGAATGTTGAACGACTACCCCAATTAAATCTATCCACTCAACAAAAATTATTTCAGAGAAATCATACTCCATGGTAAGTTGTTCTTGTAGAATGTTGAACGACTACCCCAACTAAAATCTATCCACTCAACAAAAATTATTTCACACCACAGACTCATCTTGGTCAGGATCGATTTGAAATCTATCATGGTTTCAGAGAAATCATACTCCATGGTAAGTTGTTCTTGTAGAATGTTGAACGACTACCCCAACTAAAATCTATCCACTCAACAAAAATTAATTCACACCACAGACTCATCTTGGTCAGGATCGATTTGAAATCTATCATGGTTGCAGAGAAATCATACTCCATGGTTCGTTGTTCTTGTAGAATGTTGAACGACTATCCCAACTAAAATCTATCCACTTAACAAAAATTATTTCACACCACAGACTCATCTTGGTCAGGATCGATTTGAAATCTATCATGGTTTCAGAGAAATCATACTCCATGGTAAGTTGTTCTTGTAGAATGTTGAACGACTACCCCAACTAAGATCTATCCACTCAACAAAAATTATTTCACACCACAGACTCATCTTGGTCAGGATCGATTTGAAATCTATCATGGTTTCAGAGAAATCATAGTCCATGGTAAGTTGTTCTTGTAGAATGTTGAACGACTACCCCAACTAAAATCTATCCACTCAACAAAAATTATTTCACACCACAGACTCATCTTGGTCAGGATCGATTTGAAATCTATCATGGTTTCAGAGAAATCATACTCCATGGTAAGTTGTTCTTGTAGAATGTTGAACGACTACCCCTAACTAAAACCTATCCACTCAACAAAAATTAATTCACACCACAGACTCATCTTGGTCAGGATCGATTTGAAATCTATCATGGTTGCAGAGAAATCATACTCCATGGTTCGTTGTTCTTGTAGAATGTTGAACGACTACCCCAACTAAAATCTATCCACTCAACAAAAATTATTTCACACCACACACTCATCTTGGTCAGGATCGACTTGAAATCTATCATGGTTTCAGAGAAATCATACTCCATGGTTCGTTGTTCTTGTAGAATGTTGAACGACTACCCCAACTAAAATCTATCCACTCAACAAAAATTATTTCACACCACAGACTCATCTTGGTCAGGATCGATTTGAAATCTATCATGGTTTCAGAGAAATCATACTCCATGGTAAGTTGTTCTTGTAGAATGTTGAACGACTACCCCAACTAAAATCTATCCACTCAACAAAAATTATTTCACACCACAGACTCATCTTGGTCAGGATCGATTTGAAATCTATCATGGTTTCAGAGAAATCATACTCCATGGTAAGTTGTTCTTGTAGAATGTTGAACGACTACCCCAACTAAAATCTATCCACTCAACAAAAATTAATTCACACCACAGACTCATCTTGGTCAGGATCGATTTGAAATCTATCATGGTTGCAGAGAAATCATACTCCATGGTTCGTTGTTCTTGTAGAATGTTTCTTGTAGAATGTTGAACGACTATCCCAACTAAAATCTATCCACTTAACAAAAATTATTTCACACCACAGACTCATCTTGGTCAGGATCGATTTGAAATCTATCATGGTTGCAGAGAAATCATACTCCATGGTTCATAGTTCTTGTAGAATGTTGAACGACTACCCCAACTAAAATCTATCCACTCAACAAAAATTATTTCAAAGAAATCATACTCCATGGTTCGTTGTTCTTGTAGAATGTTGAACGACTATCCCAACTAAAATCTATCCACTCAACAAAAATTATTTCAAAGAAATCATACTCCATGGTTCGTTGTTCTTGTAGAATGTTGAACGACTACCCCAACTAAAATCTATCCACTCAACAAAAATTATTTCAGAGAAATCATACTCCATGTTTCGTTGTTCTTGTAGAATGTTGAACGACTACCCCAACTAAAATCTATCCACTCAACAAAAATTATTTCACACCACAGACTCATCTTGGTCAGGATCGATTTGAAATCTATCATGGTTTCAGAGAAATCATACTCCATGGTTCGTTGTTCTTGTAGAATGTTGAACGACTACCACTAACTAAAATCTATCCACTCAACGAATATTATTTCAGAGAAATCATACTCCATGGTTCGTTGTTCTTGTAGAATGTTGAACGACTATCCCAACTAAAATCTATCCACTCAACAAAAATTATTTCAAAGAAATCATACTCCATGGTTCGTTGTTCTTGTAGAATATTGAACGACTACCCCAACTAAAATCTATCCACTCAACAAAAATTATTTCACACCACAGACTCATCTTGTTCAGGATCGATTTGAAATCTATCATGGTTTCAGAGAAATCATACTCCATGATTCGTTGTTCTTGTAGAATGTTGAACGACTATCCCAACTAAAATCTATCCACTCAACAAAAATTATTTCACACCACAGACTCATCTTGGTCAGGATCGATTTGAAATCTATCATGGTTTCAGAGAAATCATACTCCATGGTTCGTTGTTCTTGTAGAATGTTGAACGACTACCCCAACTAAAATCTATCCACTCAACAAAAATTATTTTAGAGAAATCATACTCCATGGTTCGTTGTTCTTGTAGAATGTTGAACGACTACCCCAACTAAAATCTATCCACTCAACAAAAATTATTTCACAATACAGACTCATCTTGGTCAGGATCGATTTGAAATCTATCATGGTTTCAGAGAAATCATACTCCATGGTTCGTTGTTCTTGTAAAATGTTGAACGACTACCCCAACTAAAATCTATCCACTCAACAAAAATTATTTCACACCACAGACTCATCTTGGTGAGGATCGATTTGAAATCTATCATGGTTTCAGAGAAATCATACTCCATGGTTCGTTGTTCTTGTAGAATGTTGAACGACTACCCCAACTAAAATCTATCCACTCAACAAAAATTATTTCACACCACAGACTCATCTTGGTCAGGATCGATTTGAAATCTATCATGGTTTCAGAGAAATCATACTCCATGGTTCGCTGTTCTTGTAGAATGTTGAACAACTACCCCTAACTAAAATCTATCCACTCAACAAAAATTATTTCAGAGAAATCATACTCCATGGTTCGTTGTTCTTGTAGAATGTTGAACGACTACCCCAACTAAAATCTATCCACTCAACAAAAATTATTTCACACCACAGACTCATCTTGGTCAGGATCGATTTGAAATCTATCATGGTTTTAGAGAAATCATAGTCCATGGTAAGTTGTTCTTGTAGAATGTTGAACGACTACCCCAACTAAAATCTATCCACTCAACAAAAATTATTTCACACCACAGACTCATCTTGGTCAGGATCGATTTGAAATCTATCATGGTTTCAGAGAAATCACACTCCATGGTTCGTTGTTCTTGTAAAATGTTGAACGACTACCCCAACTAAAATCTATCCACTCAACAAAAATTATTTCACACCACAGACTCATCTTGGTCAGGATCGATTTGAAATCTATCATGGTTGCAGAGAAATCATACTCCATGGTTCATAGTTCTTGTAGAATGTTGAACGACTACCCCAACTAAAATCTATCCACTCAACAAAAATTATTTCAGAGAAATCATACTCCATTGTTTCGTTGTTCTTGTAGAATGTTGAACGACTACCCCAACTAAAATCTATCCACTCAACAAAAATTATTTCACACCACAGACTCATCTTGATCAGGATCGATTTGAAATTTATCATGGTTGCTGAGAAATCATTCTCCATGGTTCGTTGTTCTTGTAGAATGTTGAACGACTACCCCAACTAAAATCTATCCACTCAACAAAAATTATTTCAGAGAAATCATACTCCATGGTAAGTTGTTCTTGTAGAATGTTGAACGACTACCCCAACTAAAATCTATCCACTCAACAAAAATTGTTTCACACCACAGACTCATCTTGGTCAGGATCGATTTGAAATCTATCATGGTTTCAGAGAAATCATACTCCATGATAAGTTGTTCTTGTAGAATGTTGAACGACTACCCCAACTAAAATCTATCCACTCAACAAAAATTATTTCACACCACAGACTCATCTTGGTCAGGATCGATTTGAAATCTATCATGGTTTCAGAGAAATCATACTCCATGATAAGTTGTTCTTGTAGAATGTTGAACGACTACCCCAACTAAAATCTATCCACTCAACAAAAATTATTTCACACCACAGACTCATCTTGGTCAGGATCGATTTGAAATCTATCATGGTTTCAGAGAAATCATACTCCATGGTGAGTTGTTCTTGTAGAATGTTGAACGACTATCCCAACTAAAATCTATCCACTCAACAAAAATTATTTCAGAGAGATCATACTCCATGGTAAGTTGTTCTTGTAGAATGTTGAACGACTACCCCAACTAAAATCTATCCACTGAACAAAAATTATTTCACACCACAGACTCATCTTGGTCAGGATCGATTTGAAATCTATCATGGTTTCAGAGAAATGATAGTCCATGGTAAGTTGTTCTTGTAGAATGTTGAACGACTACCCCAACTAAAATCTACCCACTCAACAAAAATTATTTCACACCACAGACTCATCTTGGTCAGGATCGATTTGAAATCTATCATGGTTTCAGAGAAATCATACTCCATGGTAAGTTGTTCTTGTAGAATGTTGAACGACTACCCCAACTAAAATCTATCCACTCAACAAAAATTATTTCAGAGAAATCATACTCCATGGTTCGTTGTTCTTGTAGAATGTTGAACGACTACCCCAACTAAAATCTATCCACTCAACAAAAATTATTTCACACCACAGACTCATCTTGGTCAGGATCGATTTGAAATCTATCATGGTTTCAGAGAAATCATACTCCATGGTAAGTTGTTCTTGTAGAATGTTGAACGACTACCCCAACTAAAATCTATCCACTCAACAAAAATTATTTCAGAGAAATCATACTCCATGGTTCGTTGTTCTTGTAGAATGTTGAACGACTACCCCAACTAAAATCTATCCACTCAACAAAAATTATTTCACACCACAGACTCATCTTGGTCAGGATCGATTTGAAATCTATCATGGTTTCAGAGAAATCATACTCTATGGTAAGTTGTTCTTGTAGAATGTTGAACGACTATCCCAACTAAAATCTATCCACTTAACAAAAATTATTTCAGAGAAATCATACTCCATGGTTCGTTGTTCTTGTAGAAAGTTGAACGACTATCCCAACTAAAATCTATCCACTCAACAAAAATTATTTCACACCACAGACTCATCTTGGTCAGGATCGATTTGAAATCTATCATGGTTTCAGAGAAATCATACTCCATGGTAAGTTGTTCTTGTAGAATGTTGAACGACTACCCCAACTAAAATCTATCCACTCAACAAAAATTATTTCAGAGAAATCATACTCCATGGTTCGTTGTTCTTGTAGAATGTTGAACGACTACCCCAACTAAAATCTATCCACTCAACAAAAATTATTTCACACCACAGACTCATCTTGGTCAGGATCGATTTGAAATCTATCATGGTTTCAGAGAAATCATAGTCTATATTAAGATGTTCTTGTAGAATTTTGAACGACTATCCCAACTAAAATCTATCCACTCAACAAAAATTATTTCAGAGAAATCATACTCCATATTAAGTTGTTCTTGTAGAATGTTGAACGACTACCCCAACTGAAATCTATCCACTCAACAAAAATTATTTCACACCACAGACTCATCTTGGTCAGGATCGATTTGAAATCAATCATGGTTTCAGAGAAATCATACTCCATGGTTCGTTGTTCTTGCAGAATGTTGAACGACTATCCAACTAAAATCTATCCACTCAACAAAAATTATTTCAGAGAAATCATACTCCATGGTTCGTTGTTCTTGTAGAATGTTGAACGACTACCCCAACTAAAATCTATCCACTCAACAAAAATTATTTCAGAGAAATCATACTCCATGGTTCGTTGTTCTTGTAGAATGTTGAACGACTACCCCAACTAAAATCTATCCACTCAACAAAAATTATTTCAGAGAAATCATACTCCATGGTAAGTTGTTCTTGTAGAATGTTGAACGACTATCCCAACTAAAATCTATCCACTCAACAAAAATTATTTCAGAGAAATCATACTCCATGGTAAGTAGTTCTTGTAGAATGTTGAACGACTACCCCAACTAAAATCTATCCACTCAACAAAAATTATTTCACACCACAGACTCATCTTGGTCAGGATCGATTTGAAATCTATCATTGTTTCAGAGAAATCATACTCCATGGTAAGTTGTTCTTGTAGAATGTTGAACGACTATCCCAACTAAAATCTATCCACTCAACAAAAATTATTTCAGAGAAATCATAGTCCATGGTAAGTTGTTCTTGTAGAATGTTGAACGACTACCCCAACTAAAATCTATCCACTCAACAAAAATTATTTCACACCACAGACTCATCTTGGTCAGGATCGATTTGAAATCTATCATGGTTTCAGAGAAATCATACTCCATGGTAAGTTGTTCTTGTAGAATGTTGAACGACTACCCCAACTAAAATCTATCCACTCAACAAAAATTATTTCAGAGAAATCATACTCCATGGTTCGTTGTTCTTGTAGAATGTTGAACGACTACCCCAACTAAAATTTATCCACTCAACAAAAATTATTTCAGAGAAATCATAGTCCATGGTAAGTTGTTCTTGTAGAATGTTGAACGACTACCCCAACTAAAATCTATCCACTCAACAAAAATTATTTCACACCACAGACTCATCTTGGTAAGGATCGATTTGAAATCTATCATGGTTTCAGAGAAATCATACTCCATGGTAAGTTGTTCTTGTAGAATGTTGAACGACTACCCCAACTAAAATCTATCCACTCAACAAAAATTATTTCAGAGAAATCATACTCCATGGTTCGTTGTTCTTGTAGAATGTTGAACGACTACCCCAACTAAAATCTATCCACTCAACAAAAATTATTTCACACCACAGACTCATCTTGGTCAGGATCGATTTGAAATCTATCATGGTTTCAGAGAAATCATAGTCTATATTAAGATGTTCTTGTAGAATGTTGAACGACTATCCCAACTAAAATCTATCCACTCAACAAAAATTATTTCAGAGAAATCATACTCCATATTAAGTTGTTCTTGTAGAATGTTGAACGACTACCCCAACTGAAATCTATCCACTCAACAAAAATTATTTCACACCACAGACTCATCTTGGTCAGGATCGATTTGAAATCAATCATGGTTTCAGAGAAATCATACTCCATGGTTCGTTGTTCTTGCAGAATGTTGAACGACTATCCAACTAAAATCTATCCACTCAACAAAAATTATTTCAGAGAAATCATACTCCATGGTTCGTTGTTCTTGTAGAATGTTGAACGACTACCCCAACTAAAATCTATCCACTCAACAAAAATTATTTCAGAGAAATCATACTCCATGGTTCGTTGTTCTTGTAGAATGTTGAACGACTACCCCAACTAAAATCTATCCACTCAACAAAAATTATTTCAGAGAAATCATACTCCATGGTAAGTTGTTCTTGTAGAATGTTGAACGACTATCCCAACTAAAATCTATCCACTCAACAAAAATTATTTCAGAGAAATCATACTCCATGGTAAGTAGTTCTTGTAGAATGTTGAACGACTACCCCAACTAAAATCTATCCACTCAACAAAAATTATTTCACACCACAGACTCATCTTGGTCAGGATCGATTTGAAATCTATCATGGTTTCAGAGAAATCATACTCCATGGTAAGTTGTTCTTGTAGAATGTTGAACGACTATCCCAACTAAAATCTATCCACTCAACAAAAATTATTTCAGAGAAATCATAGTCCATGGTAAGTTGTTCTTGTAGAATGTTGAACGACTACCCCAACTAAAATCTATCCACTCAACAAAAATTATTTCACACCACAGACTCATCTTGGTCAGGATCGATTTGAAATCTATCATGGTTTCAGAGAAATCATACTCCATGGTTCGTTGTTCTTGTAAAATGTTGAACGACTACCCCAACTAAAATCTATCCACTCAACAAAAATTATTTCACACCACAGACTCATCTTGGTCAGGATCGATTTGAAATCTATCATGGTTTCAGAGAAATCATACTCCATGGTAAGTTGTTCTTGTAGAATGTTGAACGACTACCCCAACTAAAATCTATCCACTCAACAAAAATTATTTCAGAGAAATCATAGTCCATGGTAAGTTGTTCTTGTAGAATGTTGAACGACTATCCCAACTAAAATCTATCCACTTAACAAAAATTATTTCAGAGAAATCATACTCCATGGTTCGTTGTTCTTGTAGAATGTTGAACGACTATCCCAACTAAAATCTATCCACTCAACAAAAATTATTTCACACCACAGACTCATCTTGGTCAGGATCGATTTGAAATCTATCATGGTTTCAGAGAAATCATACTCCATGGTAAGTTGTTCTTGTAGAATGTTGAACGACTACCCCAACTAAAATCTATCCACTCAACAAAAATTATTTCAGAGAAATCATACTCCATGGTTCGTTGTTCTTGTAGAATGTTGAACGACTACCCCAACTAAAATCTATCCACTCAACAAAAATTATTTCACACCACAGACTCATCTTGGTCAGGATCGATTTGAAATCTATCATGGTTTCAGAGAAATCATAGTCTATATTAAGATGTTCTTGTAGAATGTTGAACGACTATCCCAACTAAAATCTATCCACTCAACAAAAATTATTTCAGAGAAATCATACTCCATATTAAGTTGTTCTTGTAGAATGTTGAACGACTACCCCAACTGAAATCTATCCACTCAACAAAAATTATTTCACACCACAGACTCATCTTGGTCAGGATCGATTTGAAATCAATCATGGTTTCAGAGAAATCATACTCCATGGTTCGTTGTTCTCGCAGAATGTTGAACGACTATCCAACTAAAATCTATCCACTCAACAAAAATTATTTCAGAGAAATCATACTCCATGGTTCGTTGTTCTTGTAGAATGTTGAGCGACTACCCCAACTAAAATCTATCCACTCAACAAAAATTATTTCAGAGAAATCATACTCCATGGTTCGTTGTTCTTGTAGAATGTTGAACGACTACCCCAACTAAAATCTATCCACTCAACAAAAATTATTTCAGAGAAATCATACTCCATGGTAAGTTGTTCTTGTAGAATGTTGAACGACTATCCCAACTAAAATCTATCCACTCAACAAAAATTATTTCAGAGAAATCATACTCCATGGTAAGTAGTTCTTGTAGAATGTTGAACGACTACCCCAACTAAAATCTATCCACTCAACAAAAATTATTTCACACCACAGACTCATCTTGGTCAGGATCGATTTGAAATCTATCATGGTTTCAGAGAAATCACACTCCATGGTAAGTTGTTCTTGTAGAATGTTGAACGACTATCCCAACTAAAATCTATCCACTCAACAAAAATTATTTCAGAGAAATCATAGTCCATGGTAAGTTGTTCTTGTAGAATGTTGAACGACTACCCCAACTAAAATCTATCCACTCAACAAAAATTATTTCACACCACAGACTCATCTTGGTCAGGATCGATTTGAAATCTATCATGGTTTCAGAGAAATCATACTCCATGGTTCGTTGTTCTTGTAAAATGTTGAACGACTACCCCAACTAAAATCTATCCACTCAACAAAAATTATTTCACACCACAGACTCATCTTGGTCAGGATCGATTTGAAATCTATCATGGTTTCAGAGAAATCATACTCCATGGTTCGTTGTTCTTGTTGAATGTTGAACGACTACCCCAACTAAAATCTATCCACTCAACAAAAATTATTTCAGAGAAATCATAGTCCATGGTAAGTTGTTCTTGTAGAATGTTGAACGACTACCCCAACTAAAATCTATCCACTCAACAAAAATTATTTCAGAGAAATCATACTCCATGGTAAGTTGTTCTTGTAGAATGTTGAACGACTATCCCAACTAAAATCTATCCACTCAACAAAAATTATTTCAGAGAAATCATACTCCATGGTAAGTAGTTCTTGTAGAATGTTGAACGACTACCCCAACTAAAATCTATCCACTCAACAAAAATTATTTCAGAGAAATCATACTCCATGGTTCGTTGTTCTTGTAGAATGTTGAACGACTACCCCAACTAAAATCTATGCACTCAACAAAAATTATTTCAGAGAAATCATACTCCATGGTTCGTTGTTCTTGTAGAATGTTGAGCGACTACCCCAACTAAAATCTATCCACTCAACAAAAATTATTTCACACCACAGACTTATCTTGGTCAGGATCGATTTGAAATCTATCATGGTTTCAGAGAAATCATGGTCCATGGTAAGTTGTTCTTGTAGAATGTTGAACGACTACCCCTAACTAAAATCTATCCACTCAACAAAAATTATTTCAGAGAAATCATACTCCATGGTAAGTTGTTCTTGTAGAATGTTGAACGACTACCCCAACTAAAATCTATCCACTCAACAAAAATTATTTCAGAGAAATCATACTCCATGGTTCGTTGTTCTTGTAGAATGTTGAACGACTACCCCAACTAAAATCTATCCACTCAACAAAAATTATTTCACACCACAGACTCATCTTGGTCAGGATCGATTTGAAATCTATCATGGTTTCAGAGAAATCATACTCCATGGTTCGTTGTTCTTGTAGAATGTTGAACGACTACCCCTAACTAAAATCTATCCACTCAACAAAAATTATTTCAGAGAAATCATACTCCATGGTAAGTTGTTCTTGTAGAATGTTGAACGACTATCCCAACTAAAATCTATCCACTCAACAAAAATTATTTCAGAGAAATCATACTCCATGGTTCGTTGTTCTTGTAGAATGTTGAACGACTATCCCAACTAAAATCTATCCACTCAACAAAAATTATTTCAGAGAAATCATACTCCATGGTTCGTTGTTCTTGTAGAATGTTGAACGACTATCCCTAACTAAAATCTATCCACTCAACAAAAATTATTTCAGAGAAATCATACTCCATGGTAAGCTGTTCTTGTAGAATGTTGAACGACTATCCCAACTAAAATCTATCCACTCAACAAAAATTATTTCAGAGAAATCATACTCCATGGCTCGTTGTTCTTGTAGAATGTTGAACGACTACCCCAACTAAAATCTATCCACTCAACAAAAATTATTTCAGAGAAATCATAGTCCATGGTAAGTTGTTCTTGTAGAATGTTGAACAACTATCCCAACTAAAATCTATCCACTCAACAAAAATTATTTCAGAGAAATCATACTCCATGGTAAGTTGTTCTTGTAGAATGTTGAACGAATACCCCAACTAAAATCTATCCACTCAACAAAAATTATTTCAGAGAAATCATACTCCATGGTAAGTTGTTCTTGTAGAATGTTGAACGACTATCCCAACTAAAATCTATCCACTCAACAAAAATTATTTCAGAGAAATCATACTCCATGGTAAGTAGTTCTTGTAGAATGTTGAACGACTACCCCAACTAAAATCTATCCACTCAACAAAAATTATTGCAGAGAAATCATACTCCATGGTTCGTTGTTCTTGTAGAATGTTGAACGACTACAACAACTAAAATCTATCCACTCAACAAAAATTATTTCAGAGAAATCATACTCCATGGTTCGTTGTTCTTGTAGAATGTTGAACGACTACCCCAACTAAAATCTATCCACTCAACAAAAATTATTTCACACCACAGACTCATCTTGGTCAGGATCGATTTGAAATCTATCATGGTTTCAGAGAAATCATACTCCATGGTTCGTTGTTCTTGTAGAATGTTGAACGACTACGACAACTAAAATCTATCCACTCAACAAAAATTATTCCAGAGAAATCATACTCCATGGTAAGTTGTTCTTGTAGAATGTTGAACGACTATCCCAAATAAAATCTATCCACTCAACAAAAATTATTTCAGAGAAATCATACTCCATGGTTCGTTGTTCTTGTAGAATGTTGAACGACTACACCAACTAAAATCTATGCACTCAACAAAAATTATTTCAGAGAAATCATACTCCATGGTTCGTTGTTCCTGTAGAATGTTGAACGACTACCCCAGCTAAAATCTATCCACTCAACAAAAATTATTTCACACCACAGACTTATCTTGGTCAGGATCGGTTTGAAATCTATCATGGTTTCAGAGAAATCATAGTCTACGGTAAGTTGTTCTTGTAGAATGTTGAACGACTACCCCTAACTAAAATCTATCCACTCAACAAAAATTATTTCAGAGAAATCATACTCCATGGTAAGTTGTTCTTGTAGAATGTTGAACGACTACCCCAAATAAAATCTATCCACTCAACAAAAATTATTTCAGAGAAATCATACTCCATGGTTCGTTGTTCTTGTAGAATGTTGAACGACTACCCCAACTAAAATCTATCCACTCAACAAAAATTATTTCACACCACAGACTCATCTTGGTCAGAATCGATTTGAAATCTATCATGGTTTCAGAGAAATCATACTCCATGGTTCGTAGTTCTGATAGAATATTGAAAGACTACCCCAAACTAAAATCTATCCACTCAACAAAAATTATTTTACACTACAGACTCATTTTGGTCAGGATCGATTTGAAATCTACCATGGTTTCACAGAAATCATACTCCATGGTTCGTTGTTCTTGTAGAATGTTGAACGACTACCCCTAACTAAAATCTATCCACTCAACAAAAATTATTTCAGAGAAATCATACTCCATGGTAAGTTGTTCTTGTAGAATGTTGAACGACTACCCCAAATAAAATCTATCCACTCAACAAAAATTATTTCAGAGAAATCATACTCCATGGTTCGTTGTTCTTGTAGAATGTTGAACGACTACCCCAACTAAAATCTATCCACTCAACAAAAATTATTTTACACTACAGACTCATTTTGGTCAGGATCGATTTGAAATCTACCATGGTTTCAGAGAAATTATACTTCATGGTTCGTAGTTCTGATAGAATATTGAAAGACTACCCCAAACTAAAATCTATATACTCAACAAAAATTATTTCACACCACAGACTCATTTTGGTCAGGATCGATTTGAAATCTACCATGGTTTCAGAGAAATCATACTTCATGGTTTGTAGTTCTGCTAGAATATTGAAAGACTACCCCAAACTAAAATCTATCCACTCAACAAAAATTATTTTACACTACAGACTCATTTTGGTCAGGATCGATTTGAAATCTACCATGGTTTCACAGAAATCATACTCCATGGTTCGTTGATCTTGTAGAATGTTGAACGACTACCCCAACTAAAATCTATCCACTCAATAAAATTATTTCAGAGAAATCATACTCCATGGTTCGTTGTTCTTGTAGAATGTTGAACGACTACCCCAACTAAAGTCTATCCACTCAACAAAAATTATTTCACACCACAGACTCATCTTGGTCAGGATCGGTTTGAAATCTATCATGGTTTCAGAGAAATCATAGTCCATGGTAAGTTGTTCTTGTAGAATGTTGAACGACTACCCCAACTAAAATCTATCCACTCAACAAAAATTATTTCAAACCACAGACTCATCTTGGTCAGGATCGATTTGAAATCTATCATGGTTTCAGAGAAATCATACTCCATGGTTCGTTGTTCTTGTAGAATGTTGAACGACTATCCCAACTAAAATCTATCCACTCAACAAAAATTATTTCACAGCACAGACTCATCTTGGTCAGGATCGATTTGAAATCTATCATGGTTTCACAGAAATCATACTCCATGGTTCGTTGTTCTTGTAGAATGTTGAACGACTACCCCAACTAAAATCTATACACTCAACAAAAATTATTTCAGAGAAATCATACTCCATGGTTCGTTGTTCTTGTAGAATGTTGAACGACTACCCCAACTAAAGTCTATCCACTCAACAAAAATTATTTCACACCACAGACTCATTTTGGTCAGGATCGATTTGAAATCTATCATGGTTTCAGAGAAATCATAGTCCATGGTAAGTTGTTCTTGTAGAATGTTGAACGACTACCCCAACTAAAATCTATCCACTCAACAAAAATTATTTCAGAGAAATCATACTCCATGGTTCGTTGTTCTTGTAGAATGTTGAACGACTACCCCAACTAAAATCTATCCACTCAACAAAAATTATTTCACACCACAGACTCATCTTGGTCAGGATCGATTTGAAATCTGTCATGGTTTCAGAGAAATCATAGTCCGTGGTAAGTTGTTCTTGTAGAATGTTGAACGACTATTCCAACTAAAATCTATCCACTCAACAAAAATTATTTCACACCACAGACTCATCTTGGTCAGGATCGATTTGAAATCTATCATGGTTTCAGAGAAATCATAGTCCATGGTAAGTTGTTCTTGTAGAATGTTGAACGACTACCCCAACTAAAATCTATCTCAACAAAAATTATTTCACACCACAGACTCATCTTGGTCAGGATCGATTTGAAATCTATCATGGTTTCAGAGAAATCATACTCCATGATTCGTTGTTCTTGTAGAATGTTGAACGACTACCATAACTAAAATCTATCCACTCAAAAAAAATTATTTCAGAGAAATCATACTCCATGGTAAGTTGTTCTTGTAGAATGTTGAACGACTACCCCAAACTAAAATCTATCCACTCAACAAAAATTATTTCACACCACAGACTCATCTTGGTCAGGATCGATTTGAAATCTATCATGGTTTCAGAGAAATCATACTCCATGGTTCGTTGTTCTTGTAGAATGTTGAACGACTATCCCAACTAAAATCTATCCACTCAACAAAAATTATTTCAGAGAAATCATACTCCATGTTAAGTTGTTCTTGTAGAATGTTGAACGACTATCCCAACTAAAATCTATCCACTCAACAAAAATTATTTCAGAGAAATCATACTCCATGGTAAGTTGTTCTTGTAGAATGTTGAACGACTACCCCAACTAAAATCTATCCACTCAACCAAAATTATTTCAGAGAAATCATACTCCATGGTTCGTTGTTCTTGTAGAATGTTGAACGACTACCCCAACTAAAATCTATCCACTCAACGAAAATTATTTCACACCACAGACTCATCTTGGTCAGCATAGATTTGAAATCTATCATGGTTTCAGAGAAATCATACTCCATGGTTCGCTGTTCTTGTAGAATGTTGAACGACTACCCCAACTAAAATGTATCCACTCAACAAAAATTATTTCAGAGAAATCATACTCCATGGTAAGTTGTTCTTGTAGAATGTTGAACGACTATCCCAACTAAAATCTATCCACTCAACAAACATTATTTCAGAGAAATCATACTCCATGGTTCGCTGTTCTTGTAGAATGTTGAACGACTATCCCAACTAAAATCTATCCACTCAACAAAAATTATTTCACACCACAGACTCATCTTGGTCAGGATCGATTTGAAATCTATCATGGTTTCAGAGAAATCATACTCCATGGTTCGTTGTTCTTGTAGAATGTTGAACGACTATCCCAACTAAAATCTATCCACTCAACAAAAATTATTTCAGAGAAATCATACTCCATGGTTCGTTGTTCTTGTAAAATGTTGAACGACTACTCCAACAAAAATCTATCCACTCAACAAAAATTATTTCAGAGAAATCATACTCCATGGTTCGTTGTTCTTGTAGAATGTTGAACGACTACCCCAACTAAAATCTATCCACTCAACAAAAATTATTTCACACCACAGACTCATCTTGGTCAGGATCGATTTGAAATCTATCATGGTTTCAGAGAAATCATAGTCCATGGTAAGTTGTTCTTGTAGAATCTTGAACGACTACCCCAACTAAAATCTATACACTCAACAAAAATTATTTCACACCACAGACTCATCTTGGTCAGGATCGATTTGAAATCTATCATGGTTGCAGAGAAATCATACTCCATGGTAAGTTGTTCTTGTAGAATTTTGAACTACTATCCTTAACTAAAATCTATCCACTCAACAAAAATTATTTCACACCACAGACTCATCTTGGTCAGGATCGATTTGAAATCTATCATGGTTTCAGAGAAATCATAGTCCATGGTAAGTTGTTCTTGTAGAATGTTGAACGACTACCCCAACTAAAATCTATCCACTCAACAAAAATTATTTCACACCACAGACTCATCTTGGTCAGGATCGATTTGAAATCTATCATGGTTTCAGAGAAATCATAGTCCATGGTAAGTTGTTCTTGTAGAATGTTGAACGACTACCCCAACTAAAATCTATCTCAACAAAAATTATTTCACACCACAGACTCATCTTGGTCAGGATCGATTTGAAATCTATCATGGTTGCAGAGAAATCATACTCCATGGTTCGTTGTTCTTGTAGAATGTTGAACGACTACCCCAACTAAAATCTATCCACTCAACAAAAATTATTTCACACCACTGATTCATCTTGGTCAGGATCGATTTGAAATCTATCATGGTTTCAGAGAAATCATACTCCATGGTAAGTTGTTCTTGTAGAATGTTGAACGACTACCGCAACTAAAATCTATCCACTCAACAAAAATTATTTCAGAGAAATCATACTCCATGGTAGGTTGTTCCTGTAGAATGTTGAACGACTACCCCAACTAAAATCTATCCACTCAACAAAAATTATTTCACACCACAGACTCATCTTGGTCAGGATCGATTTGAAATCTATCATGGTTTCAGAGAAATCATACTTCATGGTTCGTTGTTCTTGTAGAATGTTGAACGACTACCCCAACTAAAATCTATCCACTCAACAAAAATTATTTCACACCACAGACTCATCTTGGTCAGGATCGATTTGAAATCTATCATGGTTTCAGAGAAATCATACTCCATGGTAAGTTGTTCTTGTAGAATGTTGAACGACTACCCCAACTAAAATCTATCCACTCAACAAAAATTATTTCACACCACAGACTCATCTTGGTCAGGATCGATTTGAAATCTATCATGGTTTCAGAGAAATCATACTCCATGGTTCGTTGTTCTTGTAGAATGTTGAACGACTACCCCAACTAAAATCTATCCACTCAACAAAAATTATTTCACACCACAGACTCATCTTGGTCAGGATCGATTTGAAATCTATCATGGTTTCAGAGAAATCATACTCCATGGTAAGTTGTTCTTGTAGAATGTTGAACGACTACCCCAACTAAAATCTATCCACTCAACAAAAATTATTTCACACCACAGACTCATCTTGGTCAGGATCGATTTGAAATCTATCATGGTTTCAGAGAAATCATACTCCATGGTAAGTTGTTCTTGTAGAAGGTTGAACGACTACCCCTAACTAAAATCTATCCACTCAACAAAAATTATTTCACACCACAGATTCATCTTGGTCAGGATCGATTTGAAATCTATCATGGTTTCAGAGAAATCATACTCCATGGTAAGTTGTTCTTGTAGAATGTTGAACGACTACCCCAACTAAAATCTATCCACTCAACAAAAATTATTTCAGAGAAATCATACTCCATGGTAAGTTGTTCTTGTAGAATCTTGAACGACTACCCCAACTAAAATCTATCCACTCAACAAAAATTATTTCACACCACAGACTCATCTTGGTCAGGATCGATTTGAAATCTATCATGGTTTCAGAGAAATCATAGTCCATGGTAAGTTGTTCTTGTAGAATCTTGAACGACTACCCCAACTAAAATCTATCCACTCAACAAAAATTATTTCACACCACAGACTCATCTTGGTCAGGATCGATTTGAAATCTATCATGGTTGCAGAGAAATCATACTCCATGGTAAGTTGTTCTTGTAGAATTTTGAACGACTATCCTTAACTAAAATCTATCCACTCAACAAAAATTATTTCACACCACAGACTCATCTTGGTCAGGATCGATTTGAAATCTATCATGGTTTCAGAGAAATCATAGTCCATGGTAAGTTGTTCTTGTAGAATGTTGAACGACTACCCCAACTAAAATCTATCCACTCAACAAAAATTATTTCACACCACAGACTCATCTTGGTCAGGATCGATTTGAAATCTATCATGGTTTCAGAGAAATCATAGTCCATGGTAAGTTGTTCTTGTAGAATGTTGAACGACTACCCCAACTAAAATCTATCTCAACAAAAATTATTTCACACCACAGACTCATCTTGGTCACGATCGATTTGAAATCTATCATGGTTTCAGAGAAATCATAGTCCATGGTAAGTTGTTCTTGTAGAATGTTGAACGACTACCCCAACTAAAATCTATCTCAACAAAAATTATTTCACACCACAGATTCATCTTGGTCAGGATCGATTTGAAATCTATCATGGTTGCAGAGAAATCATACTCCATGGTTCGTTGTTCTTGTAGAATGTTGAACGACTACCCCAACTAAAATCTATCCACTCAACAAAAATTATTTCACACCACTGATTCATCTTGGTCAGGATCGATTTGAAATCTATCATGGTTTCAGAGAAATCATACTCCATGGTAAGTTGTTCTTGTAGAATGTTGAACGACTACCCCAACTAAAATCTATCCACTCAACAAAAATTATTTCAGAGAAATCATACTCCATGGTAGGTTGTTCTTGTAGAATGTTGAACGACTACCCCAACTAAAATCTATCCACTCAACAAAAATTATTTCACACCACAGACTCATCTTGGTCAGGATCGATTTGAAATCTATCATGGTTTCAGAGAAATCATACTTCACGGTTCGTTGTTCTTGTAGAATGTTGAACGACTACCCCAACTAAAATCTATCCACTCAACAAAAATTATTTCACACCACAGACTCATCTTGGTCAGGATCGATTTGAAATCTATCATGGTTTCAGAGAAATCATACTCCATGGTAAGTTGTTCTTGTAGAATGTTGAACGACTACCCCAACTAAAATCTATCCACTCAACAAAAATTATTTCACACCACAGACTCATCTTGGTCAGGATCGATTTGAAATCTATCATGGTTTCAGAGAAATCATACTCCATGGTTCGTTGTTCTTGTAGAATGTTGAACGACTACCCCAACTAAAATCTATCCACTCAACAAAAATTATTTCACACCACAGACTCATCTTGGTCAGGATCGATTTGAAATCTATCATGGTTTCAGAGAAATCATACTCCATGGTAAGTTGTTCTTGTAGAATGTTGAACGACTACCCCAACTAAAATCTATCCACTCAACAAAAATTATTTCACACCACAGACTCATCTTGGTCAGGATCGATTTGAAATCTGTCATGGTTTCAGAGAAATCATACTCCATGGTAAGTTGTTCTTGTAGAATGTTGAACGACTACCCCAACTAAAATCTATCCACTCAACAAAAATTATTTCACACCACAGACTCATCTTGGTCAGGATCGATTTGAAATCTATCATGGTTTCAGAGAAATCATACTTCATGGTTCGTTGTTCTTGTAGAATGTTGAACGACTACCCCAACTAAAATCTATTCACTCAACAAAAATTATTTCACACCACAGACTCATCTTGGTCAGGATCGATTTGAAATCTATCATGGTTTCAGAGAAATCATACTCCATGGTAAGTTGTTCTTGTAGAATGTTGAACGACTACCCCAACTAAAATCTATCCACTCAACAAAAATTATTTCACACCACAGACTCATCTTGGTCAGGATCGATTTGAAATCTATCATGGTTTCAGAGAAATCATACTCCATGGTAAGTTGTTCTTGTAGAATGTTGAACGACTACCCCAACTAAAATCTATCCACTCAACAAAAATTATTTCACACCACAGACTCATCTTGGTCAGGATCGATTTGAAATCTATCATGGTTTCAGAGAAATCATACTTCATGGTTCGTTGTTCTTGTAGAATGTTGAACGACTACCCCAACTAAAATCTATCCACTCAACAAAAATTATTTCACACCACAGACTCATCTTGGTCAGGATCGATTTGAAATCTATCATGGTTTCAGAGAAATCATACTCCATGGTAAGTTGTTCTTGTAGAATGTTGAACGACTACCCCAACTAAAATCTATCCACTCAACAAAAATTATTTCACACCACAGACTCATCTTGGTCAGGATCGATTTGAAATCTATCATGGTTTCAGAGAAATCATACTCCATGGTAAGTTGTTCTTGTAGAATGTTGAACGACTACCCCAACTAAAATCTATCCACTCAACAAAAATTATTTCACACCACAGACTCATCTTGGTCAGGATCGATTTGAAATCTATCATGGTTTCAGAGAAATCATACTCCATGGTAAGTTGTTCTTGTAGAAGGTTGAACGACTACCCCTAACTAAAATCTATCCACTCAACAAAAATTATTTCACACCACAGATTCATCTTGGTCAGGATCGATTTGAAATCTATCATGGTTTCAGAGAAATCATACTCCATGGTAAGTTGTTCTTGTAGAATGTTGAACGACTACCCCAACTAAAATCTATCCACTCAACAAAAATTATTTCAGAGAAATCATGCTCCATGGTAAGTTGTTCTTGTAGAATCTTGAACGACTACCCCAACTAAAATCTATCCACTCAACAAAAATTATTTCACACCACAGACTCATCTTGGTCAGGATCGATTTGAAATCTATCATGGTTTCAGAGAAATCATAGTCCATGGTAAGTTGTTCTTGTAGAATCTTGAACGACTACCCCAACTAAAATCTATCCACTCAACAAAAATTATTTCACACCACAGACTCATCTTGGTCAGGATCGATTTGAAATCTATCATGGTTGCAGAGAAATCATACTCCATGGTTCGTTGTTCTTGTAGAATTTTGAACGACTATCCTTAACTAAAATCTATCCACTCAACAAAAATTATTTCACACCACAGACTCATCTTGGTCAGGATCGATTTGAAATCTATCATGGTTTCAGAGAAATCATAGTCCATGGTAAGTTGTTCTTGTAGAATGTTGAACGACTACCCCAACTAAAATCTATCCACTCAACAAAAATTATTTCACACCACAGACTCATCTTGGTCAGGATCGATTTGAAATCTATCATGGTTTCAGAGAAATCATAGTCCATGGTAAGTTGTTCTTGTAGAATGTTGAACGACTACCCCAACTAAAATCTATCTCAACAAAAATTATTTCACACCACAGACTCATCTTGGTCAGGATCGATTTGAAATCTATCATGGTTTCAGAGAAATCATACTCCATGGTTCGTTGTTCTTGTAGAATGTTGAACGACTACCCCAACTAAAATCTATCCACTCAACAAAAATTATTTCACATAACAGATTCATCTTGGTCAGGATCGATTTGAAATCTATCATGGTTTCAGAGAAATCATACTCCATGGTAAGTTGTTCTTGTAGAATGTTGCACGACTACCCCAACTAAAATCTATCCACTCAACAAAAATTATTTCACACCACAGACTCATCTTGGTCAGGATCGATTTGAAATCTATCATGGTTTCAGAGAAATCATACTCCATGGTTCGTTGTTCTTGTAGAATGTTGAACGACTACCCTAACTAAAATCTATCCACTCAACAAAAATTATTTCACACTACAGACTCGTCTTGGTCAGGATCGATTTGAAATCTATCATGGTTTCAGAGAAATCATACTCCATGGTAAGTTGTTCTTGTAGAATGTTGCACGACTACCCCAACTAAAATCTATCCACTCAACAAAAATTATTTCACACCACAGACTCATCTTGGTCAGGATCGATTTGAAATCTATCATGGTTTCAGAGAAATCATACTCCATGGTAAGTTGTTCTTGTAGAATGTTGAACGACTACCCCTAACTAAAATCTATCCACTCAACAAAAATTATTTCACACCACAGACTCATCTTGGTCAGGATCGATTTGAAATCTATCATGGTTTCAGAGAAATCATACTCCATGGTTCGTTGTTCTTGTAGAATGTTGAACGACTACCCTAACTAAAATCTATCCACTCAACAAAAATTATTTCACACTACAGACTCGTCTTGGTCAGGATCGATTTGAAATCTATCATGGTTTCAGAGAAATCATACTCCATGGTAAGTTGTTCTTGTAGAATGTTGCACGACTACCCCAACTAAAATCTATCCACTCAACAAAAATTATTTCACACCACAGACTCATCTTGGTCAGGATCGATTTGAAATCTATCATGGTTTCAGAGAAATCATACTCCATGGTAAGTTGTTCTTGTAGAATGTTGAACGACTACCCCTAACTAAAATCTATCCACCCAACAAAAATTATTTCACACCACAGACTCATCTTGGTCAGGATCGATTTGAAATCTATCAGGGTTTCAGAGAAATCATACTCCATATTAAGTTGTTCTTGTAGAATGTTGAACGACTACCCCAACTAAAATCTATCCACTCAACAAAAATTATTTCACACCACAGACTCATCTTGGTCAGGATCGATTTGAAATCTATCAGGGTTTCAGAGAAATCATACTCCATATTAAGTTGTTCTTGTAGAATGTTGAACGACTACCCCAACTAAAATCTATCCACTCAACAAAAATTATTTCACACCACAGACTCATCTTGGTCAGGATCGATTTGAAATCTATCATGGTTTCAGAGAAATCATACTCCATGGTTCGTTGTTCTTGTAGAATGTTGAACGACTACCCCAACTAAAATCTATCCACTCAACAAAAATTATTTCACACCACAGAATCATCTTGGTCAGGATCGATTTGAAATCTATCATGGTTTCAGAGAAATCATACTCCATGGTAAGTTGTTCTTGTAGAATGTTGAACGACTATCTCAACTAAAATCTATCCACTCAACAAAAATTATTTCACACCACAAACTAATCTTGGTCAGGATCGATTTGAAATCTTTCATGGTTTCAGAGAAATCATACTCCATGGTAAGTTGTTCTTGTAGAATGTTGAACGACTACCCCAACTAAAATCTATCCACTCAACAAAACTTATTTCAGAGAAATCATACTCCATGGTAAGTTGTTCTTGTAGAATGTTGAACGACTACCCCAACTAAACTCTATCCACTCAACAAAACTTATTTCAGAGATATCATACTCCATGGTAAGTTGTTCTTGTAGAATGTTGAACGACTATCCCAACTAAAATCTATCCACTCAACAAAACTTATTTCAGAGAAATCATACTCCATGGTAAGTTGTTCTTGTAGAATGTTGAACGACTACCCCAACTAAAATCTATCCACTCAACAAAAATTATTTCAGAAAAATCATAGTCCATGGTAAGTTGTTCTTGTAGAATGTTGAACGACTATCCCAACTAAAATCTATCCACTCAATAAAAATTATTTCAGAGAAATCATACTCCATGGTTCGTTGTTCTTGTAGAATGTTGAACGACTACCCCAACTAAAATCTATCCACTCAACAAAAATTATTTCAGAGAAATCATACTCCATGGTAAGTTGTTCTTGTAGAATGTTGAACGACTACCCCAACTAAAATCTATCCACTCAACAAAAATTATTTCAGAGAAATCATAGTCCATGGTTCGTTGTTCTTGTAGAATGTTGAACGACTACCCCTAACTAAAATCTATCCACTCAACAAAAATTATTTCACACCACAGACTCATCTTGGTAAGGATTGATTTGAAATCTATCATAGTTTCAGAGAAATCATACTCCATGGTAAGTTGTTCTTGTGGAATGTTGAACGACTACCCCAACTAAAATCTATCCACTCAACAAAAATTATTTCACACCACAGACTCATCTTGGTCAGGATCGATTTGAAATCTATCATGGTTTCAGAGAAATCATACTCCATGGTTCGTTGTTCTTGTAGAATGTTGAACGACTACCCTAACTAAAATCTATCCACTCAACAAAAATTATTTCACACTACAGACTCGTCTTGGTCAGGATCGATTTGAAATCTATCATGGTTTCAGAGAAATCATACTCCATGGTAAGTTGTTCTTGTAGAATGTTGCACGACTACCCCAACTAAAATCTATCCACTCAACAAAAATTATTTCACACCACAGACTCATCTTGGTCAGGATCGATTTGAAATCTATCATGGTTTCAGAGAAATCATACTCCATGGTAAGTTGTTCTTGTAGAATGTTGAACGACTACCCCTAACTAAAATCTATCCACTCAACAAAAATTATTTCACACCACAGACTCATCTTGGTCAGGATCGATTTGAAATCTATCATGGTTTCAGAGAAATCATACTCCATGGTAAGTTGTTCTTGTAGAATGTTGAACGACTATCTCAACTAAAATCTATCCACTCAACAAAAATTATTTCACACCACAAACTCATCTTGGTCAGGATCGATTTGAAATCTATCATGGTTTCAGAGAAATCATACTCCATGGTAAGTTGTTCTTGTAGAATGTTGAACGACTACACCAACTAAAATCTATCCACTCAACAAAATTTATTTCAGAGAAATCATACTCCATGGTAAGTTGTTCTTGTAGAATGTTGAACGACTACCCCAACTAAAATCTTTCCACTCAACAAAACTTATTTCAGAGAAATCATACTCCATGGTAAGTTGTTCTTGTCGAATGTTGAACGACTACCCCTAACTAAAATCTATCCACTCAACAAAAATTATTTCAGAGAAATCATACTCCATGGTTCGTTGTTCTTCTAGAATGTTGAACGACTATCCCAACTAAAATCTATCTACTCAACAAAAATTATTTCAGAGAAATCATACTCCATGGTTCGTTGTTCTTGTAGAATGTTGAACGACTACCCCAACTAAAATCTATCCACTCAACAAAAATTATTTCACACCACAGACTCATCTTGGTCAGGATCGATTTGAAATCTATCATGGTTTCAGAGAAATCATAATCCATGGTAAGTTGTTCTTGTAGAATGTTGAACGACTACCCCTAACTAAAATCTATCCACTCAACAAAAATTATTTCAGAGAAACCATACTCCATGGTAAGTTGTTCTTGTAGAATGTTGAACGACTATCCCAACTAAAATCTATCCACTCAACAAAAATTATTTCACACCACAGACTCATCTTGGTCAGGATCGATTTGAAATCTATCATGGTTTCAGAGAAATCATAATCCATGGTAAGTTGTTCTTGTAGAATGTTGAACGACTACCCCTAACTAAAATCTATCCACTCAACAAAAATTATTTCAGAGAAACCATACTCCATGGTAAGTTGTTCTTGTAGAATGTTGAACGACTACCCCAACTAAAATCTTTCCACTCAACAAAACTTATTTCAGAGAAATCATACTCCATGGTAAGTTGTTCTTGTAGAATGTTGAACGACTATCCCAACTAAAATCTATCCACTCAACAAAAATTATTTCAGAGAAATCATACTCCATGGTTCGTTGTTCTTCTAGAATGTTGAACGACTATCCCAACTAAAATCTATCTACTCAACAAAAATTATTTCAGAGAAATCATACTCCATGGTTCGTTGTTCTTGTAAAATGTTGAACGACTATCCCAACTAAAATCTATCCACTCAACAAAAATTATTTCACACCACAGACTCATCTTGGTCAGGATCGATTTGAAATCTATCATTGTACCCCAACTAAAATCTATCCACTCAACAAAAATTATTTCAGAGAAATCATACTCCATGGTTCGTTGTTCTTTTGGAATGTTGAACGACTATCCCAACTAAAATCTATCCACTCAACAAAACTTATTTCAGAGAAATCATACTCCATGGTAAGTTGTTCTTGTAGAATGTTGAACGACTATCCCAACTAAAATCTATCCACTCAACAAAAATTATTTCAGAGAAATCATACTCCATGGTTCGTTGTTCTTCTAGAATGTTGAACGACTATCCCAACTAAAATCTATCCACTCAACAAAAATTATTTCAGAGAAATCATACTCCATGGTAAGTTGTTCTTGTAGAATGTTGAACGACTATCCCAACTAAAATCTATCCACTCAACAAAAATTATTTCACACCACAGACTCATCTTGGTCAGGATCGATTTGAAATCTATCATTGTACCCCAACTAAAATCTATCCACTCAACAAAAATTATTTCAGAGAAATCATACTCCATGGTTCGTTGTTCTTTTGGAATGTTGAACGACTATCCCAACTAAAATCTATCCACTCAACAAAAATTATTTCAGAGAAATCATACTCCATATTAAGTTATTCTTGTAGAATGTTGAACGACTATCCCAACTAAAATCTATCCACTCAACAAAAATTATTTCAGAGAAATCATACTCCATGGTCCGTTGTTCTTGTAGAACGTTGAACGACTACCCCTAACTAAAATCTATCCACTCAACAAAAATTATTTCAGAGAAATCATACTCCATGGTTCGTTGTTCTTGTAGAATGTTGAACGACTATCCCAACTAAAATCTATCCACTCAACAAAAATTATTTCAGAGAAATCATACTCCATGGTTCGTTGTTCTTGTAGAATGTTGAACGACTACCCCAACTAAAATCTATCCACTCAACAAAAATTATTTAAGAGAAATCATGCTCCATGGTAAGTTGTTCTTGTAGAATGTTGAACGACTACCCCAACTAAAATCTATCCACTCAACAAAAATTATTTCACACCACAGACTCATCTTGGTCAGGATCGATTTGAAATCTATCATGGTTTCAGAGAAATCATACTCCATGGTAAGTTGTTCTTGTGAAATGTTGAACGACTATCCCAACTAAAATCTATCCACTCAACAAAAATTATTTCAGAGAAATCATACTCCATGGTTCGTTGTTCTTGTAGAATGTTGAGCGACTACCCCAACTAAAATCTATCCACTTAACAAAAATTATTTCACACCACAGACTCATCTTGGTCACGATCGATTTGAAATCTATCATGGTTGCAGAGAAATCATACTCCATGGTTCGTTGTTCTTGTAGAATGTTGAACGACTACCACAACTAAAATCTATCCACTCAACAAAAATTATTTCAGAGAAATCATACTCCATGGTTCGTTGTTCTTGTAGAATGTTAAACGACTACCCCAACTAAAATCTATCCACTCAACAAAAATTATTTCACACCACAGACTCATCTTGGTCAGGATCGATTTGAAATCTATCATGGTTTCAGAGAAATCATACTCCATGGTTCGTTGTTCTTGTAGAATGTTGAACGACTACCCCTAACTAAAATCTATCCACTCAAAAAAATTATTTCAGAGAAATCATACTCCATGGTAAGTTGTTCTTGTAGAATGTTAAACGACTATCCCAACCAAAATCTATCCACTCAACAAAAATTATTTCACACCACAGACTCATCTTGGTCAGGATCGATTTGAAATCTATCATGGTTTCAGAGAAATCATACTCCATGGTAAGTTGTTCTTGTAGAATGTTGAACGACTATCCCAACTAAAATCTATCCACTCAACAAAAATTATTTCAGAGAAATCATACTCCATGGTAAGTTGTTCTTGTAGAATGTTGAACGACTATCCCAACTAAAATCTATCCACTCAACAAATATTATTTCACACCACAGACTCATCTTGGTCAGGATCGATTTGAAATCTATCATGGTTTCAGAGAAATCATAGTCCATGGTTCGTCGTTCTTGTAGAATGTTGAACGACTACCCCAACTAAAATCTATCCACTCAACAAAAATTATTTCACACCACAGACTCATCTTGGTCAGGATCGATTTGAAATCTATCATGGTTTCAGAGAAATCATAGTCCATGGTTCGTTGTTCTTGTAGAATGTTGAACGACTATCCCAACTAAAATCTATCCACTCAACAAAAATTATTTCAGAGAAATCATACTCCATGGTTCGTTGTTCTTGTAGAATGTTGAACGACTATCCCAACTAAAATCTATCCACTCAACAAAAATTATTTCAGAGAAATCATACTCCATGGTTCGTTGTTCTTGTAAAATGTTGAACGACTACCCCAACTAAAATCTATCCACTCAACAAAAATTATTTCAGAGAAATCATACTCCATGGTTCGTTGTTCTTGTAGAATGTTGAACGACTACCCCAACTAAAATCTATCCACTCAACAAAAATAATTTCACACCACAGACTCATCTTGGTCAGGATAGATTTGAAATCTATTATGGTTGCAGAGAAATCATACTCCATGGTTCGTTGTTCTTGTAGAATGTTGAACGACTACCCCAACTAAAATCTATCCACTCAACAAAAATTATTTCACACCACAGACTCATCTTGGTCAGGATCGATTTGGAATCTATCATGGTTTCAGAGAAATCATACTCCATGGTAAGTTGTTCTTGTGAAATGTTGAACGACTATCCCAACTAAAATCTATCCACTCAACAAAAATTATTTCAGAGAAATCATACTCCATGGTTCGTTGTTCTTGTAGAATGTTGAACGACTACCCCAACTAAAATCTATCCACTCAACAAAAATAATTTCACACCACAGACTCATCTTGGTCAGGATAGATTTGAAATCTATTATGGTTGCAGAGAAATCATACTCCATGGTTCGTTGTTCTTGTAGAATGTTCAACGACTACCCCAACTAAAATCTATCCACTCAACAAAAATTATTTCAGAGAAATCATACTCCATGGTTCGTTGTTCTTGTAAAATGTTGAACGACTACCCCAACTAAAATCTATCCACTTAACAAAAATTATTTCACACCACAGACTCATCTTGGTCACGATCGATTTGAAATCTATCATGGTTGCAGAGAAATCATACTCCATGGTTCGTTGTTCTTGTAGAATGTTGAACGACTACCACAACTAAAATCTATCCACTCAACAAAAATTATTTCAGAGAAATCATACTCCATGGTTCGTTGTTCTTGTAAAATGTTGAACGACTATCCCAACTAAAATCTATCCACTCAACAAAAATTATTTTACACCACAGACTCATCTTGGTCAGGATCGATTTGAAATCTATCATGGTTTCAGAGAAATCATAGTCCATGGTAAGTTGTTCTTGTAGAATGTTGAACGACTACCCCAACTAAAATCTATCCACTCAACAAAAATTATTTCAGAGAAATCATACTCCATGGTTCGTTGTTCTTGTAGAATGTTAAACGACTACACCAACTAAAATCTATCCACTCAACAAAAATTATTTCACACCACAGACTCATCTTGGTCAGGATCGATTTGAAATCTATCATGGTTTCAGAGAAATCATACTCCATGGTTCGTTGTTCTTGTAGAATGTTGAACGACTACCCCCAACTAAAATCTATCCACTCAAAAAAATTATTTCAGAGAAATCATACTCCATGGTAAGTTGTTCTTGTAGAATGTTAAACGACTATCCCAACCAAAATCTATCCACTCAACAAAAATTATTTCACACCACAGACTCATCTTGGTCAGGATCGATTTGAAATCTATCATGGTTTCAGAGAAATCATACTCCATGGTAAGTTGTTCTTGTAGAATGTTGAACGACTATCCCAACTAAAATCTATCCACTCAACAAAAATTATTTCAGAGAAATCATACTCCATGGTAAGTTGTTCTTGTAGAATGTTGAACGACTATCCCAACTAAAATCTATCCACTCAACAAATATTATTTCACACCACAGACTCATCTTGGTCAGGATCGATTTGAAATCTATCATGGTTTCAGAGAAATCATAGTCCATGTTTCGTCGTTCTTGTAGAATGTTGAACGACTACCCCAACTAAAATCTATCCACTCAACAAAAATTATTTCACACCACAGACTCATCTTGGTCAGGATCGATTTGAAATCTATCATGGTTTCAGAGAAATCATAGTCCATGGTTCGTTGTTCTTGTAGAATGTTGAACGACTATCCCAACTAAAATCTATCCACTCAACAAAAATTATTTCAGAGAAATCATACTCCATGGTTCGTTGTTCTTGTAAAATGTTGAACGACTACCCCAACTAAAATCTATCCACTCAACAAAAATTATTTCAGAGAAATCATACTCCATGGTTCGTTGTTCTTGTAGAATGTTGAACGACTACCCCAACTAAAATCTATCCACTCAACAAAAATTATTTCACACCACAGACTCATCTTGGTCAGGATAGATTTGAAATCTATTATGGTTGCAGAGAAATCATACTCCATGGTTCGTTGTTCTTGTAGAATGTTGAACGACTACCCCAACTAAAATCTATCCACTCAACAAAAATTATTTCACACCACAGACTCATCTTGGTCAGGATCGATTTGGAATCTATCATGGTTTCAGAGAAATCATACTCCATGGTAAGTTGTTCTTGTGAAATGTTGAACGACTATCCCAACTAAAATCTATCCACTCAACAAAAATTATTTCAGAGAAATCATACTCCATGGTTCGTTGTTCTTGTAGAATGTTGAACGACTACCCCAACTAAAATCTATCCACTCAACAAAAATTATTTCAGAGAAATCATACTCCATGGTTCGTTGTTCTTGTAGAATGTTGAACGACTACAACAACTAAAATCTATCCACTCAACAAAAATAATTTCACACCACAGACTCATCTTGGTCAGGATAGATTTGAAATCTATTATGGTTGCAGAGAAATCATACTCCATGGTTCGTTGTTCTTGTAGAATGTTGAACGACTACCCCAACTAAAATCTATCCACTCAACAAAAATTATTTCACAATACGGACTCATCTTGGTCAGGATCGATTTGAAATCTATCATGGTTGCAGAGAAATCATACTCCATGGTTCGTTGTTCTTGTAGAATGTTGAACGACTACCCCAACTAAAATCTATCCACTCAACAAAAATTATTTCACACCACAGACTCATCTTGGTCAGGATCGATTTGAAATCTATCATGGTTTCAGAGAAATCATACTCCATGGTAAGTTGTTCTTGTAGACTGTTGAACGACTACCCCAACTAAAATCTATCCACTCAACAAAAATTATTTCACATCACAGACTCATCTTGGTCAGGATCGATTTGAAATCTATCATGGTTGCAGAGAAATCATACTCCATGGTTCGTTGTTCTTGTAGAATGTTGAACGACTACCCCAACTAAAATCTATCCACTCAACAAAAATTATTTCACACCACAGACTCATCTTGGTCAGGATCGATTTGAAATCTATCATGGTTGCAGAGAAATCATACTCCATGGTTCGTTGTTCTTGTAGAATGTTGAACGACTACCCCAACTAAAATCTATCCACTCAACCAAAATTATTTCACACCACAGACTCATCGTGGTCAGGATCGATTTGAAATCTATCATGGTTTCAGAGAAATCATACTCCATGGTAAGTTGTTCTTGTAGAATGTTGAACGACTATGCCAACTAAAATCTATCCACTCAACAAAACTTATTTCAGAGAAATCATACTCCATGGTAAGTTGTTCTTGTAGAATGTTGAACGACTATCCCAACTAAAATCTATCCACTCAACAAAAATTATTTCACACCACAGACTCATCTTGGTCAGGATCGATTTGAAATCTATCATGGTTTCAGAGAAATCATACTCCATGGTAAGTTGTTCTTGTAGAATGTTGAACGACTACCCCAACTAAAATCTATCCACTCAACAAAAATTATTTCAGAGAAATCATACTCCATGGTAAGTTGTTCTTGTAGAATGTTGAACGACTATCCCAACTAAAATCTATCCACTCAACAAAAATTATTTCACACCACAGACTCATCTTGGTCAGGATCGATTTGAAATCTATCATGGTTGCAGAGAAATCATACTCCATGGTTCGTTGTTCTTGTAGAATGTTGAACGACTATCCCAACTAAAATCTATCCACTCAACAAAACTTATTTCAGAGAAATCATAGTCCATGGTAAGTTGTTCTTGTAGAATGTTGAACGACTATCCCAACTCAACAAAAATTATTTCAGAGAAATCATACTCAATGGTTCGTTGTTCTTGTAGAATGTTGAACGACTACCCCAACTAAAATCTCTCCACTCAACAAAAATTATTTCACAGCACAGACTCATCTTGGTCAGGATCGATTTGAAATCTATCATGGTTTCAGAGAAATCATACTCCACGGTAAGTTGTTCATGTAGAATGTTGAACGACTACCCCAACTAAAATCTATCCACTCAACAAAAATTATTTCAGAGAAATCATACTACATGGTTCGTTGCTCTTGTAGAATGTTGAACGACTACCCCAACTAAAATCTATCCACTCAACAAAAATTATTTCACACCACAGACTCATCTTGGTCAGGATCGATTTGAAAACTATCATGGTTTCAGAGAAATCATACTCCATCTTTCGTTGTTCTTGTAGAATGTTGAACGACTACCCCAACTAAAATCTATCCACTCAACAAAAATTATTTCACACCACAGACTCATCTTGGTCAGGATCGATTTGAAATCTATCATGGTTTCAGAGAAATCATAATCCATCTTTCGTTGTTCTTGTAGAATGTTGAACGACTACCCCAACTAAAATCTATCCACTCAACAAAAATTATTTCAGAGAAATCATACTGCATGGTAAGTTGTTCTTGTAGAATGTTGAACGACTACCCAAACTAAAATCTATCCACTCAACAAAAATTATTTCAGAGAAATCATACTCCATGGTAAGTTGTTCTTGTAGAATGTTGAACGACTACCCCAACTAAAATCTATCCACTCAACAAAAATTATTTCAGAGAAATCATACTCCATGGTTCGTTGTTCTTGTAGAATGTTGAACGACTATCCCAACTAAAATCTATCCACTCAACAAAAATTATTTCACACCACAGACTCATCTTGGTCAGGATCGATTTGAAATCTATCATGGTTTCAGAGAAATCATAGTCCATGGTAAGTTGTTCTTGTAAAATGTTGAACGACTACCCCTAACTAAAATCTATCCACTCAACAAAAATTATTTCACACCACAGACTCATCTTGGTCAGGATCGATTTGAAATCTATCATGGTTTCAGAGAAATCATACTCCATGGTAAGTTGTTCTTGTAGAATGTTGAACGACTACCCCAACTAAAATCTATCCACTCAACAAAAATTATTTCAGAGAAATCATACTCCATGGTAAGTTGTTCTTGTAGAATGTTGAACGACTATCCCAACTAAAATCTATCCACTTAACAAAAATTATTTTAGAGAAATCATACTCCATTGTAAGTTGTTCTTGTAGAATGTTGAACGACTACCCCAACTAAAATCTATCCACTCAACAAAAATTATTTCAGAGAAATCATACTCCATGGTTCGTTGTTCTTGTAGAATGTTGAACGACTACCCCTAACTAAAATCTATCCACTCAACAAAAATTATTTCACACCACAGATTCATCTTGTTCAGGATCGATTTGAAATCTATCATGGTTGCAGAGAAATTATACTGCATGGTTCGTTGTTCTCGTAGATTGTTGAACGACTATCCCAACTAAAATCTATCCACTCAACAAAAATTATTTCACACCACAGACTCATCTTGGTCAGGATCGATTTGAAATCTATCATGGTTGCAGAGAAATCATACTCCATGATTCGTTGTTCTTGTAGAATGTTGAACGACTATCCCAACTAAAATCTATCCACTCAACAAAAATTATTTCACACAAATCATACTCCATGGTAAGTTGTTCTTCTAGAATGTTGAACGACTATCCCAACTAAAATCTATCCACTCAACAAAAATTATGTCAGAGAAATCATACTCCATATTAAGTTGTTGTTGTAGAATGTTGAACGACTACCCCAACTAAAATCTATCCACTCAACAAAAATTATTTCACACCACAGACTCATCTTGGTCAGGATCGATTTGAAATCTATCATGGTTTCAGAGAAATCATAGTCCATGGTAAGTTGTTCTTGTAGAATGTTGAACGACTACCCCAACTAAAATCTATCCGCTCAACAAAAAATATTTCACACCACAGACTCATCTTGGTCAGGATCGATTTGAAATCTATCATGGTTTCAGAGAAATCATACTCCATGGTTCGTTGTTCTTGTAGAATGTTGAACGACTACCCCAACTAAAATCTATCCACTCAACAAAAATTATTTCACACCACAGACTCATCTTGGTCAGGATCGATTTGAAATCTATCATGGTTTCAGAGAAATCATACTCCATGGTAAGTTGTTCTTGTAGAATGTTGAACGACTACCCCAACTAAAATCTATCCACTCAACAAAAATTATTTCACACCACAGACTCATCTTGGTCAGGATCGATTTGAAATCTATCATGGTTGCAGAGAAATCATACTCCATGGTTCGTTGTTCTTGTAGAATGTTGAACGACTACCCCAACTAAAATCTATCCACTCAACAAAAATTATTTCACACCACAGACTCATCTTGGTCAGGATCGATTTGAAATCTATCATGGTTTCAGAGAAATCATACTCCATGGTTCGTTGTTCTTGTAGAATGTTGAACGACTATCCCAACTAAAATCTATAAACTCAACAAAAATTATTTCACACCACAGACTCATCTTGGTCAGGATCGATTTGCAATCTATCATGGTTGCAGAGAAATCATACTCCATGGTTCGTTGTTCTTGTAGAATGTTGAACGACTATCCCAACTAAAATCTATCCATTCAACAAAAATTATTTCACACCACAGACTCATCTTGGTCAGGATCGATTTGCAATCTATCATGGTTGCAGAGAAATCATACTCCATGGTAAGTTGTTCTTGTAGAATGTTGAACGACTATCCCAACTAAAATCTATCCACTCAACAAAAATTATTTCAGAGAAATCATACACCATGGTTCGTTGTTCTTGTAGAATGTTGACCGACTATCCCAACTAAAATCTATCCACTCAACAAAAATTATTTCAGAGAAATCATACTCCATGGTTCGTTGTTCTTGTAGAATGTTGAACGACTATCCCAACTAAAATCTATCCACTCAACAAAAATTATTTCACACCACAGACTCATCTTGGTCAGGATCGATTTGAAATCTATCAGGGTTTCAGAGAAATCATAGTCCATGGTAAGTTGTTCTTGTAGAATGTTGAACGACTACCCCAACTAAAATCTATCCACTCAACAAAAATTATTTCACACCACAGACTCATCTTGGTCAGGATCGATTTGAAATCTATCATGGTTTCAGAGAAATCATACTCCATGGTTCTTTGTTCTTGTAGAATGTTGAACGACTATCCCAACTAAAATCTATCCACTCAACAAAAATTATTTCACACCACAGACTCATCTTGGTCAGGATCGATTTGAAATCTATCATGGTTTCAGAGAAATCATACTCCATGGTTCGTTGTTCTTGTAGAATGTTGAACGACTATCCCAACTAAAATCTATCCACTCAACAAAAATTATTTCAGAGAAATCATACTCCATGGTTCGTTGTTCTTGTAGAATGTTGAACGACTACCAAAACTAAAATCTATCCACTCAACAAAAATTATTTCACACCACAGACTCATCTTGGTCAGGATCGATTTGAAATCTATCATGGTTTCAGAGAAATCATACTCCATGGTTCGTTGTTCTTGTAGAATGTTGAACGACTACCCCAACTAAAATCTATCCACTCAACAAAAATTATTTCACACCACAGACTCATCTTGGACAGGATCGATTTGAAATCTATCATGGTTTCAGAGAAATCATACTCCATGGTTCGTTGTTCTTGTAGAATGTTGAACGACTACCCCAACTAAAATCTATCCACTCAACAAAAATTATTTCAGAGAAATAATACTCCATGGTTCGTTGTTCTTGTAGAATGTTGAACGACTACCCCAACTAAAATCTATCCACTCATCAAAAATTATTTCACACCACAGACTCATCTTGGTCAGGATCGATTTGAAATCTATCATGGTTTCAGAGAAATCATACTCCATGGTTCGTTGTTCTTGTAGAATGTTGAACGACTACCCCAACTAAAATCTATCCACTCAACAAAAATTATTTCACACCACAGACTCATCTTGGTCAGGATCGATTTGAAATCTATCATGGTTTCAGAGAAATCATACTCCATGGTCCGTTGTTCTTGTAGAATGTTGAACGATATGTTGAAATTATTTCAGAGAAATAATACTCCATGGTTCGCTGTTCTTGTAGAATGTTGAACGACTACCCCAACTAAAATCTATCCACTCAACAAAAATTATTTCACACCACAGACTCATCTTGGTCAGGATCGATTTGAAATCTATCATGGTTGCAGAGAAATCATACTCCATGGTTCGTTGTTCTTGTAGAATGTTGAACGACTACCCCAACTAAAATCTATCCACTCAACAAAAATTATTTCAGAGAAATCATACTCCATGGTAAGTTGTTCTTGTAGAATGTTGAACGACTACCCCAACTAAAATCTATCCACTCAACAAAAATTATTTTACACCACAAACTCATCTTGGTCAGGATCGATTTGAAATCTATCATGGTTTCAGAGAAATCATACTCCATGGTAAGTTGTTCTTGTAGAATGTTGAACGACTATCCCAACTAAAATCTATCCACTCAACAAAAATTATTTCAGAGAAATCATACTCCATGGTTCGTTGTTCTTGTAGAATGTTGAACGACTACCCCAACTAAAATCTATCCACTCAACAAAAATTATTTCACACCACAGACTCATCTTGGTCAGGATCGATTTGAAATCTATCATGGTTTCAGAGAAATCATACTCCATGGTAAGTTGTTCTTGTAGAATGTTGAACGACTACCCCAACTAAAATCTATCCACTCAACAAAAATTATTTCAGAGAAATCATACTCCATGGTTCGTTGTTCTTGTAGAATGTTGAACGACTACCACAACTAAAATTTATCCACTCAACAAAAATTATTTCACACCACAGACTCATCTTGGTCAGGATCGATTTGAAATCTATCATGGTTTCAGAGAAATCATACTCCATGGTAAGTTGTTCTTGTAGAATGTTGAACGACTATCCCAACTAAAATCTATCCACTCAACAAAAATTATTTCAGAGAAATCATACTCCATGGTTCGTTGTTCTTGTAGAATGTTGAACGAATACCCCAACTAAAATCTATCCACTCAACAAAAATTATTTCACACCACAGACTCATCTTGATCAGGATCGATTTGAAATCTATCATGGTTTCAGAGAAATCATAGTCCATGGTAAGTTGTTCTTGTAGAATGTTGAACGACTACCCCAACTAAAATCTATCCACTCAACAAAAATTATTTCACACCACAGACTCATCTTGGTCAGGATCGATTTGAAATCTATCATGGTTTCAGAGAAATCATACTCCATGGTTCATTGTTCTTGTAGAATGTTGAACGACTATCCCAACTAAAATCTATCCACTCAACAAAAATTATTTCAGAGAAATCATACTCCATGGTTCGTTGTTCTTGTAGAATGTTGAACGACTACCCCAACTAAAATCTATCCACTCAACAAAAATTATTTCAGAGAAATCATACTCCATGGTAAGTTGTTCTTGTAGAATGTTGAACGACTATCCCAACTAAAATCTATCCACTCAACAAAAATTATTTCACACCACAGACTCATCTTGGTCAGGATCGATTTGAAATCTATCATGGTTGCAGAGAAATCATACTCCATGGTTCGTTGTTCTTGTAGAATGTTGAACGACTACCCCAACTAAAATCTATCCACTCAACAAAAATTATTTCACACCACAGACTCATCTTGGTCAGGATCGATTTGAAATCTATCATGGTTTCAGAGAAATCATACTCCATGGTTCGTTGTTCTTGTAGAATGTTGAACGACTATCCCAACTAAAATCTATCCACTCAACAAAACTTATTTCAGAGAAATCATACTCCATGGTTCGTTGTTCTTGTAGAATGTTGAACGACTACCCCAACTAAAATCTATCCACTCAACAAAAATTATTTCAGAGAAATCATACTCCATGGTTCGTTGTTCTTGTAGAATGTTGAACGACTACCCCAACTAAAATCTATCCACTCAACAAAAATTATTTCAGAGAAATCATACTCCATGGTTCGTTGTTCTTGTAGAATGTTGAACGACTACCCCAACTAAAATCTATCCACTCAACAAAAATTATTTCACACAACAGACTCATCTTGGTCAGGATCGATTTGAAATCTATCATGGTTTCAGAGAAATCATACTCCATGGTAAGTTGCTCTTGTAGAATGTTGAACGACTACCTAAACTAAAATCTATCCACTCAACAAAAATTATTTCAGAGAAATCATACTCCATGGTAAGTTGTTCTTGTAGAATGTTGAACGACTATCCCAACTAAAATCTATCCACTCAACAAAAATTATTTCAGAGAAATCATACTCCATATTTCGTTGTTCTTGTAGAATCTTGAACGACTACCCCAACTAAAATCTATCCACTCAACAAAAGTTATTTCAGAGAAATCATACTCCATGGTAAGTTGTTCTTGTAGAATGTTGAACGACTACCCCAACTAAAATCTATCCACTCAACAAAAATTATTTCACACCACACACTCATCTTGGTCAGGATCGATTTGAAATCTATCATGGTTTCAGAGAAATCATACTCCATGGTTCGTTGTTCTTGTAAAATGTTGAACGACTACCCCAACTAAAATCTATTAACTCAACAAAAATTATTTCAGAGAAATCATACTCCATGGTAAGTTGCTCTTGTAGAATGTTGAACGACTATCCCAACTAAAATCTATCCACTCAACAAAAATTATTTCAGAGAAATCATACTCCATGGTTCGTTGTTGTTGTAGAATGTTGAACGACTATCCCAACTAAAATCTATCCACTCAACAAAAATTATTTCAGAGAAATCATACTCCATGGTAAGTTGTTCCTGTAGAATGTTGAACGACTATCCCAACTAAAATCTATCCACTCAACAAAATTTATTTCAGAGAAATCATACTCCATGGTTCGTTGTTCTTGTAGAATGTTGAACGACTACCCCAACTAAAATCTATCCACTCAACAAAAATTATTTCACACCACAGACTCATCTTGGTCAGGATCGATTTGAAATCTATCATGGTTTCAGAGAAATCATACTCCATGGTTCGTTGTTCTTGTAAAATGTTGAACGACTACCCCAACTAAAATCTATCCACTCAACAAAAATTATTTCAGAGAAATCATACTCCATGGTAAGTTGTTGTTGTAGAATGTTGAACGACTATCCCAACTAAAATCTATCCACTCAACAAAAATTATTTCAGAGAAATCATACTCCATGGTAAGTTGTTCCTGTAGAATGTTGAACGACTATCCCAACTAAAATCTATCCACTCAACAAAAATTATTTCAGAGAAATCATACTCCATGGTTCGTTGTTCTTGTAGAATGTTGAACGACTACCCCAACTAAAATCTATCCACTCAACAAAAATTATTTCACACCACAGACTCATCTTGGTCAGGATCGATTTGAAATCTATCATGGTTGCAGAGAAATCATACTCCATGGTTCGTTGTTGTTGTAGAATGTTGAACGACTATCCCAACTAAAATCTATCCACTCAACAAAAATTATTTCAGAGAAATCATACTCCATGGTTCGTTGTTGTTGTAGAATGTTGAACGACTATCCCAACTAAAATCTATCCACTCAACAAAAATTATTTCAGAGAAATCATACTCCATGGTAAGTTGTTCCTGTAGAATGTTGAACGACTATCCCAACTAAAATCTATCCACTCAACAAAAATTATTTCAGAGAAAACATACTCCATGGTTCGTTGTTCTTGTAGAATGTTGAACGACTACCCCAACTAAAATCTATCCACTCAACAAAAATTATTTCACACCACAGACTCATCTTGGTCAGGATCGATTTGAAATCTATCATGGTTTCAGAGAAATCATACTCCATGGTTCGTTGTTCTTGTAAAATGTTGAACGACTACCCCAACTAAAATCTATCCACTCAACAAAAATTATTTCAGAGAAATCATACTCCATGGTAAGTTGTTCTTGTAGAATGTTGAACGACTATCCCAACTAAAATCTATCCACTCAACAAATATTATTTCAGAGAAATCATACTCCATGGTTCGTTGTTCTTGTAGAATGTTGAACGACTATCCCAACTAAAATCTATCCACTCAACAAAAATTATTTCAGAGAAATCATACTCCATGGTAAGTTGTTCTTGTAGAATGTTGAACGACTATCCCCACTAATATCTATCCACTCAACAAAAATTATTTCAGAGAAATCATACTCCATGGTAAGTTGTTCTTGTAGAATGTTGAACGACTACCCCAACTAAAATCTATCCACTCAACAAAAATTATTTCACACCACAGACTTATCTTGGTCAGGATCGATTTGAAATCTATCATGGTTTCAGAGAAATCATACTCCATGATTCGTTGTTCTTGTAGAATGTTGAACGACTACCCCTAACTAAAATCTATCCACTCAACAAAAATTATTTCAGAGAAATCATACTCCATGGTAAGTTGTTCTTGTAGAATGTTGAACGACTACCCCAACTAAAAGCTATCCACTCAACAAAAATTATTTCACACCACAGACTCATCTTGGTCAGGATCGATTTGAAATCTATCATGGTTTCAGAGAAATCATACTCCATGGTAAGTTGTTCTTGTAGAATGTTGAACGACTACCCCAACTAAAATCTATCCACTCAACAAAAATTATTTCAGAGAAATCATACTCCATGGTAAGTTGCTCTTGTAGAATGTTGAACGACTATCCCAACTAAAATCTATCCACTCAACAAAAATTATTTCAGAGAAATCATACTCCATGGTTCGTTGTTGTTGTAGAATGTTGAACGACTATCCCAACTAAAATCTATCCTCTCAACAAAAATTATTTCAGAGAAATCATACTCCATGGTAAGTTGTTCCTGTAGAATGTTGAACGACTATCCCAACTAAAATCTATCCACTCAACAAAAATTATTTCAGAGAAATCATACTCCATGGTTCGTTGTTCTTGTAGAATGTTGAACGACTACCCCAACTAAAATCTATCCACTCAACAAAAATTATTTCACACCACAGACTCATCTTGGTCAGGATCGATTTGAAATCTATCATGGTTTCAGAGAAATCATACTCCATGGTTCGTTGTTCTTGTAAAATGTTGAACGACTACCCCAACTAAAATCTATCCACTCAACAAAAATTATTTCAGAGAAATCATACTCCATGGTAAGTTGTTCTTGTAGAATGTTGAACGACTATCCCAACTAAAATCTATCCACTCAACAAAAATTATTTCAGAGAAATCATACTCCATGGTTCGTTGTTGTTGTAGAATGTTGAACGACTATCCCAACTAAAATCTATCCACTCAACAAAAATTATTTCAGAGAAATCATACTCCATGGTAAGTTGTTCCTGTAGAATGTTGAACGACTATCCCAACTAAAATCTATCCACTCAACAAAATTTATTTCAGAGAAATCATACTTCATGGTTCGTTGTTCTTGTAGAATGTTGAACGACTACCATAACTAAAATCTATCCACTCAACAAAAATTATTTCACACCACAGACTCATCTTAGTCAGGATCGATTTGAAATCTATCATGGTTTCAGAGAAATCATACTCCATGGTTCGTTGTTCTTGTAAAATGTTGAACGACTACCCCAACTAAAATCTATCCACTCAACAAAAATTATTTCAGAGAAATCATACTCCATGGTAAGTTGTTGTTGTAGAATGTTGAACGACTATCCCAACTAAAATCTATCCACTCAACAAAAATTATTTCAGAGAAATCATACTCCATGGTAAGTTGTTCCTGTAGAATGTTGAACGACTACCCCAACTAAAATCTATCCACTCAACAAAAATTATTTCACACCACAGACTTATCTTGGTCAGGATCGATTTGAAATCTATCATGGTTTCAGAGAAATCATACTCCATGATTCGTTGTTCTTGTAGAATGTTGAACGACTACCCCTAACTAAAATCTATCCACTCAACAAAAATTATTTCAGAGAAATCATACTCCATGGTAAGTTGTTCTTGTAGAATGTTGAACGACTACCCCAACTAAAAGCTATCCACTCAACAAAAATTATTTCACACCACAGACTCATCTTGGTCAGGATCGATTTGAAATCTATCATGGTTTCAGAGAAATCATACTCCATGGTAAGTTGTTCTTGTAGAATGTTGAACGACTACCCCAACTAAAATCTATCCACTCAACAAAAATTATTTCAGAGAAATCATACTCCATGGTAAGTTGCTCTTGTAGAATGTTGAACGACTATCCCAACTAAAATCTATCCACTCAACAAAAATTATTTCAGAGAAATCATACTCCATGGTTCGTTGTTCTTGTAGAATGTTGAACGACTACCCCAACTAAAATCTATCCACTCAACAAAAATTATTTCACACCACAGACTCATCTTGGTCAGGATCGATTTGAAATCTATCATGGTTGCAGAGAAATCATACTCCATGGTTCGTTGTTGTTGTAGAATGTTGAACGACTATCCCAACTAAAATCTATCCACTCAACAAAAATTATTTCAGAGAAATCATACTCCATGGTTCGTTGTTGTTGTAGGATGTTGAACGACTATCCCAACTAAAATCTATCCACTCAACAAAAATTATTTCAGAGAAATCATACTCCATGGTAAGTTGTTATTGTAGAATGTTGAACGACTATCCCAACTAAAATCTATCCACTCAACAAAAATTATTTCAGAGAAATCATACTCCATGGTTCGTTGTTCTTGTACAATGTTGAACGACTACCCCGACTAGAATCTATCCACTCAACAAAAATTATTTCACACCACAGACTCATCTTGGTCAGGATCGATTTGAAATCTATCATGGTTTCAGAGAAATCATACTCCATGGTTCGTTGTTCTTGTAAAATGTTGAACGACTACCCCAACTAAAATCTATCCACTCAACAAAAACTATTTCACACCACAGACTCATCTTGGTCAGGATCGATTTGAAATCTATCATGGTTTCAGAGAAATCATACTCCATGGTAAGTTGTTCTTGTAGAATGTTGAACGACTACCCCAACTAAAATCTATATACTCAACAAATATTATTTCAGAGAAATCATACTCCATGGTTCGTTGTTCTTGTAGAATGTTGAACGACTATCCCAACTAAAATCTATCCACTCAACAAAAATTATTTCAGAGAAATCATACTCCATGGTAAGTTGTTCTTGTAGAATGTTGAACGACTACCCCAACTAAAATCTATATACTCAACAAATATTATTTCAGAGAAATCATACTCCATGGTTCGTTGTTCTTGTAGAATGTTGAACGACTATCCCAACTAAAATCTATCCACTCAACAAAAATTATTTCAGAGAAATCATACTCCATGGTAAGTTGTTCTTGTAGAATGTTGAACGACTATCCCAACTAATATCTATCCACTCAACAAAAATTATTTCAGAGAAATCATACTCCATGGTAAGTTGTTCTTGTAGAATGTTGAACGACTACCCCAACTAAAATCTATCCACTCAACAAAAATTATTTCACACCACAGACTTATCTTGGTCAGGATCGATTTGAAATCTATCATGGTTTCAGAGAAATCATACTCCATGATTCGTTGTTCTTGTAGAATGTTGAACGACTACCCCTAACTAAAATCTATCCACTCAACAAAAATTATTTCAGAGAAATCATACTCCATGGTAAGTTGTTCTTGTAGAATGTTGAACGACTACCCCAAGTAAAAGCTATCCACTCAACAAAAATTATTTCACACCACAGACTCATCTTGGTCAGGATCGATTTGAAATCTATCATGGTTTCAGAGAAATCATACTCCATGGTAAGTTGTTCTTGTAGAATGTTGAACGACTACCCCAACTAAAATCTATCCACTCAACAAAAATTATTTCAGAGAAATCATTTTCCATGGTAAGTTGCTCTTGTAGAATGTTGAACGACTATCCCAACTAAAATCTATCCACTCAACAAAAATTATTTCAGAGAAATCATACTCCATGGTTCGTTGTTGTTGTAGAATGTTGAACGACTATCCCAACTAAAATCTATCCACTCAACAAAAATTATTTCAGAGAAATCATACTCCATGGTAAGTTGTTCCTGTAGAATGTTGAACGACTATCCCAACTAAAATCTATCCACTCAACAAAAATTATTTCAGAGAAATCATACTCCATGGTTCGTTGTTCTTGTAGAATGTTGAACGACTACCCCAACTAAAATCTATCCACTCAACAAAAATTATTTCACACCACAGACTCATCTTGGTCAGGATCGATTTGAAATCTATCATGGTTTCAGAGAAATCATACTCCATGGTTCGTTGTTCTTGTAAAATGTTGAACGACTATCCCAACTAAAATCTATCCACTCAACAAAAATTATTTCAGAGAAATCATACTCCATGGTAAGTTGTTCTTGTAGAATGTTGAACGACTATCCCAACTAAAATCTATCCACTCAACAAAAATTAATTCAGAGAAATCATACTCCATGGTTCGTTGTTCTTGTAGAATGTTGAACGACTATCCCAACTAAAATCTATCCACTCAACAAAAATTATTTCAGAGAAATCATACTCCATGGTAAGTTGTTCTTGTAGAATGTTGAACGACTATCCCAACTAATATCTATCCACTCAACAAAAATTATTTCAGAGAAATCATACTTCATGGTAAGTTGTTCTTGTAGAATGTTGAACGACTACCCCAACTTAAATCTATCCACTCAACAAAAATTATTTCACACCACAGACTTATCTTGGTCAGGATCGATTTGAAATCTATCATGGTTTCAGAGAAATCATACTCCATGGTTCGTTGTTCTTGTAGAATGTTGAACGACTACCCCTAACTAAAATCTATCCACTCAACAAAAATTATTTCAGAGAAATCATACTCCATGGTAAGTTGTTCTTGTAGAATGTTGAACGACTACCCCAACTAAAATCTATCCACTCAACAAAAATTATTTCACACCACAGACTCATCTTGGTCAGGATCGATTTGAAATCTATCATGGTTTCAGAGAAATCATACTCCATTGTTCGTTGTTCTTGTAGAATGTTGAACGACTATCCCAACTAAAATCTATCCACTCAACAAAAATTATTTCATAGAAATCATACTCCATGGTAAGTTGTTCTTGTAGAATGTTGAACGACTATCCCAACTAATATCTATCCACTCAACAAAAATTATTTCAGAGAAATCATACTCCATGGTAAGTTGTTCTTGTAGAATGTTGAACGACTATCCCAACTAAAATCTATCCACTCAACAAAAATTATTTCAGAGAAATCATACTCCATGGTTCGTTGTTGTTGTAGAATGTTGAACGACTATCCCAACTAAAATCTATCCACTCAACAAAAATTATTTCAGAGAAATCATACTCCATGGTAAGTTGTTCCTGTAGAATGTTGAACGACTATCCCAACTAAAATCTATCCACTCAACAAAAATTATTTCAGAGAAATCATACTCCATGGTTCGTTGTTCTTGTAGAATGTTGAACGACTACCCCAACTAAAATCTATCCACTCAACAAAAATTATTTCACACCACAGACTCATCTTGGTCAGGATCGATTTGAAATCTATCATGGTTTCAGAGAAATCATACTCCATGGTTCGTTGTTCTTGTAAAATGTTGAACGACTATCCCAACTAAAATCTATCCACTCAACAAAAATTATTTCAGAGAAATCATACTCCATGGTAAGTTGTTCTTGTAGAATGTTGAACGACTATCCCAACTAAAATCTATCCACTCAACAAAAATTAATTCAGAGAAATCATACTCCATGGTTCGTTGTTCTTGTAGAATGTTGAACGACTATCCCAACTAAAATCTATCCACTCAACAAAAATTATTTCAGAGAAATCATACTCCATGGTAAGTTGTTCTTGTAGAATGTTGAACGACTATCCCAACTAATATCTATCCACTCAACAAAAATTATTTCAGAGAAATCATACTTCATGGTAAGTTGTTCTTGTAGAATGTTGAACGACTACCCCAACTAAAATCTATCCACTCAACAAAAATTATTTCACACCACAGACTTATCTTGGTCAGGATCGATTTGAAATCTATCATGGTTTCAGAGAAATCATACTCCATGGTTCGTTGTTCTTGTAGAATGTTGAACGACTACCCCTAACTAAAATCTATCCACTCAACAAAAATTATTTCAGAGAAATCATACTCCATGGTAAGTTGTTCTTGTAGAATGTTGAACGACTACCCCAACTAAAATCTATCCACTCAACAAAAATTATTTCACACCACAGACTCATCTTGGTCAGGATCGATTTGAAATCTATCATGGTTTCAGAGAAATCATACTCCATTGTTCGTTGTTCTTGTAGAATGTTGAACGACTATCCCAACTAAAATCTATCCACTCAACAAAAATTATTTCATAGAAATCATACTCCATGGTAAGTTGTTCTTGTAGAATGTTGAACGACTATCCCAACTAATATCTATCCACTCAACAAAAATTATTTCAGAGAAATCATACTCCATGGTAAGTTGTTCTTGTAGAATGTTGAACGACTATCCCAACTAAAATCTATCCACTCAACAAAAATTATTTCAGAGAAATCATACTCCATGGTAAGTTGTTCTTGTAGAATGTTGAACGACTATCCCAACTAAAATCTATCCACTCAACAAAAATTATTTCACACCACAGACTCATCTTGGTCAGGATCGATTTGAAATCTATCATGGTTGCAGAGAAATCATACTCCATGGTTCGTTGTTCTTGTAGAATGTTGAACGACTACCCCAACTAAAATCTATCCACTCAACAAAAATTATTTCACACCACAGACTCATCTTGGTCAGGATCGATTTGAAATCTATCATGGTTTCAGAGAAATCATACTCCATGGTTCGTTGTTCTTGTAGAATGTTGAACGACTACCCCAACTAAAATCTATCCACTCAACAAAAATTATTTCAGAGAAATCATACTCCATGGTTCGTTGTTCTTGTAGAATGTTGAACGACTACCCCAACTAAAATCTATCCACTCAACAAAAATTATTTCACACCACAGACTCATCTTGGTCAGGATCGATTTGAAATCTATCATGGTTTCAGAGAAATCATACTCCATGGTTCGTTGTTCTTGTAAAATGTTGAACGACTACCCCAACTAAAATCTATCCACTCAACAAACAGTATTTCAGAGAAATCATACTCCATGGTAAGTTGCTCTTGTAGAATGTTGAACGACTATCCCAACTAAAATCTATCCACTCAACAAAAATTATTTCAGAGAAATCATACTCCATGGTTCGTTGTTCTTGTAGAATGTTGAACGACTATCCCAACTAAAATCTATCCACTCAACAAAAATTATTTCAGAGAAATCATACTCCATGGTAAGTTGTTCCTGTAGAATGTTGAACGACTATCCCAACTAAAATCTATCCACTCAACAAAAATTATTTCAGAGAAATCATACTCCATGGTTCGCTGTTCTTGTAAAATGTTGAACGCCTACCCCAACTAAAATCTATCCACTCAACAAAAATTATTTCACACCACAGACTCATCTTGGTCTGGATCGATTTGAAATCTATCATGGTTTCAGAGAAATCATACTCCATGGTTCGTTGTTCTTGTAAAATGTTGAACGACTACCCCAACTAAAATCTATCCACTCAACAAAAATTATTTCAGAGAAATCATACTCCATGGTAAGTTGTTCTTGTAGAATGTTGAACGACTATCCCAACTAAAATCTATAAACTCAACAAAAATTATTTCAGAGAAATCATACTCCATGGTTCGTTGTTCTTGTAGAATGTTGAACGACTATCCCAACTAAAATCTATCCACTCAACAAAAATTATTTCAGAGAAATCATACTCCATGGTAAGTTGTTCTTGTAGAATGTTGAACGACTATCCCAACTAATATCTATCCACTCAACAAAAATTATTTCAGAGAAATCATACTCCATGGTAAGTTGTTCTTGTAGAATGTTGAACGACTACCCCAACTAAAATCTATCCACTCAACAAAAATTGTTTCACACCACAGACTTATCTTGGTCATTATCGATTTGAAATCTATCATGGTTTCAGAGAAATCATACTCCATGGTAAGTTGTTCTTATAGAATATTGAACGACTATCCCAACTAAAATCTATCCACTCAACAAAAATTATTTCAGAGAGATCATACTCCATGGTAAGTTGTTCTTGTAGAATGTTGAACGACTACCCCAACTAAAATCTATCCACTCAACAAAAATTATTTCACACCACAGACTCATCTTGGTCAGGATCGATTTGAAATCTATCATGGTTGCAGAGAAATCATACTCCATGGTTCGTTGTTCTTGTAGAATGTTGAACGACTACTCCTAACTAAAATCTATCCACTCAACAAAAATTATTTCAGAGAAATCATACTCCATGGTAAGTTGTTCTTGTAGAATGTTGAACGACTATCCCAACTAATATCTATCCACTCAACAAAAATTATTTCAGAGAAATCATACTCCATGGTAAGTTGTTCTTGTAGAATGTTGAACGACTACCCCAACTAAAATCTATCCACTCAACAAAAATTATTTCACACCACAGACTTATCTTGGTCAGGATCGATTTGAAATCTATCATGGTTTCAGAGAAATCATACTCCATGGTTCGTTGTTCTTGTAGAATGTTGAACGACTACCCCTAACTAAAATCTATCCACTCAACAAAAATTATTTCACACCACAGACTCATCTTGGTCAGGATCGATTTGAAATCTGTCATGGTTTCAGAGATATCATACTCCATGGTAAGTTGTTCTTATAGAATGTTGAACGACTATCCCAACTAAAATCTATCCACTCAACAAAAATTATTTCAGAGAAATCATACTCCATGGTAAGTTGTTCTTGTAGAATGTTGAACGACTACCCCAACTAAAATCTATCCACTCAACAAAAATTATTTCACACCACAGACTCATCTTGGTCAGGATCGATTTGAAATCTATCATGGTTGCAGAGAAATCATACCCCATGGTTCGTTGTTCTTGTAGAATGTTGAACGACTACCCCTAATTAAAATCTATCCACTCAACAAAAATTATTTCAGAGAAATCATACTGCATGGTTCGTTGTTCTTGTAGAATGTTGAACGACTACCCAAACTAAAATTTATCCACTCAACAAAAATTATTTCACACCACAGACTCATCTTGGTCAGGATCGATTTGAAATCTATCATGGTTTCAGAGAAATCATACTCCATGGTAAGTTGTTCTTGTAGAATGTTGAACGACTATCCCAACTAAAATCTATCCACTCAACAAAAATTATTTCAGAGAAATCATTCTCCATGGTAAGTTGTTCTTGTAGAAAGTTGAACGACTACCCCAACTAAAATCTATCCACTCAACAAAAATTATTTCACACCACAGACTCATCTTGGTCAGGATCGATTTGAAATCTATCATGGTTTCAGAGAAATCATACTCCATGGTTCGTTGTTCTTGTAGAATGTTGAACGACTACCCCTAACTAAAATCTATCCACTCAACAAAAATTATTTCAGAGAAATCATACTCCATGGTAAGTTGTTCTTGTAGAATGTTGAACGACTACCCCAACTAAAATCTATCCACTCAAGAAAAATTATTTCACACCACAGACTCATCTTGGTCATACTCCATGGTTCGTTGTTCTTGTAGAATGTTGAACGACTACCCCAACTAAAATCTATCCACTCAACAAAAATTATTTCAGAGAAATCATACTCCATGGTAAGTTGTTCTTGTAGAATGTTGAACGACTACCCCAACTAAAATCTATCCACTCAACAAAAATTATTTCAGAGAAATCATACTCCATGGTAAGTTGTTCTTGTAGAATGTTGAACGACTACCCCAACTAAAATCTATCCACTCAACAAAAATTATTTCACACCACAGACTCATCTTGGTCAGGATCGATTTGAAATCTATCATGGTTTCAGAGAAATCATACTCCATGGTTCGTTGTTCTTGTAGAATGTTGAACGACTACCCCAACTAAAATCTATCCACTCAAGAAAAATTATTTCACACCACAGACTCATCTTGGTCAGGTTCGATTTGAAATCTATCATGGTTGCAGAGAAATCATACTCCATGGTAAGTTGTTCTTGTAGAATGTTGAACGACTACCCCAACTAAAATCTATCCACTCAACAAAAATTATTTCACACCACAGCCTCATCTTGGTCAGGATCGATGAAATCTATCATGGTTTCAGATAAATCATACTCCATGGTTCGTTGTTCTTGTAGAATGTTGAACAACTACTCCAACTAAAATCTATCCACTCAACAAAAATTATGTCAGAGAAATCATACTCCATGGTAAGTTGTTCTTGTAGAATGTTGAACGACTACCCCAACTAAAATCTATCCACTCAACAAAAATTATTTCAGAGAAATCATACTCCATGGTAAGTTGTTCTTGTAGAATGTTGAACGACTATCCCAACTAAAATCTATCCACTCAACAAAAATTATTTCAGAGAAAGCATACTCCATGGTTCGTTGTTCTTGTAGAATGTTGAACGACTATCCCAACTAAAATCTATCCACTCAACAAAAATTATTTCAGAGAAATCATATTCCATGGTTCGTTGTTCTTGTAGAATGTTGAACGACTATCCCAACTAAAATCTATCCACTCAAGAAAAATTATTTCACACCACAGACTCATCTTTGTCAGGATCGATTTGAAATCTATCATGATTTCAGAGAAATCATAGTCCATGGTAAGTTGTTCTTGTAGAATGTTGAACGACTACCCCTAACTAAAATCTATCCACTCAACAAAAATTATTTCACACCAAAGACTCATCTTGGTCAGGATCGATTTGAAATCTATCATGGTTTCAGAGAAATCATACTCCATGGTAAGTTGTTCTTGTAGAATGTTGAACGACTACCCCAACTAAAATCTATCCACTCAACAAAAATTATTTCAGAGAAATCATACTCCATGGTAAGTTGTTCTTGTAGAATGTTGAACGACTACCCCAACGAAAATCTATCCACTCAACAAAAATTATTTCACACCACAGACTCATTTTGGTCAGGATGGATTTGAAATCTATCATGGTTTCAGAGAAATCATACTCCATGGTTCGTTGTTCTTGTAGAATGTTGAACGACTACCCCAACTGAAATCTATCCACTCAACAAAAATTATTTCAGAGAAATCATACTCCATGGTTCGTTGCTCTTGTAGAATGTTGAACGACTACCCCAACTAAAATCTATCCACTCAACAAAAATTATTTCAGAGAAATCATACTCCATGGTAAGTTGTTCTTGTAGAATGTTGAACGACTACCCCAACTAAAATCTATCCACTCAACAAAAATTATTTCAGAGAAACCATACTCCATGGTAAGTTGTTCTTGTAGAATGTTGAACGACTATCCCAACTAAAATCTATCCACTCAACAAAAATTATTTCAGAGAAATCATACTCCATGGTAAGTTGTTCTTGTAGAATGTTGAACGACTACCCCAACTAAAATCTATCCACTCAACAAAAATTATTTCAGAGAAATCATACTCCATGGTAAGTTGTTCTTGTAGAATGTTGAACGACTATCCCAACTAAAATCTATCCACTCAAGAAAAATTATTTCACACCACAGACTCATCTTTGTCAGGATCGATTTGAAATCTATCATGATTTCAGAGAAATCATACTCCATGGTAAGTTGTTCTTGTAGAATGTTGAACGACTACCCCAACTAAAATCTATCCACTCAACAAAAATTATTTCAGAGAAATCATACTCCATGGTAAGTTGTTCTTGTAGAATGTTGAACGACTACCCCAACGAAAATCTATCCACTCAACAAAAATTATTTCACACCACAGACTCATTTTGGTCAGGATGGATTTGAAATCTATCATGGTTTCAGAGAAATCATACTCCATGGTTCGTTGTTCTTGTAGAATGTTGAACGACTACCCCAACTAAAATCTATCCACTCAACAAAAATTATTTCAGAGAAATCATACTCCATGGTTCGTTGTTCTTGTAGAATGTTGAACGACTACCCCAACTAAAATCTATCCACTCAACAAAAATTATTTCAGAGAAACCATACTCCATGGTAAGTTGTTCTTGTAGAATGTTGAACGACTATCCCAACTAAAATCTATCCACTCAACAAAAATTATTTCAGAGAAATCATACTCCATGGTAAGTTGTTCTTGTAGAATGTTGAACGACTATCCCAACTAAAACCTATCCACTCAATAAAAATTATTTCAGAGAAATCATACTCCATGGTTCGTTGTTCTTGTAGAATGTTGAACGACTATCCCAACTAAAATCTATCCACTCAAGAAAAATTATTTCACACCACAGACTCATCTTTGTCAGGATCGATTTGAAATCTATCATGGTTTCAGAGAAATCATACTCCATGGTAAGTTGTTCTTGTAGAATGTTGAACGACTACCCCAACTAAAATCTATCCACTCAACAAAAATTATTTCAGAGAAATCATACTCCATGGTTCGTTGTTCTTGTAGAATGTTGAACGACTACCCCAACTAAAATCTATCCACTCAACAAAAATTATTTCAGAGAAATCATACTCCATGGTTCGTTGTTCTTGTAGAATGTTGAACGACTATCCCAACTAAAATCTATCCACTCAAGAAAAATTATTTCACACCACAGACTCATCTTTGTCAGGATCGATTTGAAATCTATCATGATTTCAGAGAAATCATACTCCATGGTAAGTTGTTCTTGTAGAATGTTGAACGACTACCCCAACTAAAATCTATCCACTCAACAAAAATTATTTCAGAGAAATCATACTCCATGGTAAGTTGTTCTTGTAGAATGTTGAACTACTACCCCAACGAAAATCTATCCACTCAACAAAAAATATTTCACACCACAGACTCATTTTGGTCAGGATGGATTTGAAATCTATCATGGTTTCAGAGAAATCATACTCCATGGTTCGTTGTTCTTGTAGAATGTTGAACGACTACCCCAACTAAAATCTATCCACTCAACAAAAATTATTTCAGAGAAATCATACTCCATGGTTCGTTGCTCTTGTAGAATGTTGAACGACTACCCCAACTAAAATCTATCCACTCAACAAAAATTATTTCAGAGAAATCATACTCCATGGTAAGTTGTTCTTGTAGAATGTTGAACGACTATCCCAACTAAAACCTATCCACTCAATAAAAATTATTTCAGAGAAATCATACTCCATGGTTCGTTGTTCTTGTAGAATGTTGAACGACTATCCCAACTAAAATCTATCCACTCAAGAAAAATTATTTCACACCACAGACTCATCTTTGTCAGGATCGATTTGAAATCTATCATGGTTTCAGAGAAATCATACTCCATGGTAAGTTGTTCTTGTAGAATGTTGAACGACTACCCCAACGAAAATCTATCCACTCAACAAAAATTATTTCACACCACAGACTCATTTTGGTCAGGATGGATTTGAAATCTATCATGGTTTCAGAGAAATCCTACTCCATGGTTCGTTGTTCTTGTAGAATGTTGAACGACTACCCCAACTAAAATCTATCCACTCAACAAAAATTATTTCAGAGAAATCATACTCCATGGTTCGTTGTTCTTGTAGAATGTTGAACGACTACCCCAACTAAAATCTATCCACTCAACAAAAATTATTTCAGAGAAACCATACTCCATGGTAAGTTGTTCTTGTAGAATGTTGAACGACTATCCCAACTAAAATCTATCCACTCAACAAAAATTATTTCAGAGAAATCATACTCCATGGTAAGTTGTTCTTGTAGAATGTTGAACGACTATCCCAACTAAAACCTATCCACTCAATAAAAATTATTTCAGAGAAATCATACTCCATGGTTCGTTGTTCTTGTAGAATGTTGAACGACTATCCCAACTAAAATCTATCCACTCAACAAAAATTATTTCAGAGAAATCATACTCCATGGTAAGTTGTTCTTGTAGAATGTTGAACGACTATCCCTAACTAAAATCTATCCACTCAACAAAAATTATTTCACACCACAGACTCATCTTGGTCAGGATCGATTTGAAATCTATCATGGTTTCAGAGAAATCATACTCCATGGTAAGTTGTTCTTGTAGAATGTTGAACGACTACCCCAACTAAAATCTATCCACTCAACAAAAATTATTGCAGAGAAATCATACTCCATGGTAAGTTGTTCTTGTAGAATGTTGAACGACTACCCCAACTAAAATCTATCCACTCAACAAAAATTATTTCAGAGAAATCATACTCCATGGTAAGTTGTTCTTGTAGAATGTTGAACGACTATCCCTAACTAAAATCTATCCACTCAACAAAAATTATTTCACACTACAGACTCATCTTGGTCAGGATCGATTTGAAATCTATCGTGTTTTCAGAGAAATCATACTCCATGGTAAGTGGTTCTTGTAGAATGTTGAACGACTACCCCAACTAAAATCTATCCACTCAACAAAAATTATTTCAGAGAAATCATACTCCATGGTAAGTTGTTCTTGTAGAATGTTGAACGACTACCCCAACTAAAATCTATCCACTCAACAAAAATTATTTCAGAGAAATCATACTCCATGGTAAGTTGTTCTTGTAGAATGTTCAACGACTACCCCAACGAAAATCTATCCACTCAACAAAAATTATTTCACACCACAGACTCATTTTGGTCAGGATGGATTTGAAATCTATCATGGTTTCAGAGAAATCATACTCCATGGTTCGTTGTTCTTGTAGAATGTTGAACGACTACCCCAACTAAAATCTATCCACTCAACAAAAATTATTTCAGAGAAATCATACTCCATGGTTCGTTGTTCTTGTAGAATGTTGAACGACTACCCCAACTAAAATCTATCCACTCAACAAAAATTATTTCAGAGAAATCATACTCCATGGTAAGTTGTTCTTGTAGAATGTTGAACGACTACCCCAACTAAAATCTATCCACTCAACAAAAATTATTTCAGAGAAACCATACTCCATGGTAAGTTGTTCTTGTAGAATGTTGAACGACTATCCCAACTAAAATCTATCCACTCAACAAAAATTATTTCAGAGAAATCATACTCCATGGTAAGTTGTTCTTGTAGAATGTTGACCGACTATCCCAACTAAAACCTATCCACTCAATAAAAATTATTTCAGAGAAATCATACTCCATGGTTCGTTGTTCTTGTAGAATGTTGAACGACTATCCCAACTAAAATCTATCCACTCAAGAAAAATTATTTCACACCACAGACTCATCTTTGTCAGGATCGATTTGAAATCTATCATGATTTCAGAGAAATCATACTCCATGGTAAGTTGTTCTTGTAGAATGTTGAACGACTACCCCAACTAAAATCTATCCACTCAACAAAAATTATTTCAGAGAAATCATACTCCATGGTAAGTTGTTCTTGTAGAATGTTGAACGACTACCCCAACTAACATCTATCCACTCAACAAAAATTATTTCAGAGAAATCATACTCCATGGTAAGTTGTTCTTGTAGAATGTTGAACGACTATCCCTAACTAAAATCTATCCACTCAACAAAAAGTATTTCACACCACAGACTCATCTTGGTCAGGATCGATTTGAAATCTATCATGGTTTCAGAGAAATCATACTCCATGGTAAGTTGTTCTTGTAGAATGTTGAACGACTACCCCAACTAAAATCTATCCACTCAACAAAAATTATTTCAGAGAAATCATACTCCATGGTAAGTTGTTCTTGTAGAATGTTGAACGACTACCCCAACTAAAATCTATCCACTCAACAAAAATTATTTCAGAGAAATCATACTCCATGGTAAGTTGTTCTTGTAGAATGTTGAACGACTATCCCTAACTAAAATCTATCCACTCAACAAAAATTATTTCACACTACAGACTCATCTTGGTCAGGATCGATTTGAAATCTATCGTGGTTTCAGAGAAATCATACTCCATGGTAAGTTGTTCTTGTAGAATGTTGAACGACTACCCCAACTAAAATCTATCCACTCAGCAAAAATTATTTCACACCACAGACTCATCTTGGTCAGGATCGATTTGAAATCTATCATGGTTTCAGAGAAATCATACTCCATGGTTCGTTGTTCTTGTAAAATGTTGAACGACTACCCCAACTAAAATCTATCCACTCAACAAAAATTATTTCACACCACAGACTCATCTTGGTCAGAATCGATTTGAAATCTATCATGGTTGCAGAGAAATCATACTCCATGGTTCGTTGTTCTTGTAAAATGTTGAACGACTACCCCAACTAAAATCTATCCACTCAACAAAAATTATTTCAAGGAAATCATACTCTATGGTAAGTTGTTCTTGTAGAATGTTGAACGACTACCCCAACTAAAATCTATCCACTCAACAAAAATTATTTCACACCACAGACTCATCTTGGTCAGGATCGATTTGAAATCTATCATGGTTTCAGAGAAATCATACTCCATGGTTCGTTGTTCTTGTAAAATGTTGAACGACTACCCCAACTAAAATCTAACCACTCAACAAAAATTATTTCACACCACAGACTCATCTTGGTCAGAATCGATTTGAAATCTATCATGGTTTCAGAGAAATCATAGTCCATGGTAAGTTGTTCTTGTAGAATGTTGAACGACTACCCCAGCTAAAATCTATCCACTCAACAAAAATTATTTCACACCACAGACTCATCTTGGTCAGGATGGATTTGAAATCTATCATGGTTTCAAAGAAATCATACTCCATGGTTCGTTGTTCTTGTAGAATGTTGAACGACTACCCCAACTAAAATCTATCCACTCAACAAAAATTATTTCACACCACAGACTCATCTTGGTCAGGATCGATTTGAAATCTATCATGGTTTCAGGGAAATCATACTCCATGGTAAGTTGTTCTTGTAGAATGTTGAACGACTAGCCCAACGAAAATCTATCCACTCAACAAAAATTATTTCACACCACAGACTCATCTTGGTCAGGATGAATTTGAAATCTATCATGGTTTCAGAGAAATCATACTCCATGGTTCGTTGTTCTTGTAGAATGTTGAACGACTACCCCAACTAAAATCTATCCACTCAACAAAAATTATTTCACACCACAGACTCATCTTGGTCAGGATCGATTTGAAATCTATCATGGTTTCAGAGAAATCATACTCCATGGTTCGTTGTTCTTGTAAAATGATGAACGACTACCCCAACTAAAATCTATCCACTCAACAAAAATTATTTCACACCACAGGCTCAACTTGGTCAGGATCGATTTGAAATCTATCATGGTTTCAGAGAAATCATACTCCATGGTTCGTTGTTCTTGTAGAATGTTGAACGACTACCCCTAACTAAAATCTATCCACTCAACAAAAATTATTTCACACCACAGACTCATCTTGGTCAGGATCGATTTGAAATCTATCATGGTTTCAGAGAAATCATACTCCATGGTAAGTTGTTCTTATAGAATGTTGAACGACTATCCCAACTAAAATCTATCCACTCAACAAAAATTATTTCACACCACAGACTCATCTTGGTCAGGATCGATTTGAAATCTATCATGGTTTCAGAGAAATCATACTCCATGGTTCGTTGTTCTTGTAAAATGTTGAACGACTACCCCAACTAAAATCTATCCACTCAACAAAAATTATTTCACACCACAGGCTCAACTTGGTCAGGATCGATTTGAAATCTATCATGGTTTCAGAGAAATCATACTCCATGGTAAGTTGTTCTTGTAGAATGTTGAACGACTACCCCAACTAAAATCTATCCACTCAACAAAAATTATTTCACACCACAGACTCATCTTGGTCAGGATCGATTTGAAATCTATCATGGTTTCAGAGAAATCATACTCCATGGTAAGTTGTTCTTATAGAATGTTGAACGACTATCCCAACTAAAATCTATCCACTCAACAAAAATTATTTCAGAGAAATCATACTCCATGGTAAGTTGTTCTTGTAGAATGTTGAACGACTACCCCAACTAAAATCTATCCACTCAACAAAAATTATTTCACACCACAGACTCATCTTGGTCAGGATCGATTTGAAATCTATCATGGTTGCAGAGAAATCATACTCCATGGTTCGTTGTTCTTGTAGAATGTTGAACGACTACCCCTAACTAAAATCTATCCACTCAACAAAAATTATTTCAGAGAAATCATACTCCATGGTAAGTTGTTCTTGTAGAATGTTGAACGACTACCCCAACTAAAATCTATCCACTCAACAAAAGTTATTTCAGACCACAGACTCATCTTGGTCAGGATCGATTTGAAATCTATCATGGTTTCAGAGAAATCATACTCCATGGTTCGTTGTTCTTGTAAAATGTTGAACGACTACCCCAACTAAAATCTATCCACTCAACAAAAATTATTTCACACCACAGACTCATCTTGGTCAGGATCGATTTGAAATCTATCATGGTTTCAGAGAAATCATACTCCATGGTTCGTTGTTCTTGTAAAATGTTGAACGACTACCCCAACTAAAATCTATCCACTCAACAAAAATTATTTCACACCACAGACTCATCTTGGTCAGGATCGATTTGAAATCTATCATGGTTGCAGAGAAATCATACTCCATGGTTCGTTGTTCTTGTAGAATGTTGAACGACTACCCCTAACTAAAATCTATCCACTCAACAAAAATTATTTCAGAGAAATCATACTCCATGGTAAGTTGTTCTTGTAGAATGTTGAACGACTACCCCAACTAAAATCTATCCACTCAACAAAAATTATTTCACACCACAGACTCATCTTGGTCAGGATCGATTTGAAATCTATCATGGTTTCAGAGAAATCATACTCCATGGTAAGTTGTTCTTGTAGAATGTTGAACGACTATCCCAACTAAAATCTATCCACTCAACAAAAATTATTTCAGAGAAATCATACTCCATGGTAAGTTGTTCTTGTAGAATGTTGAACGACTACCCCAACTAAAATCTATCCACTCAACAAAAATTATTTCACACCACAGACTCATCTTGGTCAGGATCGATTTGAAATCTATCATGGTTTCAGAGAAATCATACTCCATGGTTCGTTGTTCTTGTAGAATGTTGAACGACTACCCCTAACTAAAATCTATCCACTCAACAAAAATTATTTCAGAGAAATCATACTCCATGGTAAGTTGTTCTTGTAGAATGTTGAACGACTACCCCAACTAAAATCTATCCACTCAACAAAAATTATTTCACACCACAGACTCATCTTGGTCAGGATCGATTTGAAATCTATCATGGTTTCAGAGAAATCATACTCCATGGTTCGTTGTTCTTGTAGAATGTTGAACGACTACCCCAACTAAAATCTATCCACTCAAGAAAAATTATTTCACACCACAGACTCATCTTGGTCAGGATCGATTTGAAATCTATCATGGTTTCAGAGAAATCATACTCCATGGTTCGTTGTTCTTGTAGAATGTTGAACGACTACCCCAACTAAAATCTATCCACTCAACAAAAATTATTTCACACCACAGACTCATCTTGGTCAGGATCGATTTGAAATCTATCATGGTTTCAGAGAAATCATACTCCATGGTTCGTTGTTCTTGTAAAATGTTGAACGACTACCCCAACTAAAATCTATCCACTCAACAAAAATTATTTCACACCACAGGCTCAACTTGGTCAGGATCGATTTGAAATCTATCATGGTTTCAGAGAAATCATACTCCATGGTTCGTTGTTCTTGTAGAATGTTGAACGACTACCCCTAACTAAAATCTATCCACTCAACAAAAATTATTTCAGAGAAATCATACTCCATGGTAAGTTGTTCTTGTAGAATGTTGAACGACTACCCCAACTAAAATCTATCCACTCAACAAAAAGTATTTCACACCACAGACTCATCTTGGTCAGGATCGATTTGAAATCTATCATGGTTTCAGAGAAATCATACTCCATGGTAAGTTGTTCTTATAGAATGTTGAACGACTATCCCAACTAAAATCTATCCACTCAACAAAAATTATTTCAGAGAAATCATACTCCATGGTAAGTTGTTCTTGTAGAATGTTGAACGACTACCCCAACTAAAATCTATCCACTCAACAAAAATTATTTCACACCACAGACTCATCTTGGTCAGGATCGATTTGAAATCTATCATGGTTGCAGAGAAATCATACTCCATGGTTCGTTGTTCTTGTAGAATGTTGAACGACTACCCCTAACTAAAATCTATCCACTCAACAAAAATTATTTCAGAGAAATCATACTCCATGGTAAGTTGTTCTTGTAGAATGTTGAACGACTACCCCAACTAAAATCTATCCACTCAACAAAAATTATTTCACACCACAGACTCATCTTGGTCAGGATCGATTTGAAATCTATCATGGTTTCAGAGAAATCATACTCCATGGTAAGTTGTTCTTGTAGAATGTTGAACGACTATCCCAACTAAAATCTATCCACTCAACAAAAATTATTTCAGAGAAATCATACTCCATGGTTCGTTGTTCTTGTAGAATGTTGAACGACTACCCCAACTAAAATCTATTAACTCAACAAAAATTATTTCAGAGAAATCATACTCTATGGTAAGTTGTTCTTGTAGAATGTTGAACGACTACCCCAACTAAAATCTATCCACTCAACAAAAATTATTTCACACCACAGACTCATCTTGGTCAGGATCGATTTGAAATCTATCATGGTTTCAGAGAAATCATACTCCATGGTTCGTTGTTCTTGTAAAATGTTGAACGACTACCCCAACTAAAATCTATCCACTCAACAAAAATTATTTCACACCACAGACTCATCTTGGTCAGAATCGATTTGAAATCTATCATGGTTTCAGAGAAATCATAGTCCATGGTAAGTTGTTCTTGTAGAATGTTGAACGACTACCCCAACTAAAATCTATCCACTCAACAAAAATTATTTCACACCACAGACTCATCTTGGTCAGGATGGATTTGAAATCTATCATGGTTTCAGAGAAATCATACTCCATGGTTCGTTGTTCTTGTAGAATGTTGAACGACTACCCCAACTAAAATCTATCCACTCAACAAAAATTATTTCACACCACAGACTCATCTTGGTCAGGATCGATTTGAAATCTATCATGGTTTCAGAGAAATCATACTCCATGGTAAGTTGTTCTTGTAGAATGTTGAACGACTAGCCCAACGAAAATCTATCCACTCAACAAAAATTATTTCACACCACAGACTCATCTTGGTCAGGATGGATTTGAAATCTATCATGGTTTCAGAGAAATCATACTCCATGGTTCGTTGTTCTTGTAGAATGTTGAACGACTACCCCAACTAAAATCTATCCACTCAACAAAAATTATTTCACACCACAGACTCATCTTGGTCAGGATCGATTTGAAATCTATCATGGTTTCAGAGAAATCATACTCCATGGTTCGTTGTTCTTGTAAAATGTTGAACGACTACCCCAACTAAAATCTATCCACTCAACAAAAATTATTTCACACCACAGGCTCAACTTGGTCAGGATCGATTTGAAATCTATCATGGTTTCAGAGAAATCATACTCCATGGTTCGTTGTTCTTGTAGAATGTTGAACGACTACCCCTAACTAAAATCTATCCACTCAACAAAAATTATTTCAGAGAAATCATACTCCATGGTAAGTTGTTCTTGTAAAATGTTGAACGACTACCCCAACTAAAATCTATCCACTCAACAAAAATTATTTCACACCACAGACTCATCTTGGTCAGGATCGATTTGAAATCTATCATGGTTTCAGAGAAATCATACTCCATGGTAAGTTGTTCTTATAGAATGTTGAACGACTATCCCAACTAAAATCTATCCACTCAACAAAAATTATTTCAGAGAAATCATACTCCATGGTAAGTTGTTCTTGTAGAATGTTGAACGACTACCCCAACTAAAATCTATCCACTCAACAAAAATTATTTCACACCACAGACTCATCTTGGTCAGGATCGATTTGAAATCTATCATGGTTGCAGAGAAATCATACTCCATGGTTCGTTGTTCTTGTAGAATGTTGAACGACTACCCCTAACTAAAATCTATCCACTCAACAAAAATTATTTCAGAGAAATCATACTCCATGGTAAGTTGTTCTTGTAGAATGTTGAACGACTACCCCAACTAAAATCTATCCACTCAACAAAAATTATTTCACACCACAGACTCATCTTGGTCAGGATCGATTTGAAATCTATCATGGTTTCAGAGAAATCATACTAAATGGTAAGTTGTTCTTGTAGAATGTTGAACGAGTATCCCAACTAAAATCTATCCACTCAACAAAAATTATTTCAGAGAAATCATACTCCATGGTAAGTTGTTCTTGTAGAATGTTGAACGACTACCCCAACTAAAATCTATCCACTCAACAAAAATTATTTCACACCACAGACTCATCTTGGTCAGGATCGATTTGAAATCTATCATGGTTTCAGAGAAATCATACTCCATGGTTCGTTGTTCTTGTAAAATGTTGAACGACTACCCCAACTAAAATCTATCCACTCAACAAAAATTATTTCACACCACAGACTCATCTTGGTCAGGATCGATTTGAAATCTATCATGGTTTCAGAGAAATCATACTCCATGGTTCGTTGTTCTTGTAAAATGTTGAACGACTACCCCAACTAAAATCTATCCACTCAACAAAAATTATTTCACACCACAGACTCATCTTGGTCAGGATCGATTTGAAATCTATCATGGTTGCAGAGAAATCATACTCCATGGTTCGTTGTTCTTGTAGAATGTTGAACGACTACCCCTAACTAAAATCTATCCACTCAACAAAAATTATTTCAGAGAAATCATACTCCATGGTAAGTTGTTCTTGTAGAATGTTGAACGACTACCCCAACTAAAATCTATCCACTCAACAAAAATTATTTCACACCACAGACTCATCTTGGTCAGGATCGATTTGAAATCTATCATGGTTTCAGAGAAATCATACTCCATGGTTCGTTGTTCTTGTAGAATGTTGAACGACTACCCCAACTAAAATCTATCCACTCAAGAAAAATTATTTCACACCACAGACTCATCTTGGTCAGGATCGATTTGAAATCTGTCATGGTTTCAGAGAAATCATACTCCATGGTTCGTTGTTCTTGTAGAATGTTGAACGACTATCCCAACTAAAATCTATCCACTCAACAAAAATTATTTCACACCACAGACTCATCTTGGTCAGGATCGATTTGAAATCTATCATGGTTTCAGAGAAATCATACTCCATGGTAAGTTGTTCTTATAGAATGTTGAACGACTACAGCAACTAAAATCTATCCACTCAACAAAAATTATTTCACACCACAGACTCATCTTGGTCAGGATCGATTTGAAATCTATCATGGTTGCAGAGAAATCATACTCCATGGTTCGTTGTTCTTGTAGAATGTTGAACGACTACCCCTAACTAAAATCTATCCACTCAACAAAAATTATTTCAGAGAAATCATACTCCATGGTAAGTTGTTCTTGTAGAATGTTGAACGACTACCCCAACTAAAATCTATCCACTCAACAAAAATTATTTCACACCACAGACTCATCTTGGTCAGGATCGATTTGAAATCTATCATGGTTTCAGAGAAATCATACTCCATGGTAAGTTGTTCTTGTAGAATGTTGAACGACTATCCCAACTAAAATCTATCCACTCAACAAAAATTATTTCAGAGAAATCATACTCCATGGTTCGTTGTTCTTGTAGAATGTTGAACGACTACCCCAACTAAAATCTATCCACTCAACAAAAATTATTTCAGAGAAATCATACTCTATGGTAAGTTGTTCTTGTAGAATGTTGAACGACTACCCCAACTAAAATCTATCCACTCAACAAAAATTATTTCACACCACAGACTCATCTTGGTCAGGATCGATTTGAAATCTATCATGGTTTCAGAGAAATCATACTCCATGGTTCGTTGTTCTTGTAAAATGTTGAACGACTACCCCAACTAAAATCTATCCACTCAACAAAAATTATTTCACACCACAGACTCATCTTGGTCAGAATCGATTTGAAATCTATCATGGTTTCAGAGAAATCATAGTCCATGGTAAGTTGTTCTTGTAGAATGTTGAACGACTACCCCAACTAAAATCTATCCACTCAACAAAAATTATTTCACACCACAGACTCATCTTGGTCAGGATGGATTTGAAATCTATCATGGTTTCAGAGAAATCATACTCCATGGTTCGTTGTTCTTGTAGAATGTTGAACGACTACCCCAACTAAAATCTATCCACTCAACAAAAATTATTTCACACCACAGACTCATCTTGGTCAGGATCGATTTGAAATCTATCATGGTTTCAGAGAAATCATACTCCATGGTAAGTTGTTCTTGTAGAATGTTGAACGACTAGCCCAACGAAAATCTATCCACTCAACAAAAATTATTTCACACCACAGACTCATCTTGGCCAGGATGGATTTGAAATCTATCATGGTTTCAGAGAAATCATACTCCATGGTTCGTTGTTCTTGTAGAATGTTGAACGACTACCCCAACTAAAATCTATCCACTCAACAAAAATTATTTCACACCACAGACTCATCTTGGTCAGGATCGATTTGAAATCTATCATGGTTTCAAAGAAATCATACTCCATGGTTCGTTGTTCTTGTAAAATGTTGAACGACTACCCCAACTAAAATCTATCCACTCAACAAAAATTATTTCACACCACAGGCTCAACTTGGTCAGGATCGATTTGAAATCTATCATGGTTTCAGAGAAATCATACTCCATGGTTCGTTGTTCTTGTAGAATGTTGAACGACTACCCCTAACTAAAATCTATCCACTCAACAAAAATTATTTCAGAGAAATCATACTCCATGGTAAGTTGTTCTTGTAGAATGTTGAACGACTACCCCAACTAAAATCTATCCACTCAACAAAAATTATTTCACACCACAGACTCATCTTGGTCAGGATCGATTTGAAATCTATCATGGTTGCAGAGAAATCATACTCCATGGTTCGTTGTTCTTGTAGAATGTTGAACGACTACCCCTAACTAAAATCTATCCACTCAACAAAAATTATTTCAGAGAAATCATACTCCATGGTAAGTTGTTCTTGTAGAATGTTGAACGACTACCCCAACTAAAATCTATCCACTCAACAAAAATTATTTCACACCACAGACTCATCTTGGTCAGGATCGATTTGAAATCTATCATGGTTTCAGAGAAATCATACTCCATGGTAAGTTGTTCTTGTAGAATGTTGAACGACTATCCCAACTAAAATCTATCCACTCAACAAAAATTATTTCAGAGAAATCATACTCCATGGTAAGTTGTTCTTGTAGAATGTTGAACGACTACCCCAACTAAAATCTATCCACTCAACAAAAATTATTTCACACCACAGACTCATTTTGGTCAGGATCGATTTGAAATCTATCATGGTTTCAGAGAAATCATACTCCATGTTTCGTTGTTCTTGTAAAATGTTGAACGACTACCCCAACTAAAATCTATCCACTTAACAAAAATTATTTCACACCACAGACTCATCTTGGTCAGGATCGATTTGAAATCTATCATGGTTTCAGAGAAATCATACTCCATGGTTCGTTGTTCTTGTAAAATGTTGAACGACTACCCCAACTAAAATCTATCCACTCAACAAAAATTATTTCACACCACAGACTCATCTTGGTCAGGATCGATTTGAAATCTATCATGGTTGCAGAGAAATCATACTCCATGGTTCGTTGTTCTTGTAGAATGTTGAACGACTACCCCTAACTAAAATCTATCCACTCAACAAAAATTATTTCAGAGAAATCATACTCCATGGTAAGTTGTTCTTGTAGAATGTTGAACGACTACCCCAACTAAAATCTATCCACTCAACAAAAATTATTTCACACCACAGACTCATCTTGGTCAGGATCGATTTGAAATCTATCATGGTTTCAGAGAAATCATACTCCATGGTAAGTTGTTCTTGTAGAATGTTGAACGACTATCCCAACTAAAATCTATCCACTCAACAAAAATTATTTCAGAGAAATCATACTCCATGGTAAGTTGTTCTTGTAGAATGTTGAACGACTACCCCAACTAAAATCTATCCACTCAACAAAAATTATTTCACACCACAGACTCATCTTGGTCAGGATCGATTTGAAATCTATCATGGTTTCAGAGAAATCATACTCCATGGTTCGTTGTTCTTGTAGAATGTTGAACGACTACCCCTAACTAAAATCTATCCACTCAACAAAAATTATTTCAGTGAAATCATACTCCATGGTAAGTTGTTCTTGTAGAATGTTGAACGACTACCCCAACTAAAATCTATCCACCCAACAAAAATTATTTCACACCACAGACTCATCTTGGTCAGGATCGATTTGAAATCTATCATGGTTTCAGAGAAATCATACTCCATGGTTCGTTGTTCTTGTAGAATGTTGAACGACTACCCCAACTAAAATCTATCCACTCAACAAAAATTATTTCACACCACAGACTCATCTTGGTCAGGATCGATTTGAAATCTATCATGGTTTCAGAGAAATCATACTCCATGGTAAGTTGTTCTTGTAGAATGTTGAACGACTACCCCAACTAAAATCTATCCACTCAACAAAAATTATTTCACACCACAGACTCATCTTGGTCAGGATCGATTTGAAATCTATCATGGTTTCAGAGAAATCATACTCCATGGTTCGTTGTTCTTGTAAAATGTTGAACGACTACGCCAACTAAAATCTATCCACTCAACAAAAATTATTTCACACCCCACTCTCAACTTGGTCAGGATCGATTTGAAATCTATCATGGTTTCAGAGAAATCATACTCCATGGTTCGTTGTTCTTGTAGAATGTTGAACGACTACCCCTAACTAAAATCTATCCACTCAACAAAAATTATTTCAGAGAAATCATACTCCATGGTAAGTTGTTCTTGTAGAATGTTGAACGACTACCCCAACTAAAATCTATCCACTCAACAAAAATTATTTCACACCACAGACTCATCTTGGTCAGGATCGATTTGAAATCTATCATGGTTTCAGAGAAATCATACTCCATGGTAAGTTGTTCTTATAGAATGTTGAACGACTATCCCAACTAAAATCTATCCACTCAACAAAAATTATTTCAGAGAAATCATACTCCATGGTAAGTTGTTCTTGTAGAATGTTGAACGACTACCCCAACTAAAATCTATCCACTCAACAAAAATTATTTCACACCACAGACTCATCTTGGTCAGGATCGATTTGAAATCTATCATGGTTGCAGAGAAATCATACTCCATGGTTCGTTGTTCTTGTAGAATGTTGAACGACTACCCCTAACTAAAATCTATCCACTCAACAAAAATTATTTCAGAGAAATCATACTCCATGGTAAGTTGTTCTTGTAGAATGTTGAACGACTACCCCAACTAAAATCTATCCACTCAACAAAAATTATATCACACCACAGACTCATCTTGGTCAGGATCGATTTGAAATCTATCATGGTTTCAGAGAAAGCATACTCCATGGTAAGTTGTTCTTGTAGAATGTTGAACGACTATCCCAACTAAAATCTATCCACTCAACAAAAATTATTTCACACCACAGACTCATCTTGGTCAGAATCGATTTGAAATCTATCATGGTTTCAGAGAAATCATACTCCATGGTTCGTTGTTCTTGTAAAATGTTGAACGACTACCCCAACTAAAATCTATCCACTCAACAAAAATTATTTCACACCACAGACTCATCTTGGTCAGGATCGATTTGAAATCTATCATGGTTGCAGAGAAATCATACTCCATGGTAAGTTGTTCTTGTAGAATGTTGAACGACTACCCCAACTAAAATCTATCCACTCAACAAAAATTATTTCACACCACAGACTCATCTTGGTCAGGATCGATTTGAAATCTATCATGGTTTCAGAGAAATCATACTCCATGGTAAGTTGTTCTTATAGAATGTTGAACGACTATCCCAACTAAAATCTATCCACTCAACAAAAATTATTTCAGAGAAATCATACTCCATGGTAAGTTGTTCTTGTAGAATGTTGAACGACTACCCCAACTAAAATCTATCCACTCAACAAAAATTATTTCACACCACAGACTCATCTTGGTCAGGATCGATTTGAAATCTATCATGGTTTCAGAGAAATCATACTCCATGGTAAGTTGTTCTTGTAGAATGTTGAACGACTATCCCAACTAAAATCTATCCACTCAACAAAAATTATTTCAGAGAAATCATACTCCATGGTAAGTTGTTCTTGTAGAATGTTGAACGACTACCCCAACTAAAATCTATCCACTCAACAAAAATTATTTCACACCACAGACTCATCTTGGTCAGGATCGATTTGAAATCAATCATGGTTTCAGAGAAATCATACTCCATGGTTCGTTGTTCTTGTAGAATGTTGAACGACTACCCCAACTAAAATCTATCCACTCAACAAAAATTATTTCACACCACAGACTCATCTTGGTCAGGATCGATTTGAAATCTATCATGGTTTCAGAGAAATCATACTCTCTATCACTCAACAAAAATTATTTCAGAGAAATCATACTCCATGGTAAGTTGTTCTTGTAGAATGTTGAACGACTACCCCAACTAAAATCTATCCACTCAACAAAAATTATTTCACACCACAGACTCATCTTGGTCAGGATCGATTTGAAATCTATCATGGTTTCAGAGAAATCATACTCCATGGTAAGTTGTTCTTGTAGAATGTTGAACGACTATCCCAACTAAAATCTATCCACTCAACAAAAATTATTTCAGAGAAATCATACTCCATGGTAAGTTGTTCTTGTAGAATGTTGAACGACTACCCCAACTAAAATCTATCCACTCAACAAAAATTATTTCACACCACAGACTCATCTTGGTCAGGATCGATTTGAAATCTATCATGGTTTCAGAGAAATCATACTCCATGGTTCGTTGTTCTTGTAGAATGTTGAACGACTACCCCTAACTAAAATCTATCCACTCAACAAAAATTATTTCAGAGAAATCATACTCCATGGTAAGTTGTTCTTGTAGAATGTTGAACGACTACCCCAACTAAAATCTATCCACTCAACAAAAATTATTTCACACCACAGACTCATCTTGGTCAGGATCGATTTGAAATCTATCATGGTTTCAGAGAAATCATACTCCATGGTTCGTTGTTCTTGTAGAATGTTGAACGACTACCCCAACTAAAATCTATCCACTCAAGAAAAATTATTTCACAATACAGACTCATCTTGGTCAGGATCGATTTGAAATCTATCATGGTTTCAGAGAAATCATACTCCATGGTTCGTTGTTCTTGTAGAATGTTGAACGACTACCCCAACTAAAATCTATCCACTCAACAAAAATTATTTCACACTACAGACTCATCTTGGTCAGGATCGATTTGAAATCTATCATGGTTTCAGAGAAATCATACTCCATGGTTCGTTGTTCTTGTAAAATGTTGAACGACTACCCCAACTAAAATCTATCCACTCAACAAAAATTATTTCACACCACAGGCTCAACTTGGTCAGGATCGATTTGAAATCTATCATGGTTTCAGAGAAATCATACTCCATGGTTCGTTGTTCTTGTAGAATGTTGAACGACTACCCCTAACTAAAATCTATCCACTCAACAAAAATTATTTCAGAGAAATCATACTCCATGGTAAGTTGTTCTTGTAGAATGTTGAACGACTACCCCAACTAAAATCTATCCACTCAACAAAAATTATTTCACACCACAGACTCATCTTGGTCAGGATCGATTTGAAATCTATCATGGTTTCAGAGAAATCATACTCCATGGTAAGATGTTCTTATAGAATATTGAACGACTATCCCAACTAAAATCTATCCACTCAACAAAAATTATTTCAGAGAAATCATACTCCATGGTAAGTTGTTTTTGTAGAATGTTGAACGACTACCCCAACTAAAATCTATCCACTCAACAAAAATTATTTCACACCACAGAATCATCTTGGTCAGGATCGATTTGAAATCTATCATGGTTGCAGAGAAATCATACTCCATGGTTCGTTGTTCTTGTAGAATGTTGAACGACTACCCCTAACTAAAAGCTATCCACTCAACAAAAATTATTTCAGAGAAATCATACTCCATGGTAAGTTGTTCTTGTAGAATGTTGAACGACTACCCCAACTAAAATCTATCCACTCAACAAAAATTATTTCACACCACAGACTCATCTTGGTCAGGATCGATTTGAAATCTATCATGGTTTCAGAGAAATCATACTCCATGGTAAGTTGTTCTTGTAGAATGTTGAACGACTATCCCAACTAAAATCTATCCACTCAACAAAAATTATTTCAGAGAAATCATACTCCATGGTAAGTTGTTCTTGTAGAATGTTGAACGACTACCCCAACTAAAATCTATCCACTCAACAAAAATTATTTCACACCACAGACTCATCTTGGTCAGGATCGATTTGAAATCTATCATGGTTTCAGAGAAATCATACTCCATGGTTCGTTGTTCTTGTAGAATGTTGAACGACTACCCCTAACTAAAATCTATCCACTCAACAAAAATTATTTCAGAGAAATCATACTCCATGGTAAGTTGTTCTTGTAGAATGTTGAACGACTACCCCAACTAAAATCTATCCACTCAACAAAAATTATTTCACACCACAGACTCATCTTGGTCAGGATCGATTTGAAATCTATCATGGTTTCAGAGAAATCATACTCCATGGTTCGTTGTTCTTGTAGAATGTTGAACGACTACCCCAACTAAAATCTATCCACTCAAGAAAAATTATTTCACAATACAGACTCATCTTGGTCAGGATCGATTTGAAATCTATCATGGTTTCAGAGAAATCATACTCCATGGTTCGTTGTTCTTGTAGAATGTTGAACGACTACCCCAACTAAAATCTATCCACTCAACAAAAATTATTTCACACTACAGACTCATCTTGGTCAGGATCGATTTGAAATCTATCATGGTTTCAGAGAAATCATACTCCATGGTTCGTTGTTCTTGTAAAATGTTGAACGACTACCCCAACTAAAATCTATCCACTCAACAAAAATTATTTCACACCACAGGCTCAACTTGGTCAGGATCGATTTGAAATCTATCATGGTTTCAGAGAAATCATACTCCATGGTTCGTTGTTCTTGTAGAATGTTGAACGACTACCCCTAACTAAAATCTATCCACTCAACAAAAATTATTTCAGAGAAATCATACTCCATGGTAAGTTGTTCTTGTAGAATGTTGAACGACTACCCCAACTAAAATCTATCCACTCAACAAAAATTATTTCACACCACAGACTCATCTTGGTCAGGATCGATTTGAAATCTATCATGGTTTCAGAGAAATCATACTCCATGGTAAGATGTTCTTATAGAATGTTGAACGACTATCCCAACTAAAATCTATCCACTCAACAAAAATTATTTCAGAGAAATCATACTCCATGGTAAGTTGTTTTTGTAGAATGTTGAACGACTACCCCAACTAAAATCTATCCACTCAACAAAAATTATTTCACACCACAGACTCATCTTGGTCAGGATCGATTTGAAATCTATCATGGTTGCAGAGAAATCATACTCCATGGTTCGTTGTTCTTGTAGAATGTTGAACGACTACCCCTAACTAAAAGCTATCCACTCAACAAAAATTATTTCAGAGAAATCATACTCCATGGTAAGTTGTTCTTGTAGAATGTTGAACGACTACCCCAACTAAAATCTATCCACTCAACAAAAATTATTTCACACCACAGACTCATCTTGGTCAGGATCGATTTGAAATCTATCATGGTTTCAGAGAAATCATACTCCATGGTAAGTTGTTCTTGTAGAATGTTGAACGACTATCCCAACTAAAATCTATCCACTCAACAAAAATTATTTCAGAGAAATCATACTCCATGGTAAGTTGTTCTTGTAGAATGTTGAACGACTACCCCAACTAAAATCTATCCACTCAACAAAAATTATTTCACACCACAGACTCATCTTGGTCAGGATCGATTTGAAATCTATCATGGTTTCAGAGAAATCATACTCCATGGTTCGTTGTTCTTGTAGAATGTTGAACGACTACCCCTAACTAAAATCTATCCACTCAACAAAAATTATTTCAGAGAAATCATACTCCATGGTAAGTTAGATAGATAGATAGATAGATTTATTTCGCATATATAACGTACATTAAGGTTTGTTATCGTACATTTTACAGTATAGGGATTTGATAGATTTATCTTTCCTCTAAAACATGATATAATGTTCATTTAAATAAGTTTTTAATAGCAAAAAAATAGTCTACGTGGGAGGAAAATGCGAGAAAAACCTCCTATTAAAACTGGACAAAGAAGAAAAAAAAAAAAAATTTTATTTTTATGTAAGTACATATATAAATGAAAGCAATACATATGCATGTATATGCATATGTATTTGAGATGACTAGAGTAAATTATAAAACATAAATTGTTAAACAAAAAAAACAAATAAATAAGTACATTAATGAATACATGAATAATTGCATATTCTGACCAGAAATAACAAATAAATAATATAATGTATTAATAAATAAATACGAAATAAATAAATAAATAACTAAATAAATAAATAAATAAATAAATAAATAAATAAATAAATAAATAAATAAATAAATAAATAAATAAATAAATAAATAAATAAATAAATAAATAAATAAATAAATAAATAAATAAATAAATAAATAAATAATAAATATACAACAAATGTTTTTTAAAAAAAAGATAAAATCACGTTTATTAGCTATTAAGTACAATGTAATTTCCTTTCAACTGATTTACGAGTGGATTATCAGCAAGAACACAGCGTTCTAAAAATTTATCTTTAAGTTTTTCAATTCTAAGAGAAATCAATTCAATGTTCGCTTTGTTGTGAATATCTATTGTTGAATGATGCCAAGGTAAGTTAAGCATCATTTTTAAGATTTTATTTTGGCATATTTGCAGTTTTTTCAAGTGGCACTTGGCACAATTTCCCCACACATGGCATCCGTATAACAAAATTGCCTGAAAAATAACTTTATAAATAATGATTTTGTTGTTAGTTGATAGTAGGGACTTTCTGTTAATAAATGGATAAAGCATTTTGATCGCAATTCCAGCTTTTTTTATCGTCCTATTTATATGTTCATTGAAAGTTAATTTGGTATCAATATGTATTCCCAAATACTTAACGGAGGGCTCCCAAGGTATGCTTACTCCATTTACCTGTAATGGAACACTGGGAAGGAAACAAGTCTTTCTTTTTCGGGTGAAAAAAATAGCTTGCATTTTACCTTCATTTAATTTTATTTTCCACTTCGTGTAATATTTTTCTAGTATTACGATAGCGTTTTTTAAATTACTCTCAATATTAAGAGCAAATTGATGGGATGAAAATATTGCAGTGTCATCAGCAAAGATGGCTGCATCACAATTAGGTAAGGAAGGAAAATCCGACGTATACAAATTATACAAAATCGGTCCAAGAACAGATCCTTGGGGAACACCTGAACCAAATGAAATAACATTAGATACACTATTATTAACACAGACTTCAAATGAACGATTTGACAAAAAATTTTGGACTATTTTACAGACATGTGAGGGAAAATTTAATTGAATCATCTTGTAGATAAGGCCATTGTGCCAAACCGTATCGAATGCCTTTTCGATATCTAATAAAACCATACCAGTGGATTTACCAATTGCACGATTCATCTTAACATGGTTACAAATTCTTAGTACCTGATGTGAAGTGTTGTGGTGTTGTCTAAATCCAAATTGTTCATGGGGGTATATGTCGACGGCACAAACATGCTTTAAAATTTGATCCTTAAGCACTTTTTCAAGGATCTTGCTCAAACTGCTAAGTAAACTAATCGGCCTATAACTTTCAGGGCTTTCAGGAGGTTTACCAGCCTTAATAATAGGAACAACTTTAGCTATTTTCCATGAATTCGGAAAATACTTCATTTTTAGGCAGGCATTAATAACAAATGTTAAAAAAGTAATGCCAGATTTAGGCAAATGCTTTAAGTATATATTTTTTACACAATCAAGTCCACCTGTTTTTCTTATGTTTAGGTCTTTAACTATGCAAAACACATCTTCTTCCGTAACAACACTAACCCTGGTTGTAAGATTTGCACTATTCCCAAAGTATGACTGGATAGTGTTATTAACATGGTTCTCAGTCTCAGTATCGCCTAGATTGCTTGATATACTGTGATTTTTTAGGAAATTTTTAGCAAGTACATTAGCCTTTTCTACATCAGAGAAGTAAGTTTTTGTAGGGTCCTTTAAAAACGGTAGTTGCCTTTTTTTGTTTTTCACTACCTTAACAATATTCCAAAAAGGTTTACTGTTTTTGTCAAGTCCATTTAGTTTCTTATTCCATTCCTTATTACGATGTTGCGAAATATTTATTGATATTAGTTTATTTAAAAAGGAAGTTTGGTCTCTAAGGAAAGGCAGTCGATATCGTTGCCAGTTTTTTCTGTATTTGTTTCTTATTTTAATAAGGTCTAGAATATGAGAAGGAAGCTTTATACAATATTCATTTTTGGGTATTTTGGGTACGGAGTTTCTAGCGGCGTTCAATATATTCGATGTAAATTGACTTACTAAAGAATCAACATTATCAGTACTAGAAACACTTCGTATATCAACTGGAGTATTTCGTAGTCTTGAATTTATTTCTGATCGAAAACGAGACCAGTTGGCATTTTTTATATCTTGAATATATTGTGTTTCTTTCTCCCCTGACCACCGAAGTCGGCAAAAAACAGGGTTATGGTCAGAACTAAGCTCATTGATAACAATAGGTTGTGATATAAGCCTAGGAACATTAGTAACAAAAAGATCAAGGACAGAAGGACGACCACGACAACCAGCTGGGAAATATGTCGGACTAGGAGGAGACATGACAGAAATTGGTAACGTACTATTAAGACTAGAAATAATATTTCCCCATGAGTTTGCCTTTAAACAACCCCAATCCTTATGCCTGCAGTTGAAATCTCCTCCAATAAGGCATTCTCCATTCATAGTAAATAATTTGTGAAAATCATTTTTCACAGCTATTTTTTTCGCAGTTGATACACGGCCCCCAGGAAAATAAATACAAAAAATTTTTATTGTATTTTGATTTCCCAACTTTATTTCAACGCCTATATTTTCAACAAAATGAGTTCTAACAATCGCAGGTAAAAGGGAATAATGAATTGACCTTCGCACTAGGATCGCCACGCCACCACCTGGCTTATTAGTGCGATCGTTGCGATAACATTTAAAGTTAGGAGTAGATAATTTGAAATCATTGTTTAGCCAAGTTTCGGTGATTAAGGCTATATCAATGTTACTTCTATTCAAAAAATAAACGAATTCTAGCATTTTGCTGCGTATTCCTCTCGCATTCCAAGTTATAATATTTAGGTATCTATCTATCATATTACTTATCATTAGGGCCTAAGAACTTAGTAGCTAAATGTACGATAACTTTAAATTGTTCAGTCTTACTTTTACATAGAGATAATTCGGTGATCATTTCCATACACAAGGTATTAATTTCTTCAGCCGTAAACAGAGTATTAGAAGAATCGCTCGGAATGTTGTTGCTGGAGATGTTGCTAGTGATGCTGCTAGCGATGTTGCTGGAGTCGGTGTTGGAGTGACTATTTTGGTGGGAACAGTTCTTCCACATAATATTTGACGAAATCAGCTGACCGCCTACACGGGTCTTATTCTCAATTGATGTCTGCTTACGGCGCTGCGGTAACGGAGGAAAATCTGACAATGAGCCGAAAGAGACTTCTCTCTGCGTGGGATGTGCAGAAACATGTGATATTTGAGAAGCTTTTAGTTGAGAGACTGTTTTAAACTTTCCAGATTTTTCTTTCATCTCTAGGTACTTTGTTCTGCTTACACATGTGGGATCAGTTGACTTATGAGAGCCGTTACAGTTTGCACATTTGACAACATCAGCACTGTTGCACTCGGCAGTCTTGTGCGAACCGGCGCATGTGGCACAATATGTCTTGATGTGACAATTTCTCTCCCCATGGCCAAACATTTGGCAATTGCGGCATTGTGTGAGCTTACCTTTGAATTTTCTCTGGTAACTCCAATTAATTTGCGTGTGGAAAATAGAACGATAACGCTTTTTTAGATCTGCTAGTTTAATAGAACCATTTTCTAAAGATATTAGGTATATGGTGTCATTGTAGTGTTCATACTTTTTAGTGATTTTTTTAATTTCAGTGCACTTAAGACCGAGTTTAATAAGTTCAGTTTTAAGTATATTTGGGTCCATGTCTCCCATACCATACAGAACTACTTTAAATGCTCTAACACTTTTGAGGTCATGCGAGAAAAATTGACAATTTTCATGTTTTAACTTCGCGATCACTGAGTTATACGATTCAATCGATTCGCACATAATTTTAATGCCGATAGAAATTTTTTTTATGCAATAGTCTGCAATATTTAAGTTTTTTAGCAAGTTGTGAACGTATTCACTCGATTTATGAAGAAGTTTTATTGGTGGCACATACACTGTTTTAGGCAAATCACTTGAAACAATAACATCTTCCATGTCATCATTGTCACTGTCCGGAAGACATTGAAGAGGGCTCCAGTAATTCGTACTGGAACCCTTCCTACGGACGTTTGCATTTTTCATAATGCCACGAAATTTTTTATCCAAGGACAAGCGAATGTCCTCGGATTCAGGCGATCTATCGCGTTTAGATATTTTCACGATTTTCTATCTTATTTGTAGAGGGAAAGCCAAACGTAGTTGTCATGCGCTGACAAAAGCTCCGAATGTATGACCATGGTAAGTTGTTCTTGTAGAATGTTGAACGACTACCCCAACTAAAATCTATCCACTCAACAAAAATTATTTCACACCACAGACTCATCTTGGTCAGGATCGATTTGAAATCTATCATGGTTGCAGAGAAATCATACTCCATGGTTCGTTGTTCTTGTAGAATGTTGAACGACTATCCCAACTAAAATCTATCCACTCAACAAAAATTAGTTCACACCACAGACTCATCTTGGTCAGGATCGATTTGAAATCTATCATGGTTTCAGAGAAATCATACTCCATGGTTCGTTGTTCTTGTAGAATGTTGAACGACTACCCCAACTAAAATCTATCCACTCAACAAAAATTATTTCAGAGAAATCATACTCCATGGTAAGTTGTTCTTGTAGAATGTTGAACGACTACCCCAACTAAAATCTATCCACTCAACAAAAATTATTTCAGAGAAATCATACTCCATGGTTCGTTGTTCTTGTAGAATGTTGAACGACTACCCCAACTAAAATCTATCCACTCAACAAAAATTATTTCACACCACAGACTCATCTTGGTCAGGTTCGATTTGAAATCTATCATGGTTGCAGAGAAATCATACTCCATGGTTCGTTGTTCTTGTAGAATGTTGAACGACTATCCCAACTAAAATCTATCCACTCAACAAAAATTAGTTCACACCACAGACTCATCTTGGTCAGGATCGATTTGAAATCTATCATGGTTTCAGAGAAATCATACTCCATGGTTCGTTGTTCTTGTAGAATGTTGAACGACTACCCCAACTAAAATCTATCCACTCAACAAAAATTATTTCAGAGAAATCATACTCCAAGGTAAGTTGTTCTTGTAGAATGTTGAACGACTACCCCAACTAAAATCTATCCACTCAACAAAAATTATTTCAGAGAAATCATACTCCATGGTAAGTTGTTCTTGTAGAATGTTGAACGACTACCCCAACTAAAATCTATCCACTCAACAAAAATTATTTCACACCACAGACTCATCTTGGTCAGGATCGATTTGAAATCTATCATGGTTTCAGAGAAATCATACTCCATGGTTCGTTGTTCTTGTAGAATGTTGAACGACTACCCCAACTAAAATCTATCCACTCAAGAAAAATTATTTCACACCACAGACTCATCTTGGTCAGGTTCGATTTGAAATCTATCATGGTTGCAGAGAAATCATACTCCATGGTAAGTTGTTCTTGTAGAATGTTGAACGACTACCCCAACTAAAATCTATCCACTCAACAAAAATTATTTCACACCACAGACTCATCTTGGTCAGGATCGATTTGAAATCTATCATGGTTTCAGAGAAATCATACTCCATGGTTCGTTGTTCTTGTAGAATGTTGAACGACTACCCCAACTAAAATCTATCCACTCAAGAAAAATTATTTCACACCACAGACTCATCTTGGTCAGGTTCGATTTGAAATCTATCATGGTTGCAGAGAAATCATACTCCATGGTAAGTTGTTCTTGTAGAATGTTGAACGACTACTCCAACTAAAATCTATCCACTCAACAAAAATTATTTCAGAGAAATCATACTCCATGGTAAGTTGTTCTTGTAGAATGTTGAACGACTACCCCAACTAAAATCTATCCACTCAACAAAAATTATTTCAGAGAAATCATACTCCATGGTAAGTTGTTCTTGTAGAATGTTGAACGACTATCCCAACTAAAATCTATCCACTCAACAAAAATTATTTCAGAGAAATCATACTCCATGGTTCGTTGTTCTTGTAGAATGTTGAACGACTATCCCAACTAAAATCTATCCACTCAACAAAAATTATTTCAGAGAAATCATACTCCATGGTTCGTTGTTCTTGTAGAATGTTGAACGACTATCCCAACTAAAATCTATCCACTCAAGAAAAATTATTTCACACCACAGACTCATCTTTGTCAGGATCGATTTGAAATCTATCATGATTTCAGAGAAATCATAGTCCATGGTAAGTTGTTCTTGTAGAATGTTGAACGACTACCCCTAACTAAAATCTATCCACTCAACAAAAATTATTTCACACCAAAGACTCATCTTGGTCAGGATCGATTTGAAATCTATCATGGTTTCAGAGAAATCATACTCCATGGTAAGTTGTTCTTGTAGAATGTTGAACGACTACCCCAACTAAAATCTATCCACTCAACAAAAATTATTTCAGAGAAATCATACTCCATGGTAAGTTGTTCTTGTAGAATGTTGAACGACTACCCCAACGAAAATCTATCCACTCAACAAAAATTATTTCACACCACAGACTCATTTTGGTCAGGATGGATTTGAAATCTATCATGGTTTCAGAGAAATCATACTCCATGGTTCGTTGTTCTTGTAGAATGTTGAACGACTACCCCAACTAAAATCTATCCACTCAACAAATATTATTTCAGAGAAATCATACTCCATGGTTCGTTGTTCTTGTAGAATGTTGAACGACTACCCCAACTAAAATCTATCCACTCAACAAAAATTATTTCAGAGAAATCATACTCCATGGTAAGTTGTTCTTGTAGAATGTTGAACGACTACCCCAACTAAAATCTATCCACTCAACAAAAATTATTTCAGAGAAATCATACTCCATGGTTCGTTGTTCTTGTAGAATGTTGAACGACTACCCCAACTAAAATCTATCCACTCAACAAAAATTATTTCAGAGAAATCATACTCCATGGTAAGTTGTTCTTGTAGAATGTTGAACGACTACCCCAACTAAAATCTATCCACTCAACAAAAATTATTTCAGAGAAACCATACTCCATGGTAAGTTGTTCTTGTAGAATGTTGAACGACTATCCCAACTAAAATCTATCCACTCAACAAAAATTATTTCAGAGAAATCATACTCCATGGTAAGTTGTTCTTGTAGAATGTTGAACGACTATCCCAACTAAAACCTATCCACTCAATAAAAATTATTTCAGAGAAATCATACTCCATGGTTCGTTGTTCTTGTAGAATGTTGAACGACTATCAGAACTAAAATCTATCCACTCAAGAAAAATTATTTCACACCACAGACTCATCTTTGTCAGGATCGATTTGAAATCTATCATGATTTCAGAGAAATCATACTCCATGGTAAGTTGTTCTTGTAGAATGTTGAACGACTACCCCAACTAAAATCTATCCACTCAACAAAAATTATTTCAGAGAAATCATACTCCATGGTAAGTTGTTCTTGTAGAATGTTGAACGACTACCATAACGAAAATCTATCCACTCAACAAAAATTATTTCACACCACAGACTCATTTTGGTCAGGATGGATTTGAAATTTATCATGGTTTCAGAGAAATCATACTCCATGGTTCGTTGTTCTTGTAGAATGTTGAACGACTACCCCAACTAAAATCTATCCACTCAACAAAAATTATTTCAGAGAAATCATACTCCATGGTTCGTTGTTCTTGTAGAATGTTGAACGACTACCCCAACTAAAATCTATCCACTCAACAAAAATTATTTCAGAGAAATCATACTCCATGGTAAGTTGTTCTTGTAGAATGTTGAACGACTACCCCAACTAAAATCTATCCACTCAACAAAAATTATTTCAGAGAAACCATACTCCATGGTAAGTTGTTCTTGTAGAATGTTGAACGACTATCCCAACTAAAATCTATCCACTCAACAAAAATTATTTCAGAGAAATCATACTCCATGGTAAGTTGTTCTTGTAGAATGTTGAACGACTATCCCAACTAAAACCTATCCACTCAATAAAAATTATTTCAGAGAAATCATACTCCATGGTTCGTTGTTCTTGTAGAATGTTGAACGACTATCCCAACTAAAATCTATCCACTCAAGAAAAATTATTTCACACCACAGACTCATCTTGGTCAGAATCGATTTGAAATCTATCATGGTTTCAGAGAAATCATACTCCATGGTAAGTTGTTCTTGTAGAATGTTGAACGACTACCCCAACTAAAATCTATCCACTCAACAAAAATTATTTCAGAGAAATCATACTCCATGGTAAGTTGTTCTTGTAGAATGTTGAACGACTACCCCAACTAAAATCTATCCACTCAACAAAAATTATTTCAGAGAAATCATACTCCATGGTAAGTTGTTCTTGTAGAATGTTGAACGACTATCCCTAACTAAAATTTATCCACTCAACAAAAATTATTTCACACCACAGACTCATCTTGGTCAGGATCGATTTGAAATCTATCATGGTTTCAGAGAAATCATACTCCATGGTAAGTTGTTCTTGTAGAATGTTGAACGACTACCCCAACTAAAATCTATCCACTCAACAAAAATTATTTCAGAGAAATCATACTCCATGGTAAGTTGTTCTTGTAGAATGTTGAACGACTACCCCAACTAAAATCTATCCACTCAACAAAAATTATTTCAGAGAAATCATACTCCATGGTAAGTTGTTCTTGTAGAATGTTGAACGACTATCCCTAACTAAAATCTATCCACTCAACAAAAATTATTTCACACCACAGACTCATCTTGGTCAGGATCGATTTGAAATCTATCGTGGTTTCAGAGAAATCATACTCCATGGTAAGTTGTTCTTGTAGAATGTTGAACGACTACCCCAACTAAAATCTATCCACTCAGCAAAAATTATTTCACACCACAGACTCATCTTGGTCAGGATCGATTTGAAATCTATCATGGTTTCAGAGAAATCATACTCCATGGTTCGTTGTTCTTGTAGAATGTTGAACGACTACCCCAACTAAAATCTATCCACTCAACAAAAATTATTTCAGAGAAATCATACTCTATGGTAAGTTGTTCTTGTAGAATGTTGAACGACTACCCCAACTAAAATCTATCCACTCAACAAAAATTATTTCACACCACAGACTCATCTTGGTCAGGATCGATTTGAAATCTATCATGGTTTCAGAGAAATCATACTCCATGGTTCGTTGTTCTTGTAAAATGTTGAACGACTACCCCAACTAAAATCTATCCACTCAACAAAAATTATTTCACACCACAGACTCATCTTGGTCAGAATCGATTTGAAATCTATCATGGTTTCAGAGAAATCATAGTCCATGGTAAGTTGTTCTTGTAGAATGTTGAACGACTACCCCAACTAAAATCTATCCACTCAACAAAAATTATTTCACACCACAGACTCATCTTGGTCAGGATCGATTTGAAATCTATCATGGTTTCAGAGAAATCATACTCCATGGTTCGTTGTTCTTGTAAAATGTTGAACGACTACCCCAACTAAAATCTATCCACTCAACAAAAATTATTTCACACCACAGACTCATCTTGGTCAGAATCGATTTGAAATCTATCATGGTTTCAGAGAAATCATAGTCCATGGTAAGTTGTTCTTGTAGAATGTTGAACGACTACCCCAACTAAAATCTCTCCACTCAACAAAAATTATTTCACACCACAGACTCATCTTGGTCAGGATGGATTTGAAATCTATCATGGTTTCAGAGAAATCATACTCCATGGTTCGTTGTTCTTGTAGAATGTTGAACGACTACCCCAACTAAAATCTATCCACTCAACAAAAATTATTTCACACCACAGACTCATCTTGGTCAGGATCGATTTGAAATCTATCATGGTTTCAGAGAAATCATACTCCATGGTAAGTTGTTCTTGTAGAATGTTGAACGACTAGCCCAACGAAAATCTATCCACTCAACAAAAATTATTTCACACCACAGACTCATCTTGGTCAGGATGGATTTGAAATCTATCATGGTTTCAGAGAAATCATACTCCATGGTTCGTTGTTCTTGTAGAATGTTGAACGACTACCCCAACTAAAATCTATCCACTCAACAAAAATTATTTCACACCACAGACTCATCTTGGTCAGGATCGATTTGAAATCTATCATGGTTTCAGAGAAATCATACTCCATGGTTCGTTGTTCTTGTAAAATGTTGAACGACTACCCCAACTAAAATCTATCCACTCAACAAAAATTATTTCAGAGAAATCATACTCCATGGTAAGTTGTTCTTGTAGAATGTTGAACGACTACCCCAACTAAAATCTATCCACTCAACAAAAATTATTTCAGAGAAACCATACTCCATGGTAAGTTGTTCTTGTAGAATGTTGAACGACTATCCCAACTAAAATCTATCCACTCAACAAAAATTATTTCAGAGAAATCATACTCCATGGTAAGTTGTTCTTGTAGAATGTTGAACGACTATCCCAACTAAAACCTATCCACTCAATAAAAATTATTTCAGAGAAATCATACTCCATGGTTCGTTGTTCTTGTAGAATGTTGAACGACTATCAGAACTAAAATCTATCCACTCAAGAAAAATTATTTCACACCACAGACTCATCTTTGTCAGGATCGATTTGAAATCTATCATGATTTCAGAGAAATCATACTCCATGGTAAGTTGTTCTTGTAGAATGTTGAACGACTACCCCAACTAAAATCTATCCACTCAACAAAAATTATTTCAGAGAAATCATACTCCATGGTAAGTTGTTCTTGTAGAATGTTGAACGACTACCATAACGAAAATCTATCCACTCAACAAAAATTATTTCACACCACAGACTCATTTTGGTCAGGATGGATTTGAAATTTATCATGGTTTCAGAGAAATCATACTCCATGGTTCGTTGTTCTTGTAGAATGTTGAACGACTACCCCAACTAAAATCTATCCACTCAACAAAAATTATTTCAGAGAAATCATACTCCATGGTTCGTTGTTCTTGTAGAATGTTGAACGACTACCCCAACTAAAATCTATCCATTCAACAAAAATTATTTCAGAGAAATCATACTCCATGGTAAGTTGTTCTTGTAGAATGTTGAACGACTACCCCAACTAAAATCTATCCACTCAACAAAAATTATTTCAGAGAAATCATACTCCATGGTAAGTTGTTCTTGTAGAATGTTGAACGACTACCCCAACTAAAATCTATCCACTCAACAAAAATTATTTCAGAGAAATCATACTCCATGGTAAGTTGTTCTTGTAGAATGTTGAACGACTATCCCTAACTAAAATCTATCCACTCAACAAAAATTATTTCACACCACAGACTCATCTTGGTCAGGATCGATTTGAAATCTATCATGGTTTCAGAGAAATCATACTCCATGGTAAGTTGTTCTTGTAGAATGTTGAACGACTACCCCAACTAAAATCTATCCACTCAACAAAAATTATTTCAGAGAAATCATACTCCATGGTAAGTTGTTCTTGTAGAATGTTGAACGACTACCCCAACTAAAATCTATCCACTCAACAAAAATTATTTCAGAGAAATCATACTCCATGGTAAGTTGTTCTTGTAGAATGTTGAACGACTATCCCTAACTAAAATCTATCCACTCAACAAAAATTATTTCACACCACAGACTCATCTTGGTCAGGATCGATTTGAAATCTATCGTGGTTTCAGAGAAATCCTACTCCATGGTAAGTTGTTCTTGTAGAATGTTGAACGACTACCCCAACTAAAATCTATCCACTCAGCAAAAATTATTTCACACCACAGACTCATCTTGGTCAGGATCGATTTGAAATCTATCATGGTTTCAGAGAAATCATACTCCATGGTTCGTTGTTCTTGTAGAATGTTGAACGACTACCCCAACTAAAATCTATCCACTCAACAAAAATTATTTCAGAGAAATCATACTCTATGGTAAGTTGTTCTTGTAGAATGTTGAACGACTACCCCAACTAAAATCTATCCACTCAACAAAAATTATTTCACACCACAGACTCATCTTGGTCAGGATCGATTTGAAATCTATCATGGTTTCAGAGAAATCATACTCCATGGTTCGTTGTTCTTGTAAAATGTTGAACGACTACCCCAACTAAAATCTATCCACTCAACAAAAATTATTTCACACCACAGACTCATCTTGGTCAGAATCGATTTGAAATCTATCATGGTTTCAGAGAAATCATAGTCCATGGTAAGTTGTTCTTGTAGAATGTTGAACGACTACCCCAACTAAAATCTCTCCACTCAACAAAAATTATTTCACACCACAGACTCATCTTGGTCAGGATGGATTTGAAATCTATCATGGTTTCAGAGAAATCATACTCCATGGTTCGTTGTTCTTGTAGAATGTTGAACGACTACCCCAACTAAAATCTATCCACTCAACAAAAATTATTTCACACCACAGACTCATCTTGGTCAGGATCGATTTGAAATCTATCATGGTTTCAGAGAAATCATACTCCATGGTAAGTTGTTCTTGTAGAATGTTGAACGACTAGCCCAACGAAAATCTATCCACTCAACAAAAATTATTTCACACCACAGACTCATCTTGGTCAGGATGGATTTGAAATCTATCATGGTTTCAGAGAAATCATACTCCATGGTTCGTTGTTCTTGTAGAATGTTGAACGACTACCCCAACTAAAATCTATCCACTCAACAAAAATTATTTCACACCACAGACTCATCTTGGTCAGGATCGATTTGAAATCTATCATGGTTTCAGAGAAATCATACTCCATGGTTCGTTGTTCTCGTAAAATGTTGAACGACTACCCCAACTAAAATCTATCCACTCAACAAAAATTATTTCACACCACAGGCTCAACTTGGTCAGGATCGATTTGAAATCTATCATGGTTTCAGAGAAATCATACTCCATGGTTCGTTGTTCTTGTAGAATGTTGAACGACTACCCCTAACTAAAATCTATCCACTCAACAAAAATTATTTCAGAGAAATCATACTCCATGGTAAGTTGTTCTTGTAGAATGTTGAACGACTACCCCAACTAAAATCTATCCACTCAACAAAAATTATTTCACACCACAGACTCATCTTGGTCAGGATCGATTTGAAATCTATCATGGTTTCAGAGAAATCATACTCCATGGTAAGTTGTTCTTGTAGAATGTTGAACGACTAGCCCAACGAAAATCTATCCACTCAACAAAAATTATTTCACACCACAGACTCATCTTGGTCAGGATGGATTTGAAATCTATCATGGTTTCAGAGAAATCATACTCCATGGTTCGTTGTTCTTGTAGAATGTTGAACGACTACCCCAACTAAAATCTATCCACTCAACAAAAATTATTTCACACCACAGACTCATCTTGGTCAGGATCGATTTGAAATCTATCATGGTTTCAGAGAAATCATACTCCATGGTTCGTTGTTCTTGTAAAATGTTGAACGACTACCCCAACTAAAATCTATCCACTCAACAAAAATTATTTCACACCACAGGCTCAACTTGGTCAGGATCGATTTGAAATCTATCATGGTTTCAGAGAAATCATACTCCATGGTTCGTTGTTCTTGTAGAATGTTGAACGACTACCCCCAACTAAAATCTATCCACTCAACAAAAATTATTTCACACCACAGACTCATCTTGGTCAGGATCGATTTGAAATCTCTCATGGTTTCAGAGAAATCATACTCCATGGTAAGTTGTTCTTATAGAATGTTGAACGACTATCCCAACTAAAATCTATCCACTCAACAAAAATTATTTCAGAGAAATCATACTCCATGGTAAGTTGTTCTTGTAGAATGTTGAACGACTATCCCTAACTAAAATCTATCCACTCAACAAAAATTATTTCACACCACAGACTCATCTTGGTCAGGATCGATTTGAAATCTATCATGGTTTCAGAGAAATCATACTCCATGGTAAGTTGTTCTTGTAGAATGTTGAACGACTATCCCTAACTAAAATCTATCCACTCAACAAAAATTATTTCACACCACAGACTCATCTTGGTCAGGATGGATTTGAAATCTATCATGGTTTCAGAGAAATCATACTCCATGGTTCGTTGTTCTTGTAGAATGTTGAACGACTACCCCAACTAAAATCTATCCACTCAACAAAAATTATTTCACACCACAGACTCATCTTGGTCAGGATCGATTTGAAATCTATCATGGTTTCAGAGAAATCATACTCCATGGTTCGTTGTTCTTGTAAAATGTTGAACGACTACCCCAACTAAAATCTATCCACTCAACAAAAATTATTTCACACCACAGGCTCAACTTGGTCAGGATCGATTTGAAATCTATCATGGTTTCAGAGAAATCATACTCCATGGTTCGTTGTTCTTGTAGAATGTTGAACGACTACCCCAACTAAAATCTATCCACTCAACAAAAATTATTTCAGAGAAATCATACTCCATGGTAAGTTGTTCTTGTAGAATGTTGAACGACTATCCCAACTAAAATCTATCCACTCAACAAAAATTATTTCAGAGAAATCATACTCCATGGTTCGTTGTTCTTGTAGAATGTTGAACGACTATCCCAACTAAAACCTATCCACTCAATAAAAATTATTTCAGAGAAATCATACTCCATGGTTCGTTGTTCTTGTAGAATGTTGAACGACTATCCCAACTAAAATCTATCCACTCAAGAAAAATTATTTCACACCACAGACTCATCTTTGTCAGGATCGATTTGAAATCTATCATGATTTCAGAGAAATCATACTCCATGGTAAGTTTTTCTTGTAGAATGTTGAACGACTACCCCAACTAAAATCTATCCACTCAACAAAAATTATTTCAGAGAAATCATACTCCATGGTAAGTTGTTCTTGTAGAATGTTGAACGACTACCCCAACTAAAATCTATCCACTCAACAAAAATTATTTCAGAGAAATCATACTCCATGGTAAGTTGTTCTTGTAGAATGTTGAACGACTATCCCTAACTAAAATCTATCCACTCAACAAAAATTATTTCACACCACAAACTCATCTTGGTCAGGATCGATTTGAAATCTATCATGGTTTCAGAGAAATCATACTCCATGGTAAGTTGTTCTTGTAGAATGTTGAACGACTACCCCAACTAAAATCTATCCACTCAACAAAAATTATTTCAGAGAAATCATACTCCATGGTAAGTTGTTCTTGTAGAATGTTGAACGACTACCCCAACTAAAATCTATCCACTCAACAAAAATTATTTCAGAGAAATCATACTCCATGGTAAGTTGTCCTTGTAGAATGTTGAACGACTACCCCTAAATAAAATCTATCCACTCAACAAAAATTATTTCACACCACAGACTCATCTTGGTCAGGATCGATTTGAAATCTATCATGGTTTCAGAGAAATCATACTCCATGGTAAGTTGTCCATGGTAAGTTGTTCTTGTAGAATGTTGAACGACTACCCCAACTAAAATCTATCCACTCAACAAAAATTATTTCACACCACAGACTCATCTTGGTCAGGATGGATTTGAAATCTATCATGGTTTCAGAGAAATCATACTCCATGGTTCGTTGTTCTTGTAGAATATTGAACGACTACCCCAACTAAAATCTATCCACTCAACAAAAATTATTTCACACCACAGACTCATCTTGGTCAGGATCGATTTGAAATCTATCATGGTTTCAGAGAAATCATACTCCATGGTAAGTTGTTCTTGTAGAATGTTGAACGACTACCCCAACGAAAATCTATCCACTCAACAAAAATTATTTCACACCACAGACTCATCTTGGTCAGGATGGATTTGAAATCTATCAAGGTTTCAGAGAAATCATACTCCATGGTTCGTTGTTCTTGTAGAATGTTGAACGACTACCCCAACTAAAATCTATCCACTCAATAAAAATTATTTCACACCACAGACTCATCTTGGTCAGGATCGATTTGAAATCTATCATGGTTTCAGAGAAATCATACTCCATGGTTCGTTGTTCTTGTAAAATGTTGAACGACTACCCCAACTAAAATCTATCCACTCAACAAAAATTATTTCACACCACAGGCTCATCTTGGTCAGGATCGATTTGAAATCTATCATGGTTTCAGAGAAATCATACTCCATGGTTCGTTGTTCTTGTAGAATGTTGAACGACTACCCCTAACTAAAATCTATCCACTCAACAAAAATTATTTCAGAGAAATCATACTCCATGGTAAGTTGTTCTTGTAGAATGTTGAACGACTACCCCAACTAAAATCTATCCACTCAACAAAAATTATTTCACACCACAGACTCATCTTGGTCAGGATCGATTTCAAATCTATCATGATTTCAGAGAAATCATACTCCATGGTTCGTTGTTCTTGTAGAATGTTGAACGACTATCCCAACTAAAATCTATCCACTCAACAAAAATTTTTTCAGAGAAATCATACTCCATGGTTCGTTGTTCTTGTAGAATGTTGAACGACTACCCCAACTAAAATCTATCCACTCAACAAAAATTATTTCAGAGAAATCATACTCTATGGTAAGTTGTTCTTTTAGAATGTTGAACGACTACCCCAACTGAAATCTATCCACTCAACAAAAATTATTTCACACCACAGACTCATCTTGGTCAGGATCGATTTGAAATCTATCATGGTTTCAGAGAAATCATACTCCATGGTAAGTTGTTCTTATAGAATGTTGAACGACTATCCCAACAAAAATCTATCCACTCAAGAAAAATTATTTCACACCACAGACTCATCTTTGTCAGGATCGATTTGAAATCTATCATGGTTGCAGAGAAATCATACTCCATGGTTCGTTGTTCTTGTAGAATGTTGAACGACTACCCCTAACTAAAATCTATCCACTCAACAAAAATTATTTCAGAGAAATCATACTCCATGGTTGTTCTTGTAGAATGTTGAACGACTACCCCAACTAAAATCTATCCACTCAACAAAAATTATTTCAGAGAAATCATACTCCATGGTAAGTTGTTCTTGTAGAATGTTGAACGACTACCCCAACTAAAATCTATCCACTCAACAAAAATTATTTCAGAGAAATCATACTCCATGGTAAGTTGTTCTTGTAGAATGTTGAACGACTATCCCTAACTAAAATCTATCCACTCAACAAAAATTATTTCACACCACAGACTCATCTTGGTCAGGATCGATTTGAAATCTATCATGGTTTCAGAGAAATCATACTCCATGGTAAGTTGTCCATGGTAAGTTGTTCTTGTAGAATGTTGAACGACTACCCCAACTAAAATCTATCCACTCAACAAAAATTATTTCACACCACAGACTCATCTTGGTCAGGATGGATTTGAAATCTATCATGGTTTCAGAGAAATCATACTCCATGGTTCGTTGTTCTTGTAGAATGTTGAACGACTACCCCAACTAAAATCTATCCACTCAACAAAAATTATTTCACACCACAGACTCATCTTGGTCAGGATCGATTTGAAATCTATCATGGTTTCAGAGAAATCATACTCCATGGTAAGTTGTTCTTGTAGAATGTTGAACGACTACCCCAACGAAAATCTATCCACTCAACAAAAATTATTTCACACCACAGACTCATCTTGGTCAGGATGGATTTGAAATCTATCAAGGTTTCAGAGAAATCATACTCCATGGTTCGTTGTTCTTGTAGAATGTTGAACGACTACCCCAACTAAAATCTATTAACTCAACAAAAATTATTTCACACCACAGACTCATCTTGGTCAGGATCGATTTGAAATCTATCATGGTTTCAGAGAAATCATACTCCATGGTTCGTTGTTCTTGTAAAATGTTGAACGATTACCCCAACTAAAATCTATCCACTCAACAAAAATTATTTCACACCACAGGCTCATCTTGGTCAGGATCGATTTGAAATCTATCATGGTTTCAGAGAAATCATACTCCATGGTTCGTTGTTCTTGTAGAATGTTGAACGACTACCCCTAACTAAAATCTATCCACTCAACAAAAATTATTTCAGAGAAATCATACTCCATGGTAAGTTGTTCTTGTAGAATGTTGAACGACTACCCCAACTAAAATCTATCCACTCAACAAAAATTATTTCACACCACAGACTCATCTTGGTCAAGATCGATTTCAAATCTATCATGATTTCAGAGAAATCATACTCCATGGTTCGTTGTTCTTGTAGAATGTTGAACGACTATCCCAACTAAAATCTATCCACTCAACAAAAATTTTTTCAGAGAAATCATACTCCATGGTTCGTTGTTCTTGTAGAATGTTGAACGACTACTCCAACTAAAATCTATCCACTCAACAAAAATTATTTCAGAGAAATCATACTCTATGGTAAGTTGTTCTTTTGGAATGTTGAACGACTACCCCAACTGAAATCTATCCACTCAACAAAAATTATTTCACACCACAGACTCATCTTGGTCAGGATCGATTTGAAATCTATCATGGTTTCAGAGAAATCATACTCCATGGTAAGTTGTTCTTATAGAATGTTGAACGACTATCCCAACAAAAATCTATCCACTCAACAAAAATTATTTCAGAGAAATCATACTCCATGCTAAGTTGTTCTTGTAGAATGTTGAACGACTACCCCAACTAAAATCTATCCACTCAACAAAAATTATTTCAGAGAAATCATACTCCATGGTTCGTTGTTCTTGTAGAATGTTGAACGACTATCCCAACTAAAATCTATCCACTCAACAAAAATTATTTCAGAGAAATCATACTCCATGGTAAGTTGTTCTTGTAGAATGTTGAACGACTATCCCAACTAAAATCTATCCACTCAAGAAAAATTATTTCACACCACAGACTCATCTTTGTCAGGATCGATTTGAAATCTATCATGGTTGCAGAGAAATCATACTCCATGGTTCGTTGTTCTTGTAGAATGTTGAACGACTACCCCTAACTAAAATCTATCCACTCAACAAAAATTATTTCAGAGAAATCATACTCCATGGTTGTTCTTGTAGAATGTTGAACGACTACCCCAACTAAAATCTATCCACTCAACAAAAATTATTTCACACCACAGACTCATCTTGGTCAGGATCGATTTGAAATCTATCATGGTTTCAGAGAAATCATACTCCATGGTAAGTTGTTCTTGTAGAATGTTGAACGACTACCCCAACTAAAACCTATCCACTCAATAAAAATTATTTCAGAGAAATCATACTCCATGGTTCGTTGTTCTTGTAGAATGTTGAACGACTATCCCAACTAAAATCTATCCACTCAACAAAAATTATTTCACACCACAGACTCATCTTTGTCAGGATCGATTTGAAATCTATCATGATTTCAGAGAAATCATACTCCATGGTAAGTTGTTCTTGTAGAATGTTGAACGACTACCCCAACTAAAATCTATCCACTCAACAAAAATTATTTCAGAGAAATCATACTCCATGGTAAGTTGTTCTTGTAGAATGTTGAACGACTATCCCTAACTAAAATCTATCCACTGAACAAAAATTATTTCACACCACAGACTCATCTTGGTCAGGATCGATTTGAAATCTATCATGGTTTCAGAGAAATCATACTCCATGGTAAGTTGTTCTTGTAGAATGTTGAACGACTACCCCAACTAAAATCTATCCACTCAACAAAAATTATTTCAGAGAAATCATACTCCATGGTAAGTTGTTCTTGTAGAATGTTGAACGACTACCCCAACTAAAATCTATCCACTCAACAAAAATTATTTCAGAGAAATCATACTCCATGGTAAGTTGTTCTTGTAGAATGTTGAACGACTATCCCTAACTAAAATCTATCCACTCAACAAAAATTATTTCACACCACAGACTCATCTTGGTCAGGATCGATTTGAAATCTATCATGGTTTCAGAGAAATCATACTCCATGGTAAGTTGTTCTTGTAGAATATTGAACGACTACCCCAACTAAAATCTATCCACTCAGCAAAAATTATTTCACACCACAGACTCATCTTGGTCAGGATCGATTTGAAATCTATCATGGTTTCAGAGAAATCATACTCCATGGTTCGTTGTTCTTGTAGAATGTTGAACGACTACCCCAACTAAAATCTATCCACTCAACAAAAATTATTTCAGAGAAATCATACTCTATGGTAAGTTGTTCTTGTAGAATGTTGAACGACTACCCCAACTAAAATCTATCCACTCAACAAAAATTATTTCACACCACAGACTCATCTTGGTCAGGATCGATTTGAAATCTATCATGGTTTCAGAGAAATCATACTCCATGGTTCGTTGTTCTTGTAAAATGTTGAACGACTACCCCAACTAAAATCTATCCACTCAACAAAAATTATTTCACACCACAGACTCATCTTGGTCAGAATCGATTTGAAATCTATCATGGTTTCAGAGAAATCATAGTCCATGGTAAGTTGTTCTTGTAGAATGTTGAACGACTACCCCAACTAAAATCTATCCACTCAACAAAAATTATTTCACACCACAGACTCATCTTGGTCAGGATGGATTTGAAATCTATCATGGTTTCAGAGAAATCATACTCCATGGTTCGTTGTTCTTGTAGAATGTTGAACGACTACCCCAACTAAAATCTATCCACTCAACAAAAATTATTTCACACCACAGACTCATCTTGGTCAGGATCGATTTGAAATCTATCATGGTTTCAGAGAAATCATACTCCATGGTAAGTTGTTCTTGTAGAATGTTGAACGACTACCCCAACGAAAATCTATCCACTCAACAAAAATTATTTCACACCACAGACTCATCTTGGTCAGGATGGATTTGAAATCTATCATGGTTTCAGAGAAATCATACTCCATGGTTCGTTGTTCTTGTAGAATGTTGAACGACTACCCCAACTAAAATCTATCCACTCAACAAAAATTATTTCACACCACAGACTCATCTTGGTCAGGATCGATTTGAAATCTATCATGGTTTCAGAGAAATCATACTCCATGGTTCGTTGTTCTTGTAAAATGTTGAACGACTACCCCAACTAAAATCTATCCACTCAACAAAAATTATTTCACACCACAGGCTCATCTTGGTCAGGATCGATTTGAAATCTATCATGGTTTCAGAGAAATCATACTCCATGGTTCGTTGTTCTTGCAGAATGTTGAACGACTACCCCTAACTAAAATCTATCCACTCAACAAAAATTATTTCAGAGAAATCATACTCCATGGTAAGTTGTTCTTGTAGAATGTTGAACGACTACCCCAACTAAAATCTATCCACTCAACAAAAATTATTTCACACCACAGACTCATCTTGGTCAGGATCGATTTGAAATCTATCATGATTTCAGAGAAATCATACTCCATGGTTCGTTGTTCTTGTAGAATGTTGAACGACTATCCCAACTAAAATCTATCCACTCAACAAAAATTTTTTCAGAGAAATCATACTCCATGGTTCGTTGTTCTTGTAGAATGTTGAACGACTACCCCAACTAAAATCTATCCACTCAACAAAAATTATTTCAGAGAAATCATACTCCATGCTAAGTTGTTCTTGTAGAATGTTGAACGACTACCCCAACTAAAATCTATCCACTCAACAAAAATTATTTCAGAGAAATCATACTCCATGGTTCGTTGTTCTTGTAGAATGTTGAACGACTATCCCAACTAAAATCTATCCACTCAACAAAAATTATTTCAGAGAAATCATACTCCATTTTAAGTTGTTCTTGTAGAATGTTGAACGACTATCCCAACTAAAATCTATTCACTCAAGAAAAATTATTTCACACCACAGACTCATCTTTGTCAGGATCGATTTGAAATCTATCATGGTTGCAGAGAAATCATACTCCATGGTTCGTTGTTCTTGTAGAATGTTGAACGACTACCCCTAACTAAAATCTATCCACTCAACAAAAATTATTTCAGAGAAATCATACTCCATGGTTCGTTGTTCTTGTAGAATGTTGAACGACTATCCCAACTAAAATCTATCCACTCAACAAAAATTATTTCAGAGAAATCATACTCCATGGTAAGTTGTTCTTGTAGAATGTTGAACGACTATCCCAACTAAAATCTATCCACTCAAGAAAAATTATTTCACACCACAGACTCATCTTGGTCAGGATCGATTTGAAATCTATCATGGTTTCAGAGAAATCATACTCCATGGTAAGTTGTTCTTATAGAATGTTGAACGACTATCCCAACTAAAATCTATCCACTCAACAAAAATTATTTCACACCACAGACTCATCTTGGTCAGGATCGATTTGAAATCTATCATGGTTTCAGAGAAATCATACTCCATGGTAAGTTGTTCTTATAGAATGTTGAACGACTATCCCAACTAAAATCTATCCACTCAAGAAAAATTATTTCACACCACAGACTCATCTTGGTCAGGATCGATTTGAAATCTATCATGGTTTCAGAGAAATCATACTCCATGGTAAGTTGTTCTTTTAGAATGTTGAACGACTACCCCAACTAAAATCTATCCACTCAACAAAAATTATTTCACACCACAGACTCATCTTGGTCAGGATCGATTTGAAATCTATCATGGTTTCAGAGAAATCATACTCCATGGTAAGTTGTTCTTATAGAATGTTGAACGACTATCCCAACTAAAATCTATCCACTCAACAAAAATTATTTCAGAGAAATCATACTCCATGCTAAGTTGTTCTTGTAGAATGTTGAACGACTACCCCAACTAAAATCTATCCACTCAACAAAAATTATTTCAGAGAAATCATACTCCATGGTTCGTTGTTCTTGTAGAATGTTGAACGACTATCCCAACTAAAATCTATCCACTCAACAAAAATTATTTCAGAGAAATCATACTCCATGGTTCGTTGTTCTTGTAGAATGTTGAACGACTATCCCAACTAAAATCTATCCACTCAAGAAAAATTATTTCACACCACAGACTCATCTTTGTCAGGATCGATTTGAAATCTATCATGGTTGCAGAGAAATCATACTCCATGGTTCGTTGTTCTTGTAGAATGTTGAACGACTACCCCTAACTAAAATCTATCCACTCAACAAAAATTATTTCAGAGAAATCATACTCCATGGTAAGTTGTTCTTGTAGAATGTTGAACGACTACCCCAACTAAAATCTATCCACTCAACAAAAATTATTTCACACCACAGACTCATCTTGGTCAGGATCGATTTGAAATCTATCATGGTTTCGGAGAAATCATACTCCATGGTAAGTTGTTCTTGTAGAATGTTGAACGACTATCCCAACTAAAATCTATCCACTCAACAAAAATTATTTCAGAGAAATCGTACTCCATGGTAAGTTGTTCTTGTAGAATGTTGAACGACTACCCCAACTAAAATCTATCCACTCAACAAAAATTATTTCACACCACAGACTCATCTTGGTCAGGATCGGTTTGAAATCTATCATGGTTTCAGAGAAATCATACTCCATGGTTCGTTGTTCTTGTAGAATGTTGAACGACTACCCCAACTAAAATCTATCCACTCAACAAAAATTATTTCAGAGAAATCATACTCCATGGTAAGTTGTTCTTGTAGAATGTTGAACGACTACCCCAACTAAAATCTATCCACTCAACAAAAATTATTTCACACCACAGACTCATCTTGGTCAGGATCGATTTGAAATCTATCATGGTTGCAGAGAAATCATACTCCATGGTTCGTTGTTCTTGTAGAATGTTGAACGACTACCCCTAACTAAAATCTATCCACTCAACAAAAATTATTTCAGAGAAATCATACTCCATGGTAAGTTGTTCTTGTAGAATGTTGAACGACTACCCCAACTAAAATCTATCCACTCAACAAAAATTATTTCACACCACAGACTCATCTTGGTCAGGATCGATTTGAAATCTATCATGGTTTCAGAGAAATCATACTCCATGGTAAGTTGTTCTTGTGGAATGTTGAACGACTATCCCAACTAAAATCTATCCACTCAACAAAAATTATTTCAGAGAAATCATACTCCATGGTAAGTTGTTCTTGTAGAATGTTGAACGACTATCCCAACTAAAATCTATCCACTCAACAAAAATTATTTCACACCACAGACTCATCTTGGTCAGGATCGATTTGAAATCTATCATGGTTTCAGAGAAATCATACTCCATGGTTCGTTGTTCTTGTAGAATGTTGAACGACTACCCCAACTAAAATCTATCCACTCAACAAAAATTATTTCAGAGAAATCATACTCCATGGTAAGTTGTTCTTGTAGAATGTTGAACGACTACCCCAACTAAAATCTCTCCACTCAACAAAAATTATTTCAGAGAAATCATACTCCATGGTAAGTTGTTCTTGTAGAATGTTGAACGACTATCCCAACTAAAATCTATCCACTCAACAAAAATGATTTCAGAGAAATCATACTCCATGGTTCGTTGTTCTTGTAGAATGTTGAACGACTATCCCAACTAAAATCTATCCACTCAACAAAAATTATTTCACACCACAGACTCATCTTTGTCAGGATCGATTTGAAATCTATCATGATTTCAGAGAAATCATAGTCCATGGTAAGTTGTTCTTGTAGAATGTTGAACGACTACCCCTAACTAAAATCTATCCACTCAACAAAAATTATTTCACACCACAGACTCATCTTGGTCAGGATCGATTTGAAATCTATCATGGTTTCAGAGAAATCATACTCCATGGTAAGTTGTTCTTGTAGAATGTTGAACGACTACCCCAACTAAAATCTATCCACTCAACAAAAATTATTTCAGAGAAATCAAAGTCCATGGTAAGTTGTTCTTGTAGAATGTTGAACGACTACCCAAACTAAAATCTATCCACTCAACAAAAATTATTTCAGAGAAATCATACTCCATGGTAAGTTGTTCTTGAAGAATGTTGAACGACTATCCCAACTAAAATCTATTCACTCAAGAAAAATTATTTCACACCACAGACTCATCTTTGTCAGGATCGATTTGAAATCTATCATGGTTGCAGAGAAATCATACTCCATGGTTCGTTGTTCTTGTAGAATGTTGAACGACTACCCCAACTAAAATCTATCCACTCAACAAAAATTATTTCACACCACAGACTCATCTTGGTCAGGATCGATTTCAAATCTATCATGATTTCAGAGAAATCATACTCCATGGTTCGTTGTTCTTGTAGAATGTTGAAGGACTATCCCAACTAAAATCTATCCACTCAAGAAAAATTATTTCACACCACAGACTCATCTTTGTCAGGATCGATTTGAAATCTATCATGGTTGCAGAGAAATCATACTCCATGGTTCGTTGTTCTTGTAGAATGTTGAACGACTACCCCTAACTAAAATCTATCCACTCAACAAAAATTATTTCAGAGAAATCATACTCCATGGTAAGTTGTTCTTGTAGAATGTTGAACGACTACCCCAACTAAAATCTATCCACTCAACAAAAATTATTTCACACCACAGACTCATCTTGGTCAGGATCGATTTGAAATCTATCATGGTTTCGGAGAAATCATACTCCATGGTAAGTTGTTCTTGTAGAATGTTGAACGACTATCCCAACTAAAATCTATCCACTCAACAAAAATTATTTCAGAGAAATCGTACTCCATGGTAAGTTGTTCTTGTAGAATGTTGAACGACTACCCCAACTAAAATCTATCCACTCAACAAAAATTATTTCACACCACAGACTCATCTTGGTCAGGATCGATTTGAAATCTATCATGGTTTCAGAGAAATCATACTCCATGGTTCGTTGTTCTTGTAGAATGTTGAACGACTACACCAACTAAAATCTATCCACTCAACAAAAATTATTTCAGAGAAATCATACTCCATGGTAAGTTGTTCTTGTAGAATGTTGAACGACTACCCCAACTAAAATCTATCCACTCAACAAAAATTATTTCACACCACAGACTCATCTTGGTCAGGATCGATTTGAAATCTATCATGGTTGCAGAGAAATCATACTCCATGGTTCGTTGTTCTTGTAGAATGTTGAACGACTACCCCTAACTAAAATCTATCCACTCAACAAAAATTATTTCAGAGAAATCATACTCCATGGTAAGTTGTTCTTGTAGAATGTTGAACGACTACCCCAACTAAAATCTATCCACTCAACAAAAATTATTTCACACCACAGACTCATCTTGGTCAGGATCGATTTGAAATCTATCATGGTTTCAGAGAAATCATACTCCATGGTAAGTTGTTCTTGTGGAATGTTGAACGACTATCCCAACTAAAATCTATCCACTCAACAAAAATTATTTCAGAGAAATCATACTCCATGGTAAGTTGTTCTTGTAGAATGTTGAACGACTACCCCAACTAAAATCTATCCACTCAACAAAAATTATTTCACACCACAGACTCATCTTGGTCAGGATCGATTTGAAATCTATAATGGTTTCAGAGAAATCATACTCCATGGTTCGTTGTTCTTGTAGAATGTTGAACGACTACCCCAACTAAAATCTATCCACTCAACAAAAATTATTTCAGAGAAATCATACTCCATGGTAAGTTGTTCTTGTAGAATGTTGAACGACTACCCCAACTAAAATCTCTCCACTCAACAAAAATTATTTCAGAGAAATCATACTCCATGGTAAGTTGTTCTTGTAGAATGTTGAACGACTACCCCAACTAAAATCTATCCACTCAACAAAAATGATTTCAGAGAAATCATACTCCATGGTTCGTTGTTCTTGTAGAATGTTGAACGACTATCCCAACTAAAATCTATCCACTCAAGAAAAATTATTTCACACCACAGACTCATCTTTGTCAGGATCGATTTGAAATCTATCATGATTTCAGAGAAATCATAGTCCATGGTAAGTTGTTCTTGTAGAATGTTGAACGACTACCCCTAACTAAAATCTATCCACTCAACAAAAATTATTTCACACCACAGACTCATCTTGGTCAGGATCGATTTGAAATCTATCATGGTTTCAGAGAAATCGTACTCCATGGTAAGTTGTTCTTGTAGAATGTTGAACGACTACCCCAACTAAAATCTATCCACTCAACAAAAATTATTTCAGAGAAATCAAAGTCCATGGTAAGTTGTTCTTGTAGAATGTTGAACGACTACACAAACTAAAATCTATCCACTCAACAAAAATTATTTCAGAGAAATCATACTCCATGGTAAGTTGTTCTTGTAGAATGTTGAACGACTACCCCAACTAAAATCTCTCCACTCAACAAAAATTATTTCAGAGAAATCATACTCCATGGTAAGTTGTTCTTGTAGAATGTTGAACGACTATCCCAACTAAAATCTATCCACTCAACAAAAATGATTTCAGAGAAATCATACTCCATGGTTCGTTGTTCTTGTAGAATGTTGAACGACTATCCCAACTAAAATCTATCCACTCAAGAAAAATTATTTCACACCACAGACTCATCTTTGTCAGGATCGATTTGAAATCTATCATGATTTCAGAGAAATCATAGTCCATGGTAAGTTGTTCTTGTAGAATGTTGAACGACTACCCCTAACTAAAATCTATCCACTCAACAAAAATTATTTCACACCACAGACTCATCTTGGTCAGGATCGATTTGAAATCTATCATGGTTTCAGAGAAATCGTACTCCATGGTAAGTTGTTCTTGTAGAATGTTGAACGACTACCCCAACTAAAATCTATCCACTCAACAAAAATTATTTCGGAGAAATCATACTCCATGGTAAGTTGTTCTTGTAGAATGTTGAACGACTATCCCAACTAAAATCTATCCACTCAACAAAAATTATTTCAGAGAAATCGTACTCCATGGTAAGTTGTTCTTGTAGAATGTTGAACGACTACCCCAACTAAAATCTATCCACTCAACAAAAATTATTTCACACCACAGACTCATCTTGGTCAGGATCGATTTGAAATCTATCATGGTTTCAGAGAAATCATACTCCATGGTTCGTTGTTCTTGTAGAATGTTGAACGACTACCCCAACTAAAATCTATCCACTCAACAAAAATTATTTCAGAGAAATCATACTCCATGGTAAGTTGTTCTTGTAGAATGTTGAACGACTACCCCAACTAAAATCTATCCACTCAACAAAAATTATTTCACACCACAGACTCATCTTGGTCAGGATCGATTTGAAATCTATCATGGTTGCAGAGAAATCATACTCCATGGTTCGTTGTTCTTGTAGAATGTTGAACGACTACCCCTAACTAAAATCTATCCACTCAACAAAAATTATTTCAGAGAAATCATACTCCATGGTAAGTTGTTCTTGTAGAATGTTGAACGACTACCCCAACTAAAATCTATCCACTCAACAAAAATTATTTCACACCACAGACTCATCTTGGTCAGGATCGATTTGAAATCTATCATGGTTTCAGAGAAATCATACTCCATGGTAAGTTGTTCTTGTGGAATGTTGAACGACTATCCCAACTAAAATCTATCCACTCAACAAAAATTATTTCAGAGAAATCATACTCCATGGTAAGTTGTTCTTGTAGAATGTTGAACGACTACCCCAACTAAAATCTATCCACTCAACAAAAATTATTTCACACCACAGACTCATCTTGGTCAGGATCGATTTGAAATCTATCATGGTTTCAGAGAAATCATACTCCATGGTTCGTTGTTCTTGTAGAATGTTGAACGACTACCCCAACTAAAATCTATCCACTCAACAAAAATTATTTCAGAGAAATCATACTCCATGGTAAGTTGTTCTTGTAGAATGTTGAACGACTACCCCAACTAAAATCTCTCCACTCAACAAAAATTATTTCAGAGAAATCATACTCCATGGTAAGTTGTTCTTGTAGAATGTTGAACGACTATCCCAACTAAAATCTATCCACTCAACAAAAATGATTTCAGAGAAATCATACTCCATGGTTCGTTGTTCTTGTAGAATGTTGAACGACTATCCCAACTAAAATCTATCCACTCAAGAAAAATTATTTCACACCACAGACTCATCTTTGTCAGGATCGATTTGAAATCTATCATGATTTCAGAGAAATCATAGTCCATGGTAAGTTGTTCTTGTAGAATGTTGAACGACTACCCCTAACTAAAATCTATCCACTCAACAAAAATTATTTCACACCACAGACTCATCTTGGTCAGGATCGATTTGAAATCTATCATGGTTTCAGAGAAATCATACTCCATGGTAAGTTGTTCTTGTAGAATGTTGAACGACTACCCCAACTAAAATCTATCCACTCAACAAAAATTATTTCAGAGAAATCAAAGTCCATGGTAAGTTGTTCTTGTAGAATGTTGAACGACTACCCAAACTAAAATCTATCCACTCAACAAAAATTATTTCAGAGAAATCATACTCCATGGTAAGTTGTTCTTGAAGAATGTTGAACGACTATCCCAACTAAAATCTATTCACTCAAGAAAAATTATTTCACACCACAGACTCATCTTTGTCAGGATCGATTTGAAATCTATCATGGTTGCAGAGAAATCATACTCCATGGTTCGTTGTTCTTGTAGAATGTTGAACGACTACCCCAACTAAAATCTATCCACTCAACAAAAATTATTTCACACCACAGACTCATCTTGGTCAGGATCGATTTCAAATCTATCATGATTTCAGAGAAATCATACTCCATGGTTCGTTGTTCTTGTAGAATGTTGAAGGACTATCCCAACTAAAATCTATCCACTCAAGAAAAATTATTTCACACCACAGACTCATCTTTGTCAGGATCGATTTGAAATCTATCATGGTTGCAGAGAAATCATACTCCATGGTTCGTTGTTCTTGTAGAATGTTGAAGGACTACCCCAACTAAAATCTATCCACTCAACAAAAATTATTTCGGAGAAATCATACTCCATGGTAAGTTGTTCTTGTAGAATGTTGAACGACTATCCCAACTAAAATCTATCCACTCAACAAAAATTATTTCAGAGAAATCGTACTCCATGGTAAGTTGTTCTTGTAGAATGTTGAACGACTACCCCAACTAAAATCTATCCACTCAACAAAAATTATTTCACACCACAGACTCATCTTGGTCAGGATCGATTTGAAATCTATCATGGTTTCAGAGAAATCATACTCCATGGTTCGTTGTTCTTGTAGAATGTTGAACGACTACCCCAACTAAAATCTATCCACTCAACAAAAATTATTTCAGAGAAATCATACTCCATGGTAAGTTGTTCTTGTAGAATGTTGAACGACTACCCCAACTAAAATCTATCCACTCAACAAAAATTATTTCACACCACAGACTCATCTTGGTCAGGATCGATTTGAAATCTATCATGGTTGCAGAGAAATCATACTCCATGGTTCGTTGTTCTTGTAGAATGTTGAACGACTACCCCTAACTAAAATCTATCCACTCAACAAAAATTATTTCAGAGAAATCATACTCCATGGTAAGTTGTTCTTGTAGAATGTTGAACGACTACCCCAACTAAAATCTATCCACTCAACAAAAATTATTTCACACCACAGACTCATCTTGGTCAGGATCGATTTGAAATCTATCATGGTTTCAGAGAAATCATACTCCATGGTTCGTTGTTCTTGTGGAATGTTGAACGACTATCCCAACTAAAATCTATCCACTCAACAAAAATTATTTCAGAGAAATCATACTCCATGGTAAGTTGTTCTTGTAGAATGTTGAACGACTACCCCAACTAAAATCTATCCACTCAACAAAAATTATTTCACACCACAGACTCATCTTGGTCAGGATCGATTTGAAATCTATCATGGTTTCAGAGAAATCATACTCCATGGTTCGTTGTTCTTGTAGAATGTTGAACGACTACCCCAACTAAAATCTATCCACTCAACAAAAATTATTTCAGAGAAATCATACTCCATGGTAAGTTGTTCTTGTAGAATGTTGAACGACTACCCCAACTAAAATCTCTCCACTCAACAAAAATTATTTCAGAGAAATCATACTCCATGGTAAGTTGTTCTTGTAGAATGTTGAACGACTATCCCAACTAAAATCTATCCACTCAACAAAAATGATTTCAGAGAAATCATACTCCATGGTTCGTTGTTCTTGTAGAATGTTGAACGACTATCCCAACTAAAATCTATCCACTCAAGAAAAATTATTTCACACCACAGACTCATCTTTGTCAGGATCGATTTGAAATCTATCATGATTTCAGAGAAATCATAGTCCATGGTAAGTTGTTCTTGTAGAATGTTGAACGACTACCCCTAACTAAAATCTATCCACTCAACAAAAATTATTTCACACCACAGACTCATCTTGGTCAGGATCGATTTGAAATCTATCATGGTTTCAGAGAAATCATACTCCATGGTAAGTTGTTCTTGTAGAATGTTGAACGACTACCCCAACTAAAATCTATCCACTCAACAAAAATTATTTCAGAGAAATCAAAGTCCATGGTAAGTTGTTCTTGTAGAATGTTGAACGACTACCCAAACTAAAATCTATCCACTCAACAAAAATTATTTCAGAGAAATCATACTCCATGGTAAGTTGTTCTTGAAGAATGTTGAACGACTATCCCAACTAAAATCTATTCACTCAAGAAAAATTATTTCACACCACAGACTCATCTTTGTCAGGATCGATTTGAAATCTATCATGGTTGCAGAGAAATCATACTCCATGGTTCGTTGTTCTTGTAGAATGTTGAACGACTACCCCAACTAAAATCTATCCACTCAACAAAAATTATTTCACACCACAGACTCATCTTGGTCAGGATCGATTTCAAATCTATCATGATTTCAGAGAAATCATACTCCATGGTTCGTTGTTCTTGTAGAATGTTGAAGGACTATCCCAACTAAAATCTATCCACTCAAGAAAAATTATTTCACACCACAGACTCATCTTTGTCAGGATCGATTTGAAATCTATCATGGTTGCAGAGAAATCATACTCCATGGTTCGTTGTTCTTGTAGAATGTTGAACGACTACCCCTAACTAAAATCTATCCACTCAACAAAAATTATTTCAGAGAAATCATACTCCATGGTAAGTTGTTCTTGTAGAATGTTGAACGACTACCCCAACTAAAATCTATCCACTCAACAAAAATTATTTCACACCACAGACTCATCTTGGTCAGGATCGATTTGAAATCTATCATGGTTTCGGAGAAATCATACTCCATGGTAAGTTGTTCTTGTAGAATGTTGAACGACTATCCCAACTAAAATCTATCCACTCAACAAAAATTATTTCAGAGAAATCGTACTCCATGGTAAGTTGTTCTTGTAGAATGTTGAACGACTACCCCAACTAAAATCTATCCACTCAACAAAAATTATTTCACACCACAGACTCATCTTGGTCAGGATCGATTTGAAATCTATCATGGTTTCAGAGAAATCATACTCCATGGTTCGTTGTTCTTGTAGAATGTTGAACGACTACCCCAACTAAAATCTATCCACTCAACAAAAATTATTTCAGAGAAATCATACTCCATGGTAAGTTGTTCTTGTAGAATGTTGAACGACTACCCCAACTAAAATCTATCCACTCAACAAAAATTATTTCACACCACAGACTCATCTTGGTCAGGATCGATTTGAAATCTATCATGGTTGCAGAGAAATCATACTCCATGGTTCGTTGTTCTTGTAGAATGTTGAACGACTACCCCAACTAAAATCTATCCACTCAACAAAAATTATTTCAGAGAAATCATACTCCATGGTAAGTTGTTCTTGTAGAATGTTGAACGACTACCCCAACTAACATCTATCCACTCAACAAAAATTATTTCACACCACAGACTCATCTTGGTCAGGATCGATTTGAAATCTATCATGGTTTCAGAGAAATCATACTCCATGGTAAGTTGTTCTTGTGGAATGTTGAACGACTATCCCAACTAAAATCTATCCACTCAACAAAAATTATTTCAGAGAAATCATACTCCATGGTAAGTTGTTCTTGTAGAATGTTGAACGACTACCCCAACTAAAATCTATCCACTCAACAAAAATTATTTCACACCACAGACTCATCTTGGTCAGGATCGATTTGAAATCTATAATGGTTTCAGAGAAATCATACTCCATGGTTCGTTGTTCTTGTAGAATGTTGAACGACTACCCCAACTAAAATCTATCCACTCAACAAAAATTATTTCAGAGAAATCATACTCCATGGTAAGTTGTTCTTGTAGAATGTTGAACGACTACCCCAACTAAAATCTCTCCACTCAACAAAAATTATTTCAGAGAAATCATACTCCATGGTAAGTTGTTCTTGTAGAATGTTGAACGACTATCCCAACTAAAATCTATCCACTCAACAAAAATGATTTCAGAGAAATCATACTCCATGGTTCGTTGTTCTTGTAGAATGTTGAACGACTATCCCAACTAAAATCTATCCACTCAAGAAAAATTATTTCACACCACAGACTCATCTTTGTCAGGATCGATTTGAAATCTATCATGATTTCAGAGAAATCATAGTCCATGGTAAGTTGTTCTTGTAGAATGTTGAACGACTACCCCTAACTAAAATCTATCCACTCAACAAAAATTATTTCACACCACAGACTCATCTTGGTCAGGATCGATTTGAAATCTATCATGGTTTCAGAGAAATCGTACTCCATGGTAAGTTGTTCTTGTAGAATGTTGAACGACTACCCCAACTAAAATCTATCCACTCAACAAAAATTATTTCAGAGAAATCAAAGTCCATGGTAAGTTGTTCTTGTAGAATGTTGAACGACTACCCAAACTAAAATCTATCCACTCAACAAAAATTATTTCAGAGAAATCATACTCCATGGTAAGTTGTTCTTGTAGAATGTTGAACGACTACCCCAACGAAAATCTATCCACTCAACAAAAATTATTTCACACCACAGACTCATTTTGGTCAGGATGGATTTGAAATCTATCATGGTTTCAGAGAAATCATACTCCATGGTTCGTTGTTCTTGTAGAATGTTGAACGACTACCCCAACTAAAATCTATCCACTCAACAAAAATTATTTCAGAGAAATCATACTCCATGGTTCGTTGTTCTTGTAGAATGTTGAACGACTACCCCAACTAAAATCTATCCACTCAACAAAAATTATTTCAGAGAAATCATACTCCATGGTAAGTTGTTCTTGTAGAATGTTGAACGACTACCCCAACTAAAATCTATCCACTCAACAAAAATTATTTCAGAGAAATCATACTCCATGGTAAGTTGTTCTTGTAGAATGTTGAACGACTATCCCAACTAAAATCTATCCACTCAACAAAAATTATTTCAGAGAAATCATACTCCATGGTTCGTTGTTCTTGTAGAATGTTGAACGACTATCCCAACTAAAACCTATCCACTCAATAAAAATTATTTCAGAGAAATCATACTCCATGGTTCGTTGTTCTTGTAGAATGTTGAACGACTATCCCAACTAAAATCTATCCACTCAAGAAAAATTATGTCACACCACAGACTCATCTTTGTCAGGATCGATTTGAAATCTATCATGATTTCAGAGAAATCATAGTCCATGGTAAGTTGTTCTTGTAGAATGTTGAACGACTACCCCTAACTAAAATCTATCCACTCAACAAAAATTATTTCACACCACAGACTCATCTTGGTCAGGATCGATTTGAAATCTATCATGGTTTCAGAGAAATCATACTCCATGGTAAGTTGTTCTTGTAGAATGTTGAACGACTACCCCAACTAAAATCTATCCACTCAACAAAAATTATTTCAGAGAAATCATACTCCATGGTAAGTTGTTCTTGTAGAATGTTGAACGACTACCCCAACTAAAATCTATCCACTCAACAAAAATTATTTCATAGAAATCATACTCCATGGTAAGTTGTTCTTGTAGAATGTTGAACGACTATCCCTAACTAAAATCTATCCACTCAACAAAAATTATTTCACACCACAGACTCATCTTGGTCAGGATCGATTTGAAATCTATCATGGTTTCAGAGAAATCATACTCCATGGTAAGTTGTTCTTGTAGAATGTTGAACGACTACCCCAACTAAAATCTATCCACTCAGCAAAAATTATTTCACACCACAGACTCATCTTGGTCAGGATCGATTTGAAATCTATCATGGTTTCAGAGAAATCATACTCCATGGTTCGTTGTTCTTGTAGAATGTTGAACGACTACCCCAACTAAAATCTATCCACTCAACAAAAATTATTTCACACCACAGACTCATCTTGGTCAGGATCGATTTGAAATCTATCATGGTTTCAGCGAAATCATAGTCCATGGTAAGTTGTTCTTGTAGAATGTTGAACGACTACCCTCAACAAAAATTATTTCACACCACAGACTCATCTTGGTCAGAATCGATTTGAAATCTATCATGGTTTCAGAGAAATCATAGTCCATGGTAAGTTGTTCTTGTAGAATTTTGAACGACTACCCCAACTAAAATCTATCCACTCAACAAAAATTATTTCAGAGAAATCATACTCCATGGTAAGTTGTTCTTGTAGAATGTTGAACGACTACCCCAACGAAAATCTATCCACTCAACAAAAATTATTTCACACCACAGACTCATCTTGGTCAGGATGAATTTGAAATCTATCATGGTTTCAGAGAAATCATACTCCATGGTTCGTTGTTCTTGTAGAATGTTGAACGACTACCCCAACTAAAATCTATCCACTCAACAAAAATTATTTCACACCACAGACTCATCTTGGTCAGGATCGATTTGAAATCTATCATGGTTTCAGAGAAATCATACTCCATGGTTCGTTGTTCTTGTAAAATGTTGAACGACTACCCCAACTAAAATCTATCCACTCAACAAAAATTATTTCACACCACAGGCTCATCTTGGTCAGGATCGATTTGAAATCTATCATGGTTTCAGAGAAATCATACTCCATGGTTCGTTGTTCTTGTAAAATGTTGAACGCCTACCCGAACTAAAATCTATCCACTCAACAAAAATTATTTCACACCACAGACTCATCTTGGTCAGGATCGATTTGAAATCTATCATGGTTTCAGAGAAATCATACTCCATGGTTCGTTGTTCTTGTAGAATGTTGAACGACTACCCCAACTAAAATCTATCCACTCAACAAAAATTATTTCACACCACAGACTCATCTTGGTCAGGATCGATTTGAAATCTATCATGGTTGCAGAGAAATCATACTCCATGGTTCGTTGTTCTTGTAGAATGTTGACCGACTACCCCAACTAAAATCTATCCACTCAACAAAAATTATTTCACACCACAGACTCATCTTGGTCAGGATCAATTTGAAATCTATCATGGTTTCAGAGAAATCATACTCCATGGTTCGTTGTTCTTGTAGAATGTTGAACGACTACCCCAACTAAAATCTATCCACTGAACAAAAATTATTTCAGAGAAATCATACTCCATGGTTCGTTGTTCTTGTAGAATGTTGAACGACTACCCCAACTAAAATCTATCCACTCAACAAAAATTATTTCACACCACAGACTCATCTTGGTCAGGATCGATTTGAAATCTATTATGGTTTCAGAGAAATCATACTCCATGGTAAGTTGTTCTTGTAGAATGTTGAACGACTATCCCAACTAAAATCTATCCACTCAACAAAAATTATTTCAGAGAAATCATACTCCATGGTTCGTTGTTCTTGTAGAATGTTGAACGACTACCCCAACTAAAATCTATCCACTCAACAAAAATTATTTCACACCACAGACTCATCTTGGTCAGGATCGATTTGAAATCTATCATGGTTTCAGAGAAATCATACTCCATGGTTCGTTGTTCTTGCAGAATGTTGAACGACTACCCCAACTAAAATCTATCCACTCAACAAAAATTATTTCAGACCACAGACTCATCTTGGTCAGGATCGATTTGAAATCTATCATGGTTTCAGAGAAATCATACTCCATGGTAAGTTGTTCTTGTAGAATGTTGAACGACTACCCCAACTAAAATCTATCCACTCAACAAAAATTATTTCACACCACAGACTCATCTTGGTCAGGATCGATTTGAAATCTATCATGGTTTCAGAGAAATCATACTCCATGGTTCGTTGTTCTTGTAGAATGTTGAACGACTACCCCAACTAAAATCGATCCACTCAACAAAAATTATTTCACACCACAGACTCATCTTGGTCAGGATCGATTTGAAATCTATCATGGTTTCAGAGAAATCATACTCCATGGTAAGTTGTTCTTGTAGAATGTTGAACGACTATCCCAACTAAAATCTATCCACTCAACAAAAATTATTTCAGAGAAATCATACTCCATGGTAAGTTGTTCTTGTAGAATGTTGAACGACTACCGCAACTAAAATCTATCCACTCAGCAAAAATTGTTTCACACCACAGACTCATCTTGGTCAGGATCGATTTGAAATCTATCATGGTTTCAGAGAAATCATACTCCATGGTTCGTTGTTCTTGTAGAATGTTGAACGACTACCCCAACTAAAATCTATCCACTCAACAAAAATTATTTCAGACCACAGACTCATCTTGGTCAGGATCGATTTGAAATCTATCATGGTTTCAGAGAAATCATACTCCATGGTAAGTTGTTCTTGTAGAATGTTGAACGACTACCCCAACTAAAATCTATCCACTCAACAAAAATTATTTCACACCACAGACTCATCTTGGTCAGGATCGATTTGAAATCTATCATGGTTTCAGAGAAATCATACTCCATGGTTCGTTGTTCTTGTAGAATGTTGAACGACTACCATAACTAAAATCGATCCACTCAACAAAAATTATTTCACACCACAGACTCATCTTGGTCAGGATCGATTTGAAATCTATCATGGTTTCAGAGAAATCATACTCCATGGTAAGTTGTTCTTGTAGAATGTTGAACGACTATCCCAACTAAAATCTATCCACTCAACAAAAATTATTTCAGAGAAATCATACTCCATGGTAAGTTGTTCTTGTAGAATGTTGAACGACTACCCCAACGAAAATCTATCCACTCAACAAAAATTATTTCACACCACAGACTCATCTTGGTCAGGATGGATTTGAAATCTATCATGGTTTCAGAGAAATCATACTCCATGGTAAGTTGTTCTTGTAGAATGTTGAACGACTACCCCAACTAAAATCTATCCACTCAGCAAAAATTATTTCACACCACAGACTCATCTTGGTCAGGATCGATTTGAAATCTATCATGGTTTCAGAGAAATCATACTCCATGGTTCGTTGTTCTTGTAGAATGTTGAACGACTACCCCAACTAAAATCTATCCACTCAACAAAAATTATTTCACACCACAGACTCATCTTGGTCCGGATCGATTTGAAATCTATCATGGTTTCAGCGAAATCATAGTCCATGGTAAGTTGTTCTTGTAGAATGTTGAACGACTACCCCAACTAAAATCTATCCACTCAACAAAAATTATTTCACACCACAGACTCATCTTGGTCAGAATCGATTTGAAATCTATCATGGTTTCAGAGAAATCATAGTCCATGGTAAGTTGTTCTTGTAGAATGTTGAACGACTACCCCAACTAAAATCTATCCACTCAACAAAAATTATTTCAGAGAAATCATACTCCATGGTAAGTTGTTCTTGTAGAATGTTGAACGACTACCCCAACGAAAATCTATCCACTCAACAAAAATTATTTCACACCACAGACTCATCTTGGTCAGGATGGATTTGAAATCTATCATGGTTTCAGAGAAATCATACTCCATGGTTCGTTGTTCTTGTAGAATGTTGTACGACTACCCCAACTAAAATCTATCCACTCAACAAAAATTATTTCACACCACAGACTCATCTTGGTCAGGATCGATTTGAAATCTATCATGGTTTCAGAGAAATCATACTCCATGGTTCGTTGTTCTTGTAAAATGTTGAACGACTACCCCAACTAAAATCTATCCACTCAACAAAAATTATTTCACACCACAGGCTCATCTTGGTCAGGATCGATTTGAAATCTATCATGGTTTCAGAGAAATCATACTCCATGGTTCGTTGTTCTTGTAAAATGTTGAACGCCTACCCGAACTAAAATCTATCCACTCAACAAAAATTATTTCACACCACAGACTCATCTTGGTCAGGATCGATTTGAAATCTATCATGGTTTCAGAGAAATCATACTCCATGGTTCGTTGTTCTTGTAGAATGTTGAACGACTACCCCAACTAAAATCTATCCACTCAACAAAAATTATTTCACACCACAGACTCATCTTGGTCAGGATCGATTTGAAATCTATCATGGTTGCAGAGAAATCATACTCCATGGTTCGTTGTTCTTGTAGAATGTTGACCGACTACCCCAACTAAAATCTATCCACTCAACAAAAATTATTTGACACCACAGACTCATCTTGGTCAAAATCGATTTGAAATCTATCATGGTTTCAGAGAAATCATACTCCATGGTTCGTTGTTCTTGTAGAATGTTGAACGACTACCCCAACTAAAATCTATCCACTGAACAAAAATTATTTCACACCACAGACTCATCTTGGTCAGGATCGATTTGAAATCTATCATGGTTTCAGAGAAATCATACTCCATGGTAAGTTGTTCTTGTAGAATGTTGAACGACTATCCCAACTAAAATCTATCCACTCAACAAAAATTATTTCAGAGAAATCATACTCCATGGTTCGTTGTTCTTGTAGAATGTTGAACGACTACCCCAACTAAAATCTATCCACTCAACAAAAATTATTTCACACCACAGACTCATCTTGGTCAGGATCGATTTGAAATCTATCATGGTTTCAGAGAAATCATACTCCATGGTTCGTTGTTCTTGTAGAATGTTGAACGACTACCCCAACTAAAATCTATCCACTCAACAAAAATTATTTCAGACCACAGACTCATCTTGGTCAGGATCGATTTGAAATCTATCATGGTTTCAGAGAAATCATACTCCATGGTAAGTTGTTCTTGTAGAATGTTGAACGACTACCCCAACTAAAATCTATCCACTCAACAAAAATTATTTCACACCACAGACTCATCTTGGTCCGGATCGATTTGAAATCTATCATGGTTTCAGCGAAATCATAGTCCATGGTAAGTTGTTCTTGTAGAATGTTGAACGACTACCCCAACTAAAATCTATCCACTCAACAAAAATTATTTCACACCACAGACTCATCTTGGTCAGAATCGATTTGAAATCTATCATGGTTTCAGAGAAATCATAGTCCATGGTAAGTTGTTCTTGTAGAATGTTGAACGACTACCCCAACTAAAATCTATCCACTCAACAAAAATTATTTCAGAGAAATCATACTCCATGGTAAGTTGTTCTTGTAGAATGTTGAACGACTACCCCAACGAAAATCTATCCACTCAACAAAAATTATTTCACACCACAGACTCATCTTGGTCAGGATGGATTTGAAATCTATCATGGTTTCAGAGAAATCATACTCCATGGTTCGTTGTTCTTGTAGAATGTTGTACGACTACCCCAACTAAAATCTATCCACTCAACAAAAATTATTTCACACCACAGACTCATCTTGGTCAGGATCGATTTGAAATCTATCATGGTTTCAGAGAAATCATACTCCATGGTTCGTTGTTCTTGTAAAATGTTGAACGACTACCCCAACTAAAATCTATCCACTCAACAAAAATTATTTCACACCACAGGCTCATCTTGGTCAGGATCGATTTGAAATCTATCATGGTTTCAGAGAAATCATACTCCATGGTTCGTTGTTCTTGTAAAATGTTGAACGCCTACCCGAACTAAAATCTATCCACTCAACAAAAATTATTTCACACCACAGACTCATCTTGGTCAGGATCGATTTGAAATCTATCATGGTTTCAGAGAAATCATACTCCATGGTTCGTTGTTCTTGTAGAATGTTGAACGACTACCCCAACTAAAATCTATCCACTCAACAAAAATTATTTCACACCACAGACTCATCTTGGTCAGGATCGATTTGAAATCTATCATGGTTGCAGAGAAATCATACTCCATGGTTCGTTGTTCTTGTAGAATGTTGACCGACTACCCCAACTAAAATCTATCCACTCAACAAAAATTATTTGACACCACAGACTCATCTTGGTCAGGATCGATTTGAAATCTATCATGGTTTCAGAGAAATCATACTCCATGGTTCGTTGTTCTTGTAGAATGTTGAACGACTACCCCAACTAAAATCTATCCACTGAACAAAAATTATTTCACACCACAGACTCATCTTGGTCAGGATCGATTTGAAATCTATCATGGTTTCAGAGAAATCATACTCCATGGTAAGTTGTTCTTGTAGAATGTTGAACGACTATCCCAACTAAAATCTATCCACTCAACAAAAATTATTTCAGAGAAATCATACTCCATGGTTCGTTGTTCTTGTAGAATGTTGAACGACTACCCCAACTAAAATCTATCCACTCAACAAAAATTATTTCACACCACAGACTCATCTTGGTCAGGATCGATTTGAAATCTATCATGGTTTCAGAGAAATCATACTCCATGGTTCGTTGTTCTTGTAGAATGTTGAACGACTACCCCAACTAAAATCTATCCACTCAACAAAAATTATTTCAGACCACAGACTCATCTTGGTCAGGATCGATTTGAAATCTATCATGGTTTCAGAGAAATCATACTCCATGGTAAGTTGTTCTTGTAGAATGTTGAACGACTACCCCAACTAAAATCTATCCACTCAACAAAAATTATTTCACACCACAGACACATCTTGGTCAGGATCGATTTGAAATCTATCATGGTTTCAGAGAAATCATACTCCATGGTTCGTTGTTCTTGTAGAATGTTGAACGACTACCCCAACTAAAATCTATCCACTCAACAAAAATTATTTCACACCACAGACTCATCTTGGTCAGGATCGATTTGAAATCTATCATGGTTTCAGAGAAATCATACTCCATGGTAAGTTGTTCTTGTAGAATGTTGAACGACTATCCCAACTAAAATCTATCCACTCAACAAAAATTATTTCAGAGAAATCATACTCCATGGTTCGTTGTTCTTGTAGAATGTTGAACGACTATCCCAACTAAAATCTATCCACTCAACAAAAATTATTTCAGAGAAATCATACTCCATGGTAAGTTGTTCTTGTAGAATGTTGAACGACTATTCCAACTAAAATCTATCCACTCAACAAAAATTATTTCACACCACAGACTCATCTTGGTCAGGATCGATTTGAAATCTATCATGGTTTCAGAGAAATCATACTCCATGGTAAGTTGTTCTTGTAGAATGTTGAACGACTACCCCAACTAAAATCTATCCACTCAACAAAAATTATTTCACACCACAGACTCATCTTGGTCAGGATCGATTTGAAATCTATCATGGTTTCAGAGAAATCATACTCCATGGTAAGTTGTTCTTGTAGAATGTTGAACGACTACCCCAACTAAAATCTATCCACTCAACAAAAATTATTTCACACCACAGACTCATCTTGATCAGGATCGATTTGAAATCTATCATGGTTTCAGAGAAATCATAGTCCATGGTAAGTTGTTCTTGTAGAATGTTGAACGACTACCCCAACTAAAATCTATCCACTCAACAAAAATTATTTCAGAGAAAGCATACTCCATTGTAAGTTGTTCTTGTAGAATGTTGAACGACTACCCCAACTAAAATCTATCCACTCAACAAAAATTATTTCAGAGAAATCATACACCATGGTTCGTTGTTCTTGTAGAATGTTGAACGACTATCCCAACTAAAATCTATCCACTCAACAAAAATTATTTCAGAGAAATCATACTCCATGGTTCGTTGTTCTTGTAGAATGTTGAACGACTACCCCAACTAAAATCTATCCACTCAACAAAAATTATTTCAGAGAAATCATACTCCATGGTTCGTTGTTCTTGTAGAATGTTGAACAACTACTCCAACTAAAATCTATCCACTCAACAAAAATTATTTCAGAGAAATCATAGTCCATGGTAAGTTGTTCTTGTAGAATGTTGAACGACTACCCCAACTAAAATCTAACCACTCAACAAAAATTATTTCAGGGAAATCATACTATATGGTTCGTTGTTCTTGTAGAATGTTGAACGACTACCCCAACTAAAATCTATCCACTCAACAAAAATTATTTCACACCACAGACTCATCTTGGTCAGGATGGATTTGAAATCTATCATGGTTTCAGAGAAATCATACTCCATGGTTCGTTGTTCTTGTAAAATGTTGAACGACTACCCCAACTAAAATCTATCCACTCAACAAAAATTATTTCACACCACAGACTCATCTTGGTCAGGATCGATTTGAAATCTATCATGGTTTTAGAGAAATCATACTCCATGGTTCGTTGTTCTTGTAGAATGTTGAACGACTACCCCAACTAAAATTTATCCACTCAACAAAAATTATTTCAGAGAAATCATACTCCATGGTAAGTTGTTCTTGTAGAATGTTGAACGACTATCCCAACTAAAATCTATCCACTCAACAAAAATTATTTCAGAGAAATCATAGTCCATGGTAAGTTGTTCTTGTAGAATGTTGAACGACTATCCCAACTAAAATCTATCCACTCAACAAAAATTATTTCACACCACAGACTCATCTTGGTCAGGATCGATTTGAAATCTATCAGGGTTTCAGAGAAATCATACTCCATGTTAAGTTGTTCTTGTAAAATGTTGAACGACTATCCCAACTAAAATCTATCCACTCAACAAAAATTATTTCAGAGAAATCATACTCCATGGTAAGTTGTTCTTGTAGAATGTTGAACGACTACCCCTAACTAAAATCTATCCACTCAACAAAAATTATTTCACACCACAGACTCATCTTGGTCAGGATCGATTTGAAATCTATCATGGTTTCAGAGAAATCATAGTACATGGTAAGTTGTTCTTGTAGAATGTTGAACGACTATCCCAACTAAAATCTATCCACTCAACAAAAATTATTTCAGAGAAATCATACTCCATGGTTCGTTGTTCTTGTAGAATGTTGAACGACTACCCCAACCAAAATCTATCCACTCAACAAAAATTATTTCACACCACAGACTCATCTTGGTCAGGATCGATTTGAAATCTATCATGGTTTCAGAGAAATCATACTCCATAGTTCGTTGTTCTTGTAGAATGTTGAACGACTACCCCAACTAAAATCTATCCACTCAACAAAAATTATTTCAGAGAAATCATACTCCATGGTAAGTTGTTCTTGTAGAATGTTGAACGACTACCCCAACTAAAATCTATCCACTCAACAAAAATTATTTCACACCACAGACTCATCTTGGTCAGGATCGATTTGAAATCTATCATGGTTTCAGAGAAATCATAGTCCATGGTAAGTTGTTCTTGTAGAATGTTGAACGACTATCCCAACTAAAATCTATCCACTCAACAAAAATTATTTCAGAGAAATCATACTCCATGGTTCGTTGTTCTTGTAGAATGTTGAACGACTACCCCAACTAAAATCTATCCACTCAACAAAAATTATTTCACACCACAGACTCATCTTGGTCAGGATCGATTTGAAATCTATCATGGTTTCAGAGAAATCATACTCCATGGTTCGTTGTTCTTGTAGAATGTTGAACGACTACCCCAACTAAAATCTATCCACTCAACAAAAATTATTTCACACCACAGACTCATCTTGGTCAGGATCGATTTGAAATCTATCATGGTTTCAGAGAAATCATACTCCATGGTTCGTTGTTCTTGTAAAATGTTGAACGACTACCCCAAATAAAATCTATATACTCAACAAAAATTATTTCACACCACAGACTCATCTTGGTCAGGATCGATTTGAAATCTATCATGGTTTCAGAGAAATCATACTCCATGGTTCGTTGTTCTTGTAGAATGTTGAACGACTACACCAACTAAAATCTATCCACTCAACAAAAATTATTTCAGAGAAATCATACCCCATGGTAAGTTGTTCTTGTAGAATGTTGAACGACTACCCCAACTAAAATCTATCCACTCAACAAAAATTATTTCACACCACAGACTGATCTTGGTCAGGATCGATTTGAAATCTATCATGGTTGCAGAGAAATCATACTCCATGGTTCGTTGTTCTTGTAGAATGTTGAACGACTACCCCAACTAAAATCTATCCACTCAACAGAAATTATTTCAGAGAAATCATAGTCCATGGTAAGTTGTTCTTGTAGAATGTTGAACGACTACCCCAACTAAAATCTATCCACTCAACAAAAATTATTTCACACCACAGACTCATCTTGGTCAGGATCGATTTGAAATCTATCATGGTTTCAGAGAAATCATACTCCATGGTTCGTTGTTCTTGTAGAATGTTGAACGACTACCCCAACTAAAATCTATCCACTCAACAAAAATTATTTCACACCACAGACTCATCTTGGTCAGGATCAATTTGAAATCTATCATGGTTTCAGAGAAATCATACTCCATGGTTGGTTGTTCTTGTAGAATGTTGAACGATCACCTATAACTAAAATCTGTCCACTCAACAAAAATTATTTCATAGAAATCATACTCCATTGTAAGTTGTTCTTGTAGAATGTTGAACGACTATCCCAACTAAAATCTATCCACTCAACAAAAATTATTTCAGAGAAATCATACTCCATGGTAAGTTGTTCTTGTAGAATGTTGAACGACTATCCCAACTAAAATCTATCCACTCAACAAAAATTATTTCACACCACAGACTCATCTTGGTCAGGATCGATTTGAAATCTATCATGGTTTCAGAGAAATCATACTCCATTTTTCGTTGTTCTTGTAGAATGTTGAACGACTATCCCAACTAAAATCTATCCACTCAACAAAAATTATTTCAGAGAAATCATACTCCATGGTTCGTTGTTCTTGTAGAATGTTGAACGACTGACCCAACTAAAATCTATCCACTCAACAAAAATTATTTCACACCACAGACTCATCTTGGTCAGGATCAATTTGAAATCTATCATGGTTTCAGAGAAATCATAATCCATGGTTATTTGTTCTTGTAGAATGTTGAACGATCACCCCTAACTAAAATCTATCCACTCAACAAAAATTATTTCACACCACAGACTCATCTTGGTCAGGATCGATTTGAAATCTATCATGGTTTCAGAGAAATCATACTCCATGGTTCGTTGTTCTTGTAAAATGTTGAACGACTACCCTAACTAAAATCTATCCACTCAACAAAAATTATTTCATAGAAATCATACTCCATTGTAAGTTGTTCTTGTAGAATGTTGAACGACTATCCCAACTAAAATCTATCCACTCAACAAAAATTATTTCAGAGAAATCATACTCCATGGTAAGTTGTTCTTGTAGAATGTTGAACGACTACCCCAACTAAAATCTATCCACTCAACAAAAATTATTTCACACCACAGACTCATCTTGGTCAGGATCAATTTGAAATCTATCATAGTTTCAGAGAAATCATACTCCATGGTTGGTTGTTCTTGTAGAATGTTGAACGATCACCCCTAACTAAAATCTATCCACTCAACAAAAATTATTTCACACCACAGACTCATCTTGGTCAGGATCGATTTGAAATCTATCATGGTTTCAGAGAAATCATACTCCATGGTTCGTTGTTCTTGTAAAATGTTGAACGACTATCCCAACTAAAATCTATCCACTCAACAAAAATTATTTCATAGAAATCATACTCCATTGTAAGTTGTTCTTGTAGAATGTTGAACGACTATCCCAACTAAAATCTATCCACTCAACAAAAATTATTTCAGAGAAATCATACTCCATGGTAAGTTGTTCTTGTAGAATGTTGAACGACTATCCCAACTAAAATCTATCCACTCAACAAAAATTATTTCACACCACAGACTCATCTTGGTCAGGATCGATTTGAAATCTATCATGGTTTCAGAGAAATCATACTCCATGGTTCGTTGTTCTTGTAAAATGTTGAACGACTATCCCAACTAAAATCTATCCACTCAACAAAAATTATTTCATAGAAATCATACTCCATTGTAAGTTGTTCTTGTAGAATGTTGAACGACTATCCCAACTAAAATCTATCCACTCAACAAAAATTATTTCAGAGAAATCGTACTCCATGGTTCGTTGTTCTTGTAGAATGTTGAACGACTACCCCAACTAAAATCTATCCACTCAACAGAAATTATTTCAGAGAAATCATAGTCCATGGTAAGTTGTTCTTGTAGAATGTTGAACGACTACCCCAACTAAAATCTATCCACTCAACAAAAATTATTTCACACCACAGACTCATCTTGGTCAGGATCGATTTGAAATCTATCATGGTTTCAGAGAAATCATACTCCATGGTTCGTTGTTCTTGTAGAATGTTGAACGACTACCCCAACTAAAATCTATCCACTCAACAAAAATTATTTCACACCACAGACTCATCTTGGTCAGGATCAATTTGAAATCTATCATGGTTTCAGAGAAATCATACTCCATGGTTCGTTGTTCTTGTAAAATGTTGAACGACTATCCCAACTAAAATCTATCCACTCAACAAAAATTATTTCATAGAAATCATACTCCATTGTAAGTTGTTCTTGTAGAATGTTGAACGACTATCCCAACTAAAATCTATCCACTCAACAAAAATTATTTCATAGAAATCATACTCCATTGTAAGTTGTTCTTGTAGAATGTTGAACGACTATCCCAACTAAAATCTATCCACTCAACAAAAATTATTTCAGAGAAATCATACTCCATGGTAAGTTGTTCTTGTAGAATGTTGAACGACTATCCCAACTAAAATCTATCCACTCAACAAAAATTATTTCACACCACAGACTCATCTTGGTCAGGATCGATTTGAAATCTATCATGGTTTCAGAGAAATCATACTCCATTTTTCGTTGTTCTTGTAGAATGTTGAACGACTATCCCAACTAAAATCTATCCACTCAACAAAAATTATTTCAGAGAAATCATACTCCATGGTTCGTTGTTCTTGTAGAATGTTGAACGACTATCCCAACTAAAATCTATCCACTCAACAAAAATTATTTCACACCACAGACTCATCTTGGTCAGGATCAATTTGAAATCTATCATGGTTTCAGAGAAATCATACTCCATGGTTCGTTGTTCTTGTAAAATGTTGAACGACTATCCCAACTAAAATCTATCCACTCAACAAAAATTATTTCATAGAAATCATACTCCATTGTAAGTTGTTCTTGTAGAATGTTGAACGACTATCCCAACTAAAATCTATCCACTCAACAAAAATTATTTCATAGAAATCATACTCCATTGTAAGTTGTTCTTGTAGAATGTTGAACGACTATCCCAACTAAAATCTATCCACTCAACAAAAATTATTTCAGAGAAATCATACTCCATGGTAAGTTGTTCTTGTAGAATGTTGAACGACTATCCCAACTAAAATCTATCCACTCAACAAAAATTATTTCACACCACAGACTCATCTTGGTCAGGATCGATTTGAAATCTATCATGGTTTCAGAGAAATCATACTCCATTTTTCGTTGTTCTTGTAGAATGTTGAACGACTATCCCAACTAAAATCTATCCACTCAACAAAAATTATTTCAGAGAAATCATACTCCATGGTTCGTTGTTCTTGTAGAATGTTGAACGACTACCCCAACTAAAATCTATCCACTCAACAGAAATTATTTCAGAGAAATCATAGTCCATGGTAAGTTGTTCTTGTAGAATGTTGAACGACTACCCCAACTAAAATCTATCCACTCAACAAAAATTATTTCACACCACAGACTCATCTTGGTCAGGATCGATTTGAAATCTATCATGGTTTCAGAGAAATCATACTCCATGGTTCGTTGTTCTTGTAGAATGTTGAACGACTACCCCAACTAAAATCTATCCACTCAACAAAAATTATTTCACACCACAGACTCATCTTGGTCAGGATCAATTTGAAATCTATCATGGTTTCAGAGAAATCATACTCCATGGTTGGTTGTTCTTGTAGAATGTTGAACGATCACCTATAACTAAAATCTGTCCACTCAACAAAAATTATTTCATAGAAATCATACTCCATTTTAAGTTGTTCTTGTAGAATGTTGAACGACTATCCCAACTAAAATCTATCCACTCAACAAAAATTATTTCAGAGAAATCATACTCCATGGTAAGTTGTTCTTGTAGAATGTTGAACGACTATCCCAACTAAAATCTATCCACTCAACAAAAATTATTTCACACCACAGACTCATCTTGGTCAGGATCGATTTGAAATCTATCATGGTTTCAGAGAAATCATACTCCATTTTTCGTTGTTCTTGTAGAATGTTGAACGACTATCCCAACTAAAATCTATCCACTCAACAAAAATTATTTCAGAGAAATCATACTCCATGGTTCGTTGTTCTTGTAGAATGTTGAACGACTGACCCAACTAAAATCTATCCACTCAACAAAAATTATTTCACACCACAGACTCATCTTGGTCAGGATCAATTTGAAATCTATCATGGTTTCAGAGAAATCATAATCCATGGTTGGTTGTTCTTGTAGAATGTTGAACGATCACCCCTAACTAAAATCTATCCACTCAACAAAAATTATTTCACACCACAGACTCATCTTGGTCAGGATCGATTTGAAATCTATCATGGTTTCAGAGAAATCATACTCCATGGTTCGTTGTTCTTGTAAAATGTTGAACGACTACCCTAACTAAAATCTATCCACTCAACAAAAATTATTTCATAGAAATCATACTCCATTGTAAGTTGTTCTTGTAGAATGTTGAACGACTATCCCAACTAAAATCTATCCACTCAACAAAAATTATTTCACACCACAGACTCATCTTGGTCAGGATCGATTTGAAATCTATCATGGTTTCAGAGAAATCATACTCCATGGTTCGTTGTTCTTGTAAAATGTTGAACGACTACCCTAACTAAAACCTATCCACTCAATAAAAATTATTTCAGAGAAATCATACTCCATGGTTCGTTGTTCTTGTAGAATGTTGAACGACTATCCCAACTAAAATCTATCCACTCAACAAAAATTATTTCAGAGAAATCATACTCCATGGTAAGTTGTTCTTGTAGAATGTTGAACGACTACCCCAACTAAAATCTATCCACTCAACAAAAATTATTTCACACCACAGACTCATCTTGGTCAGGATCAATTTGAAATCTATCATAGTTTCAGAGAAATCATACTCCATGGTTGGTTGTTCTTGTAGAATGTTGAACGATCACCCCTAACTAAAATCTATCCACTCAACAAAAATTATTTCACACCACAGACTCATCTTGGTCAGGATCGATTTGAAATCTATCATGGTTTCAGAGAAATCATACTCCATGGTTCGTTGTTCTTGTAAAATGTTGAACGACTATCCCAACTAAAATCTATCCACTCAACAAAAATTATTTCATAGAAATCATACTCCATTGTAAGTTGTTCTTGTAGAATGTTGAACGACTATCCCAACTAAAATCTATCCACTCAACAAAAATTATTTCAGAGAAATCATACTCCATGGTAAGTTGTTCTTGTAGAATGTTGAACGACTATCCCAACTAAAATCTATCCACTCAACAAAAATTATTTCACACCACAGACTCATCTTGGTCAGGATCGATTTGAAATCTATCATGGTTTCAGAGAAATCATACTCCATGGTTCGTTGTTCTTGTAAAATGTTGAACGACTATCCCAACTAAAATCTATCCACTCAACAAAAATTATTTCATAGAAATCATACTCCATTGTAAGTTGTTCTTGTAGAATGTTGAACGACTATCCCAACTAAAATCTATCCACTCAACAAAAATTATTTCAGAGAAATCATACTCCATGGTAAGTTGTTCTTGTAGAATGTTGAACGACTATCCCAACTAAAATCTATCCACTCAACAAAAATTATTTCACACCACAGACTCATCTTGGTCAGGATCGATTTGAAATCTATCATGGTTTCAGAGAAATCATACTCCATGGTTCGTTGTTCTTGTAGAATGTTGAACGACTATCCCAACTAAAATCTATCCACTCAACAAAAATTATTTCAGAGAAATCATACTCCATGGTTCGTTGTTCTTGTAGAATGTTGAACGACTGACCCAACTAAAATCTATCCACTCAACAAAAATTATGTCAGAGAAATCATACTCCATGGTTCGTTGTTCTTGCAGAATGTTGAACGACTACCCCAACTAAAATCTATCCACTCAACAAAAATTATTTCAGAGAAATCATACTCCATGGTAAGTTGTTCTTGTAGAATGTTGAACGATTATCCCAACTAAAATCTATTAACTCAACAAAAATTATTTCAGAGAAATCATAGTCCATGGTAAGTTGTTCTTGTAGAATGTTGAACGACTATCCCAACTAAAATCTATCCACTCAACAAAAATTATTTCATAGAAATCATACTCCATTGTAAGTTGTTCTTGTAGAATGTTGAACGACTATCCCAACTAAAATCTATCCACTCAACAAAAATTATTTCAGAGAAATCATACTCCATGGTAAGTTGTTCTTGTAGAATGTTGAACAACTACCCCAACTAAAATCTATCCACTCAACAAAAATTATTTCACACCACAGACTCATCTTGGTCAGGATCGATTTGAAATCTATCATGGTTTCAGAGAAATCATACTCCATGGTTCGTTGTTCTTGTAGAATGTTGAACGACTATCCCAACTAAAATCTATCCACTCAACAAAAATTATTTCAGAGAAATCATACTCCATGGTTCGTTGTTCTTGTAGAATGTTGAACGACTGACCCAACTAAAATCTATCCACTCAACAAAAATTATTTTAGAGAAATCATACTCCATGGTTCGTTGTTCTTGTAGAATGTTGAACGACTATCCCAACTAAAATCTATCCACTCAACAAAAATTATTTCAGAGAAATCATACTCCATGGTAAGTTGTTCTTGTAGAATGTTGAACGACTATCCCAACTAAAATCTATTAACTCAACAAAAATTATTTCAGAGAAATCATACTCCATGGTTCGTTGTTCTTGTAGAATGTTGAACGACTATCCCAACTAAAATCTATCCACTCAACAAAAATTATTTCAGAGAAATCATACTCCATGGTTCGTTGTTCTTGTAGAATGTTGAAAGACTATCCCAACTAAAATCTATCCACTCAACGAAAATTATGTCTCACCACAGACTCATCTTGGTCAGGATCGATTTGAAATCTATCATGGTTTCAGAGAAATCATAGTCCATGGTAAGTTGTTCTTGTAGAATGTTGAACGACTACCCCTAACTAAAATCTATCCACTCAACAAAAATTATTTCACACCACAGACTCATCTTGGTCAGGATCGATTTGAAATCTATCATGGTTTCAGAGAAATCATACTCCATGGTAAGTTGTTCTTGTAGAATGTTGAACGACTACCTCAACTAAAATCTATCCACTCAACAAAAATTATTTCAGAGAAATCATACTCCATGGTAAGTTGTTCTTGTAGAATGTTGAACGACTACCCCAACTAAAATCTATCCACTCAACAAAAATTATTTCAGAGAAATCATACTCCATGGTAAGTTGTTCTTGTAGAATGTTGAACGACTACCCCTAACTAAAATCTATCCACTCAACAAAAATTAATTCACACCACAGACTCATCTTTTTCAGGATCGATTTGAAATCTATCATGGTTTCAGAGAAATCATACTCCATGGTAAGTTGTTCTTGTAGAATGTTGAACGACTACCCCTAACTAAAATCTATCCACTCAACAAAAATTATTTCACACCACAGACTCATCTTGGTCAGGATCGATTTGAAATCTATCATGGTTTCAGAGAAATCATACTCCATGGTAAGTTGTTCTTGTAGAATGTTGAACGACTATCCCAACTAAAATCTATCCACTCAACAAAAATTATTTCAGAGAAATCATACTCCATGGTTCGTTGTTCTTGTAGAATGTTGAACGACTACCCCAACTAAAATCTATCCACTCAACAAAAATTATTTCACACCACAGACTCATCTTGGTCAGGATCGATTTGAAATCTATCATGGTTTCAGAGAAATCATACTCCATGGTTCGTTGTTCTTGTAGAATGTTGAACGACTACCCCAACTAAAATCTATCCACTCAACAAAAATTATTTCAGAGAAATCATACTCCATGGTAAGTTGTTCTTGTAGAATGTTGAACGACTACCCCAACTAAAATCTATCCACTCAACAAAAATTATTTCACACCACAGACTCATCTTGGTCAGGATCGATTTGAAATCTATCATGGTTTCAGAGAAATCATACTCCATGGTAAGTTGTTCTTGTAGAATGTTGAACGACTATCCCAACTAAAATCTATCCACTCAACAAAAATTATTTCAGAGAAATCATACTCCATGGTTCGTTGTTCTTGTAGAATGTTGAACGACTACCCCAAATAAAATCTATCCACTCAACAAAAATTATTTCAGAGAAATCATACTCCATGGTTCGTTGTTCTTGTAGAATGTTGAAAGACTATCCCAACTAAAATCTATAAACTCAACGAAAATTATGTCTCACCACAGACTCATCTTGGTCAGGATCGATTTGAAATCTATCATGGTTTCAGAGAAATCATAGTCCATGGTAAGTTGTTCTTGTAGAATGTTGAACGACTATCCCAACTAAAATCTATCCACTCAACAAAAATTATTTCACACCACAGACTCATCTTGGTCAGGATCGATTTGAAATCTATCATGGTTTCAGAGAAATCATACTCCATGGTTCGTTGTTCTTGTAGAATGTTGAAAGACTATCCCAACTAAAATCTATCCACTCAACGAAAATTATGTCTCACCACAGACTCATCTTGGTCAGGATCGATTTGAAATCTATCATGGTTTCAGAGAAATCATAGTCCATGGTAAGTTGTTCTTGTAGAATGTTGAACAACTACCCCAACTAAAATCTATCCACTCAACAAAAATTATTTCACACCACAGACTCATCTTGGTCAGGATCGATTTGAAATCTATCATGGTTTCAGAGAAATCATACTCCATGGTTCGTTGTTCTTGTAGAATGTTGAACGACTATCCCAACTAAAATCTATCCACTCAACAAAAATTATTTCAGAGAAATCATACTCCATGGTTCGTTGTTCTTGTAGAATGTTGAACGACTATCCCAACTAAAATCTATCCACTCAACAAAAATTATTTCAGAGAAATCATACTCCATGGTAAGTTGTTCTTGTAGAATGTTGAACGACTATCCCAACTAAAATCTATCCACTCAACAAAAATTATTTCAGAGAAATCATACTCCATGGCAAGTTGTTCTTGTAGAATGTTTAACGACTATCCCAACTAAAATCTATTAACTCAACAAAAATTATTTCAGAGAAATCATACTCCATGGTTCGTTGTTCTTGTAGAATGTTGAACGACTATCCCAACTAAAATCTATCCACTCAACAAAAATTATTTCAGAGAAATCATACTCCATGGTTCGTTGTTCTTGTAGAATGTTGAAAGACTATCCCAACTAAAATCTATCCACTCAACGAAAATTATGTCTCACCACAGACTCATCTTGGTCAGGATCGATTTGAAATCTATCATGGTTTCAGAGAAATCATAGTCCATGGTAAGTTGTTCTTGTAGAATGTTGAACGACTACCCCTAACTAAAATCTATCCACTCAACAAAAATTATTTCACACCACAGACTCATCTTGGTCAGGATCGATTTGAAATCTATCATGGTTTCAGAGAAATCATACTCCATGGTAAGTTGTTCTTGTAGAATGTTGAACGACTACCTCAACTAAAATCTATATACTCAACAAAAATTATTTCAGAGAAATCATACTCCATGGTAAGTTGTTCTTGTAGAATGTTGAACGACTACCCCAACTAAAATCTATCCACTCAACAAAAATTATTTCAGAGAAATCATACTCCATGGTAAGTTGTTCTTGTAGAATGTTGAACGACTACCCCTAACTAAAATCTATCCACTCAACAAAAATTAATTCACACCACAGACTCATCTTGGTCAGGATCGATTTGAAATCTATCATGGTTTCAGAGAAATCATACTCCATGGTAAGTTGTTCTTGTAGAATGTTGAACGACTACCCCTAACTAAAATCTATCCACTCAACAAAAATTATTTCACACCACAGACTCATCTTGGTCAGGATCGATTTGAAATCTATCATGGTTTCAGAGAAATCATAGTCCATGGTAAGTTGTTCTTGTAGAATGTTGAACGACTACCCCTAACTAAAATCTATCCACTCAACAAAAATTATTTCAGAGAAATCATACTCCATGATTCGTTGTTCTTGTAGAATGTTGAACGACTACCCCAACTAAAATCTATCCACTCAACAAAAATTATTTCACACCACAGACTCATCTTGGTCAGGATCGATTTGAAATCTATCATGGTTTCAGAGAAATCATACTCCATGGTTCGTTGTTCTTGTAGAATGTTGAACGACTACCCCAACTAAAATCTATCCACTCAACAAAAATTATTTCAGAGAAATCATACTCCATGGTAAGTTGTTCTTGTAGAATGTTGAACGACTACCCCAACTAAAATCTATCCACTCAACAAAAATTATTTCACACCACAGACTCATCTTGGTCAGGATCGATTTGAAATCTATCATGGTTTCAGAGAAATCATACTCCATGGTAAGTTGTTCTTGTAGAATGTTGAACGACTATCCCAACTAAAATCTATCCACTCAACAAAAATTATTTCAGAGAAATCATACTCCATGGTTCGTTGTTCTTGTAGAATGTTGAACGACTACCCCAAATAAAATCTATCCACTCAACAAAAATTATTTCAGAGAAATCATACTCCATGGTTCGTTGTTCTTGTAGAATGTTGAAAGACTATCCCAACTAAAATCTATCCACTCAACGAAAATTATGTCTCACCACAGACTCATCTTGGTCAGGATCGATTTGAAATCTATCATGGTTTCAGAGAAATCATAGTCCATGGTAAGTTGTTCTTGTAGAATGTTGAACGACTACCCCTAACTAAAATCTATCCACTCAACAAAAATTATTTCACACCACAGACTCATCTTGGTCAGGATCGATTTGAAATCTATCATGGTTTCAGAGAAATCATACTCCATGGTAAGTTGTTCTTGTAGAATGTTGAACGACTACCTCAACTAAAATCTATCCACTCAACAAAAATTATTTCAGAGAAATCATACTCCATGGTAAGTTGTTCTTGTAGAATGTTGAACGACTACCCCAACTAAAATCTATCCACTCAACAAAAATTATTTCAGAGAAATCATACTCCATGGTAAGTTGTTCTTGTAGAATGTTGAACGACTACCCCTAACTAAAATCTATCCACTCAACAAAAATTAATTCACACCACAGACTCATCTTGGTCAGGATCGATTTGAAATCTATCATGGTTTCAGAGAAATCATACTCCATGGTAAGTTGTTCTTGTAGAATGTTGAACGACTACCCCTAACTAAAATCTATCCACTCAACAAAAATTATTTCACACCACAGACTCATCTTGGTCAGGATCGATTTGAAATCTATCATGGTTTCAGAGAAATCATAGTCCATGGTAAGTTGTTCTTGTAAAATGTTGAACGACTACCCCTAACTAAAATCTATCCACTCAACAAAAATTATTTCAGAGAAATCATACTCCATGGTTCGTTGTTCTTGTAGAATGTTGAACGACTACCCCAACTAAAATCTATCCACTCAACAAAAATTATTTCACACCACAGACTCATCTTGGTCCGGATCGATTTGAAATCTATCATGGTTTCAGAGAAATCATACTCCATGGTTCGTTGTTCTTGTAGAATGTTGAACGACTACCCCAACTAAAATCTATCCACTCAACAAAAATTATTTCAGAGAAATCATACTATATGGTAAGTTGTTCTTGTAGAATGTTGAACGACTACCCCAACTAAAATCTATCCACTCAACAAAAATTATTTCACACCACAGACTCATCTTGGTCAGGATCGATTTGAAATCTATCATGGTTTCAGAGAAATCATACTCCATGGTAAGTTGTTCTTGTAGAATGTTGAACGACTATCCCAACTAAAATCTATCCACTCAACAAAAATTATTTCAGAGAAATCATACTCCATGGTTCGTTGTTCTTGTAGAATGTTGAACGACTACCCCAAATAAAATCTATCCACTCAACAAAAATTATTTCAGAGAAATCATACTCCATGGTTCGTTGTTCTTGTAGAATGTTGAACGACTACCCCAACTAAAATCTATTCACTCAACAAAAATTATTTCAGAGAAATCATACTCCATGGTTCGTTGTTCTTGTAGAATGTTGAACGACTACCCCAACTAAAATCTATTCACTCAACAAAAATTATTTCAGAGAAATCATACTCCATGGTAAGTTGTTCTTGTAGAATGTTGAACGACTACCCCAACTAAAATCTATCCACTCAACAAAAATTATTTCACACCACAGACTCATCTTGGTCAGGATCGATTTGAAATCTATTATGGTTTCAGAGAAATCATACTCCATGGTTCGTTGTTCTTGTAGAATGTTGAACGACTATCCCAACTAAAATCTATCCACTCAACAAAAATTATTTCAGAGAAATCATACTCCATGGTTCGTTGTTCTTGTAGAATGTTGAACGACTACCCCAAATAAAATCTATCCACTCAACAAAAATTATTTCAGAGAAATCATACTCCATGGTTCGTTGTTCTTGTAGAATGTTGAACGACTACCCCAACTAAAATCTATTCACTCAACAAAAATTATTTCAGAGAAATCATACTCCATGGTAAGTTGTTCTTGTAGAATGTTGAACGACTACCCCAACTAAAATCTATCCACTCAACAAAAATTATTTCACACCACAGACTCATCTTGGTCAGGATCGATTTGAAATCTATCATGGTTTCAGAGAAATCATACTCCATGGTTCGTTGTTCTTGTAGAATGTTGAACGACTATCCCAACTAAAATCTATCCACTCAACAAAAATTATTTCAGAGAAATCATACTCTATGGTTCGTTGTTCTTGTAGAATGTTGAACGACTATCCCAACTAAAATCTATCCACTCAACAAAAATTATTTCAGAGAAATCATACTCCATGGTTCGTTGTTCTTGTAGAATGTTGAACGACTACCCCAACTAAAATCTATGAACTCAACAAAAATTATTTCACACCACAGACTCATCTTGGTCAGGATCGATTTGAAATCTATCATGGTTTCAGAGAAATCATACTCCATGGTTCGTTGTTCTTGTAGAATGTTGAACGACTACCCCAACTAAAATCTATCCACTCAACAAAAATTATTTCAGAGAAATCATACTCCATGGTAAGTTGTTCTTGTAGAATGTTGAACGACTACCCCAACTAAAATCTATCCACTCAACAAAAATTATTTCACACCACAGACTCATCTTGGTCAGGATCGATTTGAAATCTATCATGGTTTCAGAGAAATCATACTCCATGGTTCGTTGTTCTTGTAGAATGTTGAACGACTATCCCAACTAAAATCTATCCACTCAACAAAAATTATTTCAGAGAAATCATACTCCATGGTAAGTTGTTCTTGTAGAATGTTGAACGACTACCCCAACTAAAATCTATCCACTCAACAAAAATTATTTCACACCACAGACTCATCTTGGTCAGGATCGATTTGAAATCTATCATGGTTTCAGAGAAATCATACTCCATGGTTCGTTGTTCTTGTAGAATGTTGAACGACTACCCCAACTAAAATCTATCCACTCAACAAAAATTATTTCAGAGAAATCATACTCCATGGTAAGTTGTTCTTGTAGAATGTTGAACGACTACCCCAACTAAAATCTATCCACTCAACAAAAATTATTTCACACCACAGACTCATCTTGGTCATGATCGATTTGAAATCTATCATGGTTTCAGAGAAATCATACTCCATGGTTCGTTGTTCTTGTAGAATGTTGAACGACTATCCCAACTAAAATCTATCCACTCAACAAAAATTATTTCAGAGAAATCATACTCCATGGTTCGTTGTTCTTGTAGAATGTTGAACGACTACCCCAAATAAAATCTATCCACTCAACAAAAATTATTTCAGAGAAATCATACTCCATGGTTCGTTGTTCTTGTAGAATGTTGAACGACTACCCCAACTAAAATCTATTCACTCAACAAGAATTATTTCAGAGAAATCATACTCCATGGTAAGTTGTTCTTGTAGAATGTTGAACGACTACCCCAACTAAAATCTATCCACTCAACAAAAATTATTTCACACCACAGACTCATCTTGGTCAGGATCGATTTGAAATCTATCATGGTTTCAGAGAAATCATACTCCATGGTTCGTTGTTCTTGTAGAATGTTGAACGACTATCCCAACTAAAATCTATCCACTCAACAAAAATTATTTCAGAGAAATCATACTCTATGGTTCGTTGTTCTTGTAGAATGTTGAACGACTATCCCAACTAAAATCTATCCACTCAACAAAAATTATTTCAGAGAAATCATACTCCATGGTTCGTTGTTCTTGTAGAATGTTGAACGACTACCCCAACTAAAATCTATCCACTCAACAAAAATTATTTCACACCACAGACTCATCTTGGTCAGGATCGATTTGAAATCTATCATGGTTTCAGAGAAATCATACTCCATGGTTCGTTGTTCTTGTAGAATGTTGAACGACTATCCCAACTAAAATCTATCCACTCAACAAAAATTATTTCACACCACAGACTCATCTTGGTCAGGATCGATTTGAAATCTATCATGGTTTCAGAGAAATCATACTCCATGGTTCGTTGTTCTTGTAGAATGTTGAACGACTACCCCAACTAAAATCTATAGACTCAACAAAAATTATTTCACACCACAGACTCATCTTGGTCAGGATCGATTTGAAATCTATCATGGTTGCAGAGAAATCATACTCCATGGTTCGTTGTTCTTGTAGAATGTTGAACGACTACCCCAACTAAAATCTATCCACTCAACAAAAATTATTTCAGAGAAATCATACTCCATGGTAAGTTGTTCTTGTAGAATGTTGAACGACTACCCCAACTAAAATCTATTAACTCAACAAAAATTATTTCAGAGAAATCATACTCCATGGTAAGTTGTTCTTGTAGAATGTTGAACGACTATCCCAACTAAAATCTATCCACTCAACAAAAATTATTTCAGAGAAATCATACTCCATGGTTCGTTGTTCTTGTAGAATGTTGAACGACTACCCCAACTAAAATCTATCCACTCAACAAAAATTATTTCAGAGAAATCATACTCCATGGTAAGTTGTTCTTGTAGAATGTTGAACGAGTATCCCAACTAAAATCTATCCACTCAACAAAAATTATTTCAGAGAAATCATACTCCATGGTTCGTTGTTCTTGTAGAATGTTGAACGACTATCCCAACTAAAATCTATCCACTCAACAAAAATTATTTCAGAGAAATCATACTCCATGGTAAGTTGTTCTTGTAGAATGTTGAACGACTATCCCAACTAAAATCTATCCACTCAACAAAAATTATTTCACACCACAGACTCATCTTGGTCAGGATCGATTTGAAATCTATCATGGTTTCAGAGAAATCATACTCCATGGTTCGTTGTTCTTGTAGAATGTTGAACGACTACCCCAACTAAAATCTATCCACTCAACAAAAATTATTTCACACCACAGACTCATCTTGGTCAGGATCGATTTGAAATCTATCATGGTTGCAGAGAAATCATACTCCATGGTTCGTTGTTCTTGTAGAATGTTGAACGACTACCCCAACTAAAATCTATCCACTCAACAAAAATTATTTCAGAGAAATCATACTCCATAGTAAGTTGTTCTTGTAGAATGTTGAACGACAACCCCAACTAAAATCTATCCACTCAACAAAAATTATTTCACACCACAGACTCATCTTGGTCAGGATCGATTTGAAATCTATCATGGTTTCAGAGAAATCATACTCCATGGTTCGTTGTTCTTGTAGAATGTTGAACGACTATCCCAACTAAAATCTATCCACTCAAAAAAATTATTTCAGAGAAATCATACTCCATGGTAAGTTGTTCTTGTAGAATGTTGAACGACTATCCCAACTAAACTCTATCCACTCAACAAAAAGTATTTCAGAGAAATCATACTCCATGGTTCGTTGTTCTTGTAGCATGTTGAACGAATACACCAACTGAAATCTATCCACTCAACAAAAATTATTTCAGAGAAATTATACTCCATGGTTCGTTGTTCTTGTAGAATGTTGAACGACTATCCCAACTAAAGTCTATCCACTCAACAAAAATTATTTCAAAGAAATCATACTCCATGGTTCGTTGTTCTTGTAGAATGTTGAACGAATACACCAACTGAAATCTATCCACTCAACAAAAATTATTTCAGAGAAATCATACTCCATGGTTCGTTGTTCTTGTAGAATGTTGAACGACTATCCCAACTAAAGTCTATTAACTCAACAAAAATTATTTCAGAGAAATCATACTCCATGGTTCGTTGTTCTTGTAGAATGTTGAACGACTATCCCAACTAAAGTCTATCCACTCAACAAAAATTATTTCAGAGAAATCATACTCCATGGTTCGTTGTTCTTGTAGAATGTTGAACGACTACCCCAACTAAAATCTATCCACTCAACAAAAATTATTTCAGAGAAATCATACTCCATGGTAAGTTGTTCTTGTAGAATGTTGAACGACTATCCCAACTAAAATCTATCCACTCAACAAAAATTATTTCACACCACAGACTCATCTTGGTCAGCATCGATTTGAAATCTATCATGGTTTCAGAGAAATCATACTCCATGGTTCGTTGTTCTTGTAGAATGTTGAACGACTATCCCAACTAATATCTATCCACTCAACAAAAACTATTTCAGAGAAATCATACTAAATGGTAAGTTGTTCTTGTAGAATGTTGAACGACTATCCCAACTAAAATCTATCCACTCAACAAAAATTATTTCACACCACAGACTCATCTTGGTCAGGATCGATTTGAAATCTATCATGGTTTCAGAGAAATCATACTCCATGGTTCGTTGTTCTTGTAGAATGTTGAACGACTACCCCAACTAAAATCTATCCACTCAACAAAAATTATTTCACATAACAGACTCATCTTGGTCAGGATCGATTTGAAATCTATCATGGTTGCAGAGAAATCATACTCCATGGTTCGTTGTTCTTGTAGAATGTTGAACGACTACCCCAACTAAAATCTATCCACTCAACAAAAATTATTTCAGAGAAATCATACTCCATAGTAAGTTGTTCTTGTAGAATGTTGAACGACTACCCCAACTAAAATCTATCCACTCAACAAAAATTATTTCACACCACAGACTCATCTTGGTCAGGATCGATTTGAAATCTATCATGGTTTCAGAGAAATCATACTCCATGGTTCGTTGTTCTTGTTGAATGTTGAACGACTATCCCAACTAAAATCTATCCACTCAACAAAAATTATTTCAGAGAAATCATACTCCATGGTAAGTTGTTCTTGTAGAATGTTGAACGACTATCCCAACTAAAATCTATCCACTCAACAAAAAGTATTTCAGAGAAATCATACTCCATGGTTCGTTGTTCTTGTAGCATGTTGAACGAATACACCAACTGAAATCTATCCACTCAACAAAAATTATTTCAGAGAAATCATACTCCATGGTTCGTTGTTCTTGTAGAATGTTGAACGACTATCCCAACTAAAGTCTATCCGCTCAACAAAAATTATTTCAGAGAAATCATACTCCATGGTTCGTTGTTCTTGTAGAATGTTGAACGACTACACCAACTGAAATCTATCCACTCAACAAAAATTATTTCAGAGAAATCATACTCCATGGTTCGTTGTTCTTGTAGAATGTTGAACGACTATCCCAACTAAAGTCTATCCACTCAACAAAAATTATTTCAGAGAAATCATACTCCATGGTTCGTTGTTCTTGAAGAATGTTGAACGACTATCCCAACTAAAGTCTATCCACTCAACAAAAATTATTTCAGAGAAATCATACTCCATGGTTCGTTGTTCTTGTAGAATGTTGAACGACTACCGCAACTAAAATCTATCCACTCAACGAAAATTATTTCAGAGAAATCATACTCCATGGTAAGTTGTTCTTGTAGAATGTTGAACGACTATCCCAACTAAAATCTATCCACTCAACAAAAATTATTTCACACCACAGACTCATCTCGGTCAGCATCGGTTTGAAATCTATCATGGTTTCAGAGAAATCATACTCCATGGTTCGTTGTTCTTGTAGAATGTTGAACGACTATCCCAACTAAAATCTATCCACTCAACAAAAATTATTTCAGAGAAATCATACTCCATGGTAAGTTGTTCTTGTAGAATGTTGAACGACTATCCCAACTAAAATCTATCCACTCAACAAAAATTATTTCACACCACAGACTCATCTTGGTCAGGATCGATTTGAAATCTATCATGGTTTCAGAGAAATCATAGTCCATGGTAAGTTGTTCTTGTAGAATGTTGAACGACTACCCCTAACTAAAATCTATCCACTCAACAAAAATTATTTCACACCTCAGACTCATCTTGGTCAGGATCGATTTGAAATCTATCATGGTTTCAGAGAAATCATAGTCCATGATAAGTTGTTCTTGTAGAATGTTGAACGACTACCCCTAACTAAAATCTATCCACTCAACGAATATTATTTCAGAGAAATCGTACTCCATGGTTCGTTGTTCTTGTAGAATGTTGAACGACTACTCCAAATAAAATCTATTCACTCAACAAAAATTATTTCACACCACAGACTCATCTTGGTCAGGATCGATTTGAAATCTATCATGGTTTCAGAGAAATCATACTCCATGGTTCGTTGTTCTTGTAGAATGTTGAACGACTACCCCAACTAAAATCTATCCACTCAACAAAAATTATTTCAGAGAAATCATACTCCATGGTAAGTTGTTCTTGTAGAATGTTGAACGACTACCCCAACTAAAATCTATCCACTCAACAAAAATTATTTCACACCACAGACTCATCTTGGTCAGGATCGATTTGAAATCTATCATGGTTTCAGAGAAATCATACTCCATGGTTCGTTGTTCTTGTAGAATGTTGAACGACTATCCCAACTAAAGTCTATCCACTCAACAAAAATTATTTCAGTGAAATCATACTCCATGGTTCGTTGTTCTTGTAGAATGTTGAACGACTATCCCAACTAAAGTCTATCCACTCAACAAAAATTATTTCAGAGAAATCATACTCCATGGATCGTTGTTCCTGTAGAATGTTGAACGACTACCCCAACTAAAATCTATCCACTCAACGAAAATTATTTCAGAGAAATCATACTCCATGGTTCGTTGTTCTTGTAGAATGTTGAGCGAATACACCAACTGAAATCTATCCACTCAACAAAAATTATTTCAGAGAAATCATACTCCATGGTAAGTTGTTCTTGTAGAATGTTGAACGACTACCCCAACTAAAATCTATCCACTCAACAAAAATTATTTCACACCACAGACTCATCTTGGTCAGGATCGATTTGAAATCTATCATGGTTTCAGAGAAATCATACTCCATGGTTCGTTGTTCTTGTAGAATGTTGAACGACTACCCCAACTAAAATCTATCCACTCAACAAAAATTATTTCAGAGAAATCATACTCCATGGTAAGTTGTTCTTGTAGAATGTTGAACGACTACCCCAACTAAAATCTATCCACTCAACAAAAATTATTTCACACCACAGATTCATCTTGGTCAGGATCGATTTGAAATCTATCATGGTTTCAGAGAAATCATACTCCACGGTTCGTTGTTCTTGTAGAATGTTGAACAACTATCCCAACTAAAATCTATCCACTCAACAAAAATTATTTCAGAGAAATCATACTCTATGGTTCGTTGTTCTTGTAGAATGTTGAACGACTATCCCAACTAAAATCTATCCACTCAACAAAAATTATTTCAGAGAAATCATACTCCATGGTTCGTTGTTCTTGTAGAATGTTGAACGACTACCCCAACTAAAATCTATCCACTCAACAAAAATTATTTCAGAGAAATCATACTCCATGGTTCGTTGTTCTTGTAGAATGTTGAACGACTACCCCAACTAAAATCTATCCACTCAACAAAAATTATTTCAGAGAAATCATACTCCATGGTTCGTTGTTCTTGTAGAATGTTGAACGACTACCCCAACTAAAATTTATCCACTCAACAAAAATTATTTCAGAGAAATCATACTCCATGGTAAGTTGTTCTTGTAGAATGTTGAACGACTACCCCAACTAAAATCTATCCACTCAACAAAAATTATTTCAGAGAAATCATACTCCATGGTAAGTTGTTCTTGTAGAATGTTGAACGACTACCCCAACTAAAATCTACCTACTCAACAAAAATTATTTCAGAGAAATCATAAGCCATGGTTCGTTGTTCTTGTAGAATGTTGAACGACTACCCCAACTAAAATCTATCCACTCAACAAAAATTATTTCACACCACAGACTCATCTTGGTCAGGATCGATTTGAAATCTATCATGGTTTCAGAGAAATCATAGTCCATGGTAAGTTGTTCTTGTAGAATGTTGAACGACTACCCCAACTAAAATCTATCCACTCAACAAAAATTATTTCAGAGAAATCATACTCCATGGTAAGTTGTTCTTGCAGAATGTTGAACGACTACCCCAACTAAAATCTATCCACTCAACAAAAATTATTTCACACCACAGACTCATCTTGGTCAGGATCGATTTGAAATCTATCATGGTTTCAGAGAAATCATACTCCATGGTAAGTTGTTCTTGTAGAATGTTGAACGACTATCCCAACTAAAATCTATCCACTCAACAAAAATTATTTCAGAGAAATCATACTCCATGGTTCGTTGTTCTTGTAGAATGTTGAACGACTACCCCAACTAAAATCTATCCACTCAACAAAAATTATTTCACATCACAGACTCATCTTGGTCAGGATCGATTTGAAATCTATCATGGTTGCAGAGAAATCATTCTCCATGGTTCGTTGTTCTTGTAGAATGTTGAACGACTACCCCAACTAACATCTATCCACTCAACAAAAATTATTTCAGAGAAATCATACTCCATGGTAAGTTGTTCTTGTAGAATGTTGAGCGACTATCCCAACTAAAATCTATCCACTCAACAAAAATTATTTCAGAGAAATCATACTCCATGGTTCGTTGTTCTTGTAGAATGTTGAACGACTACCCCAACTAAAATCTATCCACTCAACAAAAATTATTTCACACCACAGACTCATCTTGGTCAGTATCGATTTGAAATCTATCATGGTTTCAGAGAAATCATACTCCATGGTTCGTTGTTCTTGTAGAATGTTGAACGACTACCCCAACTAAAATCTATCCACTCAACAAAAATTATTTCACACCACAGACTCATCTTGGTCAGGATCGATTTGAAATCTATCATGGTTTCAGAGAAATCATACTCCATGGTTCGTTGTTCTTGTAGAATGTTGAACGACTACCCCAACTAAAATCTATCCACTCAACAAAAATTATTTCAGAGAAATCATACTCCATGGTAAGTTGTTCTTGTAGAATGTTGAACGACTACCCCAACTAAAATCTATCCACTCAACAAAAATTATTTCACACCACAGATTCATCTTGGTCAGGATCGATTTGAAATCTATCATGGTTTCAGAGAAATCATACTCCACGGTTCGTTGTTCTTGTAGAATGTTGAACAACTATCCCAACTAAAATCTATCCACTCAACAAAAATTATTTCAGAGAAATCATACTCTATGGTTCGTTGTTCTTGTAGAATGTTGAACGACTATCCCAACTAAAATCTATCCACTCAACAAAAATTATTTCAGAGAAATCATACTCCATGATTCGTTGTTCTTGTAGAATGTTGAACGACTACCCCAACTAAAATCTATCCACTCAACAAAAATTATTTCAGAGAAATCATACTCCATGGTTCGTTGTTCTTGTAGAATGTTGAACGACTACCCCAACTAAAATCTATCCACTCAACAAAAATTATTTCAGAGAAATCATACTCCATGGTTCGTTGTTCTTGTAGAATGTTGAACGACTACCCCAACTAAAATTTATCCACTCAACAAAAATTATTTCAGAGAAATCATACTCCATGGTTCGTTGTTCTTGTAGAATGTTGAACGACTACCCCAACTAAAATCTATCCACTCAACAAAAATTATTTCAGAGAAATCATACTCCATGGTAAGTTGTTCTTGTAGAATGTTGAACGACTACCCCAACTAAAATCTCTCCACTCAACAAAAATTATTTCACACCACAGATTCATCTTGGTCAGGATCGATTTGAAATCTATCATGGTTTCAGAGAAATCATACTCCACGGTTCGTTGTTCTTGTAGAATGTTGAACAACTATCCCAACTAAAATCTATCCACTCAACAAAAATTATTTCAGAGAAATCATACTCCATGGTTCGTTGTTCTTGTAGAATGTTGAACGACTATCCCAACTAAAATCTATCCACTCAACAAAAATTATTTCAGAGAAATCATACTCCATGGTTCGTTGTTCTTGTAGAATGTTGAACGACTACCCCAACTAAAATCTATCCACTCAACAAAAATTATTTCAGAGAAATCATACTCCATGGTTCGTTGTTCTTGTAGAATGTTGAACGACTACCCCAACTAAAATCTATCCACTCAACAAAAATTATTTCAGAGAAATCATACTCCATGGTTCGTTGTTCTTGTAGAATGTTGAACGACTACCCCAACTAAAATTTATCCACTCAACAAAAATTATTTCAGAGAAATCATACTCCATGGTAAGTTGTTCTTGTAGAATGTTGAACGACTACCCCAACTAAAATCTATCCACTCAACAAAAATTATTTCAGAGAAATCATACTCCATGGTAAGTTGTTCTTGTAGAATGTTGAACGACTACCCCAACTAAAATCTACCTACTCAACAAAAATTATTTCAGAGAAATCATACGCCATGGTTCGTTGTTCTTGTAGAATGTTGAACGACTACCCCAACTAAAATCTATCCACTCAACAAAAATTATTTCACACCACAGACTCATCTTGGTCAGGATCGATTTGAAATCTATCATGGTTTCAGAGAAATCATAGTCCATGGTAAGTTGTTCTTGTAGAATGTTGAACGACTACCCCAACTAAAATCTATCAACTCAACAAAAATTATTTCAGAGAAATCATACTCCATGGTAAGTTGTTCTTGCAGAATGTTGAACGACTACCCCAACTAAAATCTATCCACTCAACAAAAATTATTTCACACCACAGACTCATCTTGGTCAGGATCGATTTGAAATCTATCATGGTTTCAGAGAAATCATACTCCATGGTAAGTTGTTCTTGTAGAATGTTGAACGACTATCCCAACTAAAATCTATCCACTCAACAAAAATTATTTCAGAGAAATCATACTCCATGGTTCGTTGTTCTTGTAGAATGTTGAACGACTACCCCAACTAAAATCTATCCACTCAACAAAAATTATTTCACATCACAGACTCATCTTGGTCAGGATCGATTTGAAATCTATCATGGTTGCAGAGAAATCATTCTCCATGGTTCGTTGTTCTTGTAGAATGTTGAACGACTACCCCAACTAAAATCTATCCACTCAACAAAAATTATTTCAGAGAAATCATACTCCATGGTAAGTTGTTCTTGTAGAATGTTGAGCGACTATCCCAACTAAAATCTATCCACTCAACAAAAATTATTTCAGAGAAATCATACTCCATGGTTCGTTGTTCTTGTAGAATGTTGAACGACTACCCCAACTAAAATCTATCCACTCAACAAAAATTATTTCACACCACAGACTCATCTTGGTCAGTATCGATTTGAAATCTATCATGGTTTCAGAGAAATCATACTCCATGGTTCGTTGTTCTTGTAGAATGTTGAACGACTACCCCAACTAAAATCTATCCACTCAACAAAAATTATTTCACACCACAGACTCATCTTGGTCAGGATCGATTTGAAATCTATCATGGTTTCAGAGAAATCATACTCCATGGTAAGTTGTTCTTGTAGAATGTTGAACGACTACCCCAACTAAAATCTATCCACTCAACAAAAATTATTTCACACCACAGACTCATCTTGGTCAGGATCGATTTGAAATCTATCATGGTTTCAGAGAAATCATACTCCATGGTAAGTTGTTCCTGTAGAATGTTGAACGACTACCCCAACTAAAATCTATCCACTCAACAAAAATTATTTCAGAGAAATCATACTCCATGGTTCGTTGTTCTTGTAGAATGTTGAACGACTACCCCAACTAAAATCTATCCACTCAACAAAAATTATTTCAGAGAAATCATACTCCATGGTAAGTTGTTCTTGTAGAATGTTGAACGACTATCCCAACTAAAATCTATCCACTCAACAAAAATTATTTCACACCACAGACTCATCTTGGTCAGGATCGATTTGAAATCTATCATGGTTGCAGAGAAATCATACTCCATGGTTCGTTGTTCTTGTAGAATGTTGAACGACTACCCCAAATAAAATCTATCCACTCAACAAAAATTATTTCACACCACAGACTCATCTTGGTCAGGATCGATTTGAAATCTATCATGGTTTCAGAGAAATCATAGTCCATGGTAAGTTGTTCTTGTAGAATGTTGAACGACTACCCCAACTAAAATCTATCCACTCAACAAAAATTATTTCACACCACAGACTCATCTTGGTCAGGATCGATTTGAAATCTATCATGGTTTCAGAGAAATCATACTCCATGGTAAGTTGTTCTTGTAGAATGTTGAACGACTACCCCAACTAAAATCTATCCACTCAACAAAAATTATTTCAGAGAAATCATGCTCCATGGTAAGTTGTTCTTGTAGAATGTTGAACGACTACCCCAACTAAAATCTATCCACTCAACAAAAATTATTTCACACCACAGACTCATCTTGGTCAGGATCGATTTGAAATCTATCATGGTTTCAGAGAAATCATACTCCATGGTTCGTTGTTCTTGTAGAATGTTGAACGACTACCCCAACTAAAATCTATCCACTCAACAAAAATTATTTCACACCACAGACTCATCTTGGTCAGGATCGATTTGAAGTCTATCATGGTTTCAGAGAAATCATACTCCATGGTAAGTTGTTCTTGTAGAATGTTGAACGACTACCCCAACTAAAATCTATCCACTCAACAAAAATTATTTCACACCACAGACTCATCTTGGTCAGGATCGATTTGAAATCTATCATGGTTGCAGAGAAATCATACTCCATGGTTCGTTGTTCTTGTAGAATGTTGAACGACTATCCCAACTAAAATCTATCCACTCAACAAAAATTATTTCACACCACAGACTCATCTTGGTCAGGATCGATTTGAGATCTATCATGGTTTCAGAGAAATCATACTCCATGGTTCGTTGTTCTTATAGAATGTTGAACGACTACCCCAACTAAAATCTATCCACTCAACAAAAATTATTTCATAGAAATCATACTCCATGGTTCGTTGTTCTTGTAGAATGTTGAACGACTACCCCAACTAAAATCTATCCACTCAACAAAAATTATTTCAGAGAAATCATACTCCATGGTTCGTTGTTCTTATAGAATGTTGAACGACTACCCCAACTAAAATCTATCCACTCAACAAAAATTATTTCAGAGAAATCATACTCCATGGTAAGTTGTTCTTGTAGAATGTTGAACGACTACCCCAACTAAAATCTATCCACTCAACAAAAATTATTTCACACCACAGACTCATCTTGGTCAGGATCGATTTGAAATCTATCATGGTTGCAGAGAAATCATACTCCATGGTTCGTTGTTCTTGTAGAATGTTGAACGACTATCCCAACTAAAATCTATCCACTCAACAAAAATTATTTCACACCACAGACTCATCTTGGTCAGGATCGATTTGAAATCTATCATGGTTTCAGAGAAATCATACTCCATGGTTCGTTGTTCTTGTAGAATGTTGAACGACTACCCCAACTAAAATCTATCCACTCAACAAAAATTATTTCAGAGAAATCATACTCCATGGTTCGTTGTTCTTGTAGAATGTTGAACGACTACCCCAACTAAAATTTATCCACTCAACAAAAATTATTTCAGAGAAATCATACTCCATGGTAAGTTGTTCTTGTAGAATGTTGAACGACTACCCCAACTAAAATCTATCCACTCAACAAAAATTATTTCAGAGAAATCATACTCCATGGTAAGTTGTTCTTGTAGAATGTTGAACGACTACCCCAACTAAAATCTACCTACTCAACAAAAATTATTTCAGAGAAATCATACGCCATGGTTCGTTGTTCTTGTAGAATGTTGAACGACTACCCCAACTAAAATCTATCCACTCAACAAAAATTATTTCAGAGAAATCATACTCCATGGTTCGTTGTTCTTGTAGAATGTTGAACGACTACCCCAACTAAAATCTATCCACTCAACAAAAATTATTTCAGAGAAATCATACTCCATGGTTCGTTGTTCTTGTAGAATGTTGAACGACTACCCCAACTAAAATTTATCCACTCAACAAAAATTATTTCAGAGAAATCATACTCCATGGTAAGTTGTTCTTGTAGAATGTTGAACGACTACCCCAACTAAAATCTATCCACTCAACAAAAATTATTTCAGAGAAATCATACTCCATGGTAAGTTGTTCTTGTAGAATGTTGAACGACTACCCCAACTAAAATTTATCCACTCAACAAAAATTATTTCAGAGAAATCATACTCCATGGTAAGTTGTTCTTGTAGAATGTTGAACGACTACCCCAACTAAAATCTATCCACTCAACAAAAATTATTTCAGAGAAATCATACTCCATGGTAAGTTGTTCTTGTAGAATGTTGAACGACTACCCCAACTAAAATCTACCTACTCAACAAAAATTATTTCAGAGAAATCATACGCCATGGTTCGTTGTTCTTGTAGAATGTTGAACGACTACCCCAACTAAAATCTATCCACTCAACAAAAATTATTTCAGAGAAATCATACTCCATGGTTCGTTGTTCTTGTAGAATGTTGAACGACTACCCCAACTAAAATCTATCCACTCAACAAAAATTATTTCAGAGAAATCATACTCCATGGTTCGTTGTTCTTGTAGAATGTTGAACGACTACCCCAACTAAAATTTATCCACTCAACAAAAATTATTTCAGAGAAATCATACTCCATGGTAAGTTGTTCTTGTAGAATGTTGAACGACTACCCCAACTAAAATCTATCCACTCAACAAAAATTATTTCAGAGAAATCATACTCCATGGTAAGTTGTTCTTGTAGAATGTTGAACGACTACCCCAACTAAAATTTATCCACTCAACAAAAATTATTTCAGAGAAATCATACTCCATGGTAAGTTGTTCTTGTAGAATGTTGAACGACTACCCCAACTAAAATCTATCCACTCAACAAAAATTATTTCAGAGAAATCATACTCCATGGTAAGTTGTTCTTGTAGAATGTTGAACGACTACCCCAACTAAAATCTACCTACTCAACAAAAATTATTTCAGAGAAATCATACGCCATGGTTCGTTGTTCTTGTAGAATGTTGAACGACTACCCCAACTAAAATCTATCCACTCAACAAAAATTATTTCAGAGAAATCATACTCCATGGTTCGTTGTTCTTGTAGAATGTTGAACGACTACCCCAACTAAAATCTATCCACTCAACAAAAATTATTTCAGAGAAATCATACTCCATGGTTCGTTGTTCTTGTAGAATGTTGAACGACTACCCCAACTAAAAATTATCCATTCAACAAAAATTATTTCAGAGAAATCATACTCCATGGTAAGTTGTTCTTGTAGAATGTTGAACGACTACCCCAACTAAAATCTATCCACTCAACAAAAATTATTTCAGAGAAATCATACTCCATGGTAAGTTGTTCTTGTAGAATGTTGAACGACTACCCCAACTAAAATCTACCTACTCAACAAAAATTATTTCAGAGAAATCATACGCCATGGTTCGTTGTTCTTGTAGAATGTTGAACGACTACCCCAACTAAAATCTATCCACTCAACAAAAATTATTTCACACCACAGACTCATCTTGGTCAGGATCGATTTGAAATCTATCATGGTTTCAGAGAAATCATAGTCCATGGTAAGTTGTTCTTGTAGAATGTTGAACGACTACCCCAACTAAAATCTATCCACTCAACAAAAATTATTTCAGAGAAATCATACTCCATGGTAAGTTGTTCTTGCAGAATGTTGAACGACTACCCCAACTAAAATCTATCCACTCAACAAAAATTATTTCACACCACAGACTCATCTTGGTCAGGATCGATTTGAAATCTATCATGGTTTCAGAGAAATCATACTCCATGGTAAGTTGTTCTTGTAGAATGTTGAACGACTATCCCAACTAAAATCTATCCACTCAACAAAAATTATTTCAGAGAAATCATACTCCATGGTTCGTTGTTCTTGTAGAATGTTGAACGACTACCCCAACTAAAATCTATCCACTCAACAAAAATTATTTCACATCACAGACTCATCTTGGTCAGGATCGATTTGAAATCTATCATGGTTGCAGAGAAATCATTCTCCATGGTTCGTTGTTCTTGTAGAATGTTGAACGACTACCCCAACTAAAATCTATCCACTCAACAAAAATTATTTCAGAGAAATCATACTCCATGGTAAGTTGTTCTTGTAGAATGTTGAGCGACTATCCCAACTAAAATCTATCCACTCAACAAAAATTATTTCAGAGAAATCATACTCCATGGTTCGTTGTTCTTGTAGAATGTTGAACGACTACCCCAACTAAAATCTATCCACTCAACAAAAATTATTTCACACCACAGACTCATCTTGGTCAGGATCGATTTGAAATCTATCATGGTTTCAGAGAAATCATACTCCATGGTTCGTTGTTCTTGTAGAATGTTGAACGACTACCCCAACTAAAATCTATCCACTCAACAAAAATTATTTCACACCACAGACTCATCTTGGTCAGGATCGATTTGAAATCTATCATGGTTTCAGAGAAATCATACTCCATGGTAAGTTGTTCTTGTAGAATGTTGAACGACTACCCCAACTAAAATCTATCCACTCAACAAAAATTATTTCACACCACAGACTCATCTTGGTCAGGATCGATTTGAAATCTATCATGGTTTCAGAGAAATCATACTCCATGGTAAGTTGTTCCTGTAGAATGTTGAACGACTACCCCAACTAAAATCTTTCCACTCAACAAAAATTATTTCAGAGAAATCATACTCCATGGTTCGTTGTTCTTGTAGAATGTTGAACGACTACCCCAACTAAAATCTATCCACTCAACAAAAATTATTTCAGAGAAATCATACTCCATGGTAAGTTGTTCTTGTAGAATGTTGAACGACTATCCCAACTAAAATCTATCCACTCAACAAAAATTATTTCACACCACAGACTCATCTTGGTCAGGATCGATTTGAAATCTATCATGGTTGCAGAGAAATCATACTCCATGGTTCGTTGTTCTTGTAGAATGTTGAACGACTACCCCAAATAAAATCTATCCACTCAACAAAAATTATTTCACACCACAGACTCATCTTGGTCAGGATCGATTTGAAATCTATCATGGTTTCAGAGAAATCATACTCCATGGTAAGTTGTTCTTGTAGAATGTTGAACGACTACCCCAACTAAAATCTACCTACTCAACAAAAATTATTTCAGAGAAATCATACGCCATGGTTCGTTGTTCTTGTAGAATGTTGAACGACTACCCCAACTAAAATCTATCCACTCAACAAAAATTATTTCAGAGAAATCATACTCCATGGTTCGTTGTTCTTGTAGAATGTTGAACGACTACCCCAACTAAAATCTATCCACTCAACAAAAATTATTTCAGAGAAATCATACTCCATGGTTCGTTGTTCTTGTAGAATGTTGAACGACTACCCCAACTAAAAATTATCCATTCAACAAAAATTATTTCAGAGAAATCATACTCCATGGTAAGTTGTTCTTGTAGAATGTTGAACGACTACCCCAACTAAAATCTATCCACTCAACAAAAATTATTTCAGAGAAATCATACTCCATGGTAAGTTGTTCTTGTAGAATGTTGAACGACTACCCCAACTAAAATCTACCTACTCAACAAAAATTATTTCAGAGAAATCATACGCCATGGTTCGTTGTTCTTGTAGAATGTTGAACGACTACCCCAACTAAAATCTATCCACTCAACAAAAATTATTTCACACCACAGACTCATCTTGGTCAGGATCGATTTGAAATCTATCATGGTTTCAGAGAAATCATAGTCCATGGTAAGTTGTTCTTGTAGAATGTTGAACGACTACCCCAACTAAAATCTATCCACTCAACAAAAATTATTTCAGAGAAATCATACTCCATGGTAAGTTGTTCTTGCAGAATGTTGAACGACTACCCCAACTAAAATCTATCCACTCAACAAAAATTATTTCACACCACAGACTCATCTTGGTCAGGATCGATTTGAAATCTATCATGGTTTCAGAGAAATCATACTCCATGGTAAGTTGTTCTTGTAGAATGTTGAACGACTATCCCAACTAAAATCTATCCACTCAACAAAAATTATTTCAGAGAAATCATACTCCATGGTTCGTTGTTCTTGTAGAATGTTGAACGACTACCCCAACTAAAATCTATCCACTCAACAAAAATTATTTCACATCACAGACTCATCTTGGTCAGGATCGATTTGAAATCTATCATGGTTGCAGAGAAATCATTCTCCATGGTTCGTTGTTCTTGTAGAATGTTGAACGACTACCCCAACTAAAATCTATCCACTCAACAAAAATTATTTCAGAGAAATCATACTCCATGGTAAGTTGTTCTTGTAGAATGTTGAGCGACTATCCCAACTAAAATCTATCCACTCAACAAAAATTATTTCAGAGAAATCATACTCCATGGTTCGTTGTTCTTGTAGAATGTTGAACGACTACCCCAACTAAAATCTATCCACTCAACAAAAATTATTTCACACCACAGACTCATCTTGGTCAGGATCGATTTGAAATCTATCATGGTTTCAGAGAAATCATACTCCATGGTTCGTTGTTCTTGTAGAATGTTGAACGACTACCCCAACTAAAATCTATCCACTCAACAAAAATTATTTCACACCACAGACTCATCTTGGTCAGGATCGATTTGAAATCTATCATGGTTTCAGAGAAATCATACTCCATGGTAAGTTGTTCTTGTAGAATGTTGAACGACTACCCCAACTAAAATCTATCCACTCAACAAAAATTATTTCACACCACAGACTCATCTTGGTCAGGATCGATTTGAAATCTATCATGGTTTCAGAGAAATCATACTCCATGGTAAGTTGTTCCTGTAGAATGTTGAACGACTACCCCAACTAAAATCTTTCCACTCAACAAAAATTATTTCAGAGAAATCATACTCCATGGTTCGTTGTTCTTGTAGAATGTTGAACGACTACCCCAACTAAAATCTATCCACTCAACAAAAATTATTTCAGAGAAATCATACTCCATGGTAAGTTGTTCTTGTAGAATGTTGAACGACTATCCCAACTAAAATCTATCCACTCAACAAAAATTATTTCACACCACAGACTCATCTTGGTCAGGATCGATTTGAAATCTATCATGGTTGCAGAGAAATCATACTCCATGGTTCGTTGTTCTTGTAGAATGTTGAACGACTACCCCAAATAAAATCTATCCACTCAACAAAAATTATTTCACACCACAGACTCATCTTGGTCAGGATCGATTTGAAATCTATCATGGTTTCAGAGAAATCATAGTCCATGGTAAGTTGTTCTTGTAGAATGTTGAACGACTACCCCAACTAAAATCTATCCACTCAACAAAAATTATTTCACACCACAGACTCATCTTGGTCAGGATCGATTTGAAATCTATCATGGTTTCAGAGAAATCATACTCCATGGTAAGTTGTTCTTGTAGAATGTTGAACGACTACCCCAACTAAAATCTATCCACTCAACAAAAATTATTTCAGAGAAATCATGCTCCATGGTAAGTTGTTCTTGTAGAATGTTGAACGACTACCCCAACTAAAATCTATCCACTCAACAAAAATTATTTCACACCACAGACTCATCTTGGTCAGGATCGATTTGAAATCTATCATGGTTTCAGAGAAATCATACTCCATGATTCGTTGTTCTTGTAGAATGTTGAACGACTACCCCAACTAAAATCTATCCACTCAACAAAAATTATTTCACACCACAGACTCATCTTGGTCAGGATCGATTTGAAGTCTATCATGGTTTCAGAGAAATCATACTCCATGGTAAGTTGTTCTTGTAGAATGTTGAACGACTACCCCAACTAAAATCTATCCACTCAACAAAAATTATTTCACACCACAGACTCATCTTGGTCAGGATCGATTTGAAATCTATCATGGTTGCAGAGAAATCATACTCCATGGTTCGTTGTTCTTGTAGAATGTTGAACGATTATCCCAACTAAAATCTATCCACTCAACAAAAATTATTTCACACCACAGACTCATCTTGGTCAGGATCGATTTGAGATCTATCATGGTTTCAGAGAAATCATACTCCATGGTTCGTTGTTCTTATAGAATGTTGAACGACTACCCCAACTAAAATCTATTAACTCAACAAAAATTATTTCATAGAAATCATACTCCATGGTTCGTTGTTCTTGTAGAATGTTGAACGACTACCCCAACTAAAATCTATCCACTCAACAAAAATTATTTCAGAGAAATCATACTCCATGGTTCGTTGTTCTTATAGAATGTTGAACGACTACCCCAACTAAAATCTATCCACTCAACAAAAATTATTTCAGAGAAATCATACTCCATGGTAAGTTGTTCTTGTAGAATGTTGAACGACTACCCCAACTAAAATCTATCCACTCAACAAAAATTATTTCACACCACAGACTCATCTTGGTCAGGATCGATTTGAAATCTATCATGGTTGCAGAGAAATCATACTCCATGGTTCGTTGTTCTTGTAGAATGTTGAACGACTATCCCAACTAAAATCTATCCACTCAACAAAAATTATTTCACACCACAGACTCATCTTGGTCAGGATCGATTTGAAATCTATCATGGTTGCAGAGAAATCATACTCCATGGTTCGTTGTTCTTATAGAATGTTGAACGACTACCCCAACTAAAATCTATCCACTCAACAAAAATTATTTCGTAGAAATCATACTCCATGGTTCGTTGTTCTTGTAGAATGTTGAACGACTACCCCAACTAAAATCTATCCACTCAACAAAAATTATTTCAGAGAAATCATACTCCATGGTTCGTTGTTCTTATAGAATGTTGAACGACTACCCCAACTAAAATCTATCCACTCAACAAAAATTATTTCAGAGAAATCATACTCCATGGTAAGTTGTTCTTGTAGAATGTTGAACGACTACCCCAACTAAAATCTATCCACTCAACAAAAATTATTTCACACCACAGACTCATCTTGGTCAGGATCGATTTGAAATCTATCATGGTTGCAGAGAAATCATACTCCATGGTAAGTTGTTCTTGTAGAATGTTGAACGACTACCCCAACTAAAATCTATCCACTCAACAAAAATTATTTCACACCACAGACTCATCTTGGTCAGGATCGATTTGAAATCTATCATGGTTGCAGAGAAATCATACTCCATGGTTCGTTGTTCTTGTAGAATGTTGAACGACTTTCCCAACTAAAATCTATCCACTCAACAAAAATTATTTCACACCACAGACTCATCTTGGTCAGGATCGATTTGAAATCTATCATGGTTTCAGAGAAATCATACTCCATGGTTCGTTGTTCTTGTAGAATGTTGAACGACTACCCCAACTAAAATCTATCCACTCAACAAAAATTATTTCAGAGAAATCATACTCCATGGTAAGTTGTTCTTGTAGAATGTTGAACGACTACCCCAACTAAAATCTATCCACTCAACAAAAATTATTTCACACCACAGACTCATCTTGGTCAGGATCGATTTGAAATCTATCATATTTTCAGAGAAATCATACTCCATGGTTCGTTGTTCTTGTAGAATGTTGAACGACTACCCCAACTAAAATCTATCCACTCAACAAAAATTATTTCAGAGAAATCATACTCCATGGTTCGTTGTTCTTGTAGAATGTTGAACGACTACCCCAACTAAAATCTATCCACTCAACAAAAATTATTTCACACCACAGACTCATCTTGGTCAGGATCGATTTGAAATCTATCATATTTTCAGAGAAATCATACTCCATGGTAAGTTGTTCTTGTAGAATGTTGAACGACTATCCCAACTAAAATCTATCCACTCAACAAAAATTATTTCACACCACAGACTCATCTTGGTCAGGATCGATTTGAAATCTATCATATTTTCAGAGAAATCATACTCCATGGTAAGTTGTTCTTGTAGAATGTTGAACGACTATCCCAACTAAAATCTATTAACTCAACAAAAATTATTTCACACCACAGACTCATCTTGGTCAGGATCGATTTGAAATCTATCATATTTTCAGAGAAATCATACTCCATGGTTCGTTGTTCTTGTAGAATGTTGAGCGACTACCCCAACTAAAATCTATCCACTCAACAAAAATTATTTCACACCACAGACTCATCTTGGTCAGGATCGATTTGAAATCTATTATGGTTTCAGAGAAATCATACTCCATGGTAAGTTGTTCTTGTAGAATGTTGAACGACTACCCCAACTAAAATCTATCCACTCAACAAAAATTATTTCAGAGAAATCATACTCCATGGTTCGTTGTTCTTGTAGAATGTTGAACGACTACCCCAACTAAAATCTATCCACTCAACAAAAATTATTTCAGAGAAACCATACTCCATGGTAAGTTGTTCTTGTAGAATGTTGAACGACTATCCCAAATAAAATCTATCCACTCAACAACAATTATTTCACACCACAGACTCATCTTGGTCAGGATCGATTTGAAATCTATCATGGTTTCAGAGAAATCATACTCCATGGTTCGTTGTTCTTGTAGAATGTTGAACGACTATCCCAACTAAAATCTATCCACTCAACAAAAATTATTTCACACCACAGACTCATCTTGGTCAGGATCGATTTGAAATCTATCATGGTTTCAGAGAAATCATACTCCATGGTTCGTTGTTCTTGTAGAATGTTGAACGACTACCCCAACTAAAATCTATCCACTCAACAAAAATTATTTCAGAGAAATCATAGTCCATGGTAAGTTGTTCTTGTAGAATGTTGAACGACTATCCCAAATAAAATCTATCCACTCAACAACAATTATTTCACACCACAGACTCATCTTGGTCAGGATCGATTTGAAATCTATCATGGTTTCAGAGAAATCATACTCCATGGTAAGTTGTTCTTGTAGAATGTTGAACGACTATCCCAAATAAAATCTATCCACTCAACAACAATTATTTCACACCACAGACTCATCTTGGTCAGGATCGATTTGAAATCTATCATGGTTTCAGAGAAATCATACTCCATGGTTCGTTGTTCTTGTAGAATGTTGAACGACTATCCCAACTAAAATCTATCCACTCAACAAAAATTATTTCACACCACAGACTCATCTTGGACAGGATCGATTTGAAATCTATCATGGTTTCAGAGAAATCATACTCCATGGTCAGTTGTTCTTGTAGAATGTTGAACGACTACCCCAACTAAAATCTATCCACTCAACAAAAATTATTTCAGATAAATCATACTAAATGGTTCTTTGTTCTTGTAGATTGTTGAACGACTACCCCTAACTAAAATCTATCCACTCAACAAAAATTATTTCACACCACAGACTCATCTTGGTCAGGATCGATTTGAAATCTATCATGGTTTCAGAGAAATCATACTCCATGGTTCGTTGTTCTTGTAGAATGTTGAACGACTATCCCAACTAAAATCTATCCACTCAACAAAAATTATTTCACACCACAGACTCATCTTGGTCAGGATCGATTTGAAATCTATCATGGTTTCAGAGAAATCATACTTCATGGGAAGTTGTTCTTGTAGAATGTTGAACGACTACCCCAACTAAAATCTATCCACTCAACAAAAATTATTTCAGAGAAATCATACTCCATGGTTCGTGGTTCTTGTAGAATGTTGAACGACTACCCCAACTAAAATCTATCCACTCAACAAAAATTATTTCAGAGAAATCATACTCCATGGTTCGTTGTTCTTGTAGAATGTTGAACTACTACCCCTAACTAAAATCTATCCACTCAACAAAAATTATTTCACACCACAGACTCATCTTGGTCAGGATCGATTTGAAATCTATCATGGTTTCAGAAAAATCATACTCCATGGTTCGTTGTTCTTGTAAAATGTTGAACGACTACCCCAACTAAAATCTATCCACTCAACAAAAATTATTTCGCACCACAGACTCATCTTGGTCAGGATCGATTTGAAATCTATCATGGTTTCAGAGAAATCATACTCCATGGTTCGTTGTTCTTGTAGAATGTTGAACGACTACCCCAACTAAAATCTATCCACTCAACAAAAATTATTTCAGAGAAATCATACTCCCACGTTCGTTGTTCTTGTAGAATGTTGAATGACTATCCCAACTAAAATCTATCCACTCAACAAAAATTATTTCACACCACAGACTCATCTCGGTCAGGATCGATTTGAAATCTATCATGGTTGAAGAGAAATCATACACCATGGTTCGTTGTTCTTGTAGAATGTTGAACGACTACCCCAACTAAAATCTATCCACTCAACAAAAATTATTTCAGAGAAATCATACTCCATGGTTCGTTGTTCTTGTAGAATGTTGAACGACTATCCCAACTAAAATCTATCCACTCAACAAAAATTATTTCAGAGAAATCATACTCCATGGTTCGTTGTTCTTGTAGAATGTTGAACGACTACCCCAACTAAAATCTATCCACTCAACAAAAATTATTTCACAATACAGACTCATCTTGGTCAGGATCGATTTGAAATCTATCATGGTTTCAGAGAAATCATACTGCATGGTTCGTTGTTCTTGTAGAATGTTGAACGACTACCCCAACTAAAATCTATGCACTCAACAAAAATTATCTCAGAGAAATTATACTCCATGGTTCGTTGTTCTTGTAGAATGTTGAACGACGACCCCAACTAAAATCTATCCACTCAACAAAAATTATTTCACACCACAGACTCATCTTGGTCAGGATCGATTTGAAATCTATCATGGTTTCAGAGAAATCATACTGCATGGTTCGTTGTTCTTGTAGAATGTTGAACGACTACCCCAACTAAAATCTATGCACTCAACAAAAATTATTTCACAATACAGACTCATCTTGGTCAGGATCGATTTGAAATCTATCATGGTTTCAGAGAAATCATACTCCATGGTTCGTTGTTCTTGTAGAATGTTGAACGACTACCCCAACTAAAATCTATCCACTCAACAAAAATTATTTTAGAGAAATCATACTCCATGGTTCGTTGTTCTTGTAGAATGTTGAACGACTACCCCAACTAAAATCTATCCACTCAACAAAAATTATTTCACACCACAGACTCATCTTGGTCAGGATCGATTTGAAATCTATCATGGTTTCAGAGAAATCATACTCCATGGTTCGTTGTTCTTGTAAAATGTTGAATGACTACCCCAACTAAAATCTATCCACTCAACAAAAATTATTTCACACCACAGACTCATCTTGGTCAGGATCGATTTGAAATCTATCATGGTTTCAGACAAATCATACTCCATGGTTCGTTGTTCTTGTAGAATGTTGAACGACTACCCCAACTAAAATCTATCCACTCAACAAAAATTATTTCACACCACAGACTCATCTTGGTCAGGATCGATTTGAAATCTATCATGGTTTCAGAGAAATCATACTCCCTGGTTCGTTGTTCTTGTAGAATGTTGAACGACTACCCCTAACTAAAATCTATCCACTCAACAAAAATTATTTCAGAGAAATCATACTATAGGGTTCGTTGTTCTTGTAGAATGTTGAACGACTACCCCAACTAAAATCTATCCACTCAACAAAAATTATTTCACACCACAGACTCATCTTGGTCAGGATCGATTTGAAATCTATCATGGTTGCAGAGAAATCATACTCCATGGTAAGTTGTTCTTGTAGAATGTTGAACGACTACCCCAACTAAAATCTATCCACTCAACAAAAATTATTTCACACCACAGACTCATCTTGGTCAGGATCGATTTGAAATCTATCATGGTTTCAGAGAAATCATACTCCATGGTTCGTTGTTCTTGTAAAATGTTGAACGACTACCCCAACTAAAATCTATCCACTCAACAAAAATTATTTCACACCACAGACTCATCTTGGTCAGGATCGATTTGAAATCTATCATGGTTGCAGAGAAATCGTACACCATGGTAAGTTGTTCTTGTAGAATGTTGAACGACTACCCCAACTAAAATCTATCCACTCAACAAAAATTATTTCAGAGAAATCATACTCCATGGTTCGTTGTTCTTGCAGAATGTTGAACGACTACCCCAACTAAAATCTATCCACTCAACAAAAATTATTTCACACCACAGACTCATCTTGGTCAGGATCGATTTGAAATCTATCATGGTTGCAGAGAAATCATTCTCCATGGTTCGTTGTTCTTGTAGAATGTTGAACGACTACCCCAACTAAAATCTATCCACTCAACAAAAATTATTTCAGAGAAATCATACTCCATGGTTCGTTGTTCTTGTAGAATGTTGAACGACTACCCCAACTAAAATCTATCCACTCAACAAAAATTATTTCACACCACAGACTCATCTTGGTCAGGATCGATTTGAAATCTATCATGGTTTCAGAGAAATCATACTCCATGGTAAGTTGTTCTTGTAGAATGTTGAACGACTACCCCTAACTAAAATCTATCCACTCAACAAAAATTATTTCACACCACAGACTCATCTTGGTCAGGATCGATTTGAAATCTATCATGGTTTCAGAGAAATCATACTCCATGGTGAGTTGTTCTTGTAGAATGTTGAACGACTATCCCAACTAAAATCTATCCACTCAACAAAAATTATTTCAGAGAAATCATACTCCATGGGTCGTTGTTCTTGTAGAATGTTGAACGACTACCCCAACTAAAATCTATCCACTCAACAAAAATTATTTCACACCACAGACTCATCTTGGTCAGGATCGATTTGAAATCTATCATGGTTTCAGAGAAATGATAGTCCATGGTAAGTTGTTCTTGTAGAATGTTGAACGACTACCCCAACTAAAATTTACCCACTCAAGAAAAATTATTTCACACCACAGACTCATCTTGGTCAGGATCGATTTGAAATCTATCATGGTTTCAGAGAAATCATACTCCATGGTAAGTTGTTCTTGTAGAATGTTGAACGACTATCCCAACTAAAATCTATCCACTCAACAAAAATTATTTCAGAGAAATCATAGTCCATGGTAAGTTGTTCTTGTAGAATGTTGAACGACTACCCCAACTAAACTCTATCCACTCAACAAAAATTATTTCACACCACAGACTCATCTTGGTCAGGATCGATTTGAAATCTATCATGGTTTCAGAGAAATCATACTCCATGGTTCGTTGTTCTTATAAAATGTTGAACGACTACCCCAACTAAAATCTATCCACTCAACAAAAATTATTTCACACCACAGACTCATCTTGGTCAGGATCGATTTGAAATCTATCATGGTTTCAGAGAAATCATACTCCATGGTAAGTTGTTCTTGTAGAATGTTGAACGACTATCCCAACTAAAATCTATCCACTCAACAAAAATTATGTCAGAGAATTCATACTCCATGGTTCGTTGTTCTTGTAGAATGTTGAACGGCTACCCCAACTAAAATCTATCCACTCAACAAAAATTATTTCACACCACAGACTCATCTTGGTCAGGATCGATTTGAAATCTATCATGGTTTCAGAGAAATCATACTCCATGGTAAGTTGTTCTTGTAGAATGTTGAACGACTACCCCAACTAAAATCTATCCACTCAACAAAAATTATTTCAGAGAAATCATACTCCGTGGTTCGTTGTTCTTGTAGAATGTTGAACGACTACCCCAACTAAAATCTATCCACTCAACAAAAATTATTTCACACCACAGACTCATCTTGGTCAGGATCGATTTGAAATCTATCATGGTTTCAGAGAAATCATAGTCTATATTAAGTTGTTCTTGTAGAATGTTGAACGATTATCCCAACTAAAATCTATCCACTCAACAAAAATTATTTCAGAGAAATCATACTCCATGGTTCGTTGTTCTTGTAGAATGTTGAACGACTACCCCAACTAAAATCTATCCACTCAACAAAAATTATTTCACACCACAGACTCATCTTGGTCAGGATCGATTTGAAATCTATCATGGTTTCAGAGAAATCATACTCCATGGTTCGTTGTTCTTGTAGAATGTTGAACGACTATCCCAACTAAAATCTATCCACTCAACAAAAATTATTTGAGAGAAATCATACTCCATGGTTCGTTGTTCTTGTAGAATGTTGAACGACTTCCCCAACTAAAATCTATCCACTCAACAAAAATTATTTCAGAGAAATCATACTCCATGGTTCGTTGTTCTTGTAGAATGTTGAACGACTACCCCAACTAAAATCTATCCACTCAACAAAAATTATTTCACACCACAGACTCATCTTGGTCAGGATCGATTTGAAATCTATCATGGTTTCAGAGAAATCATACTCCATGGTAAGTTGTTCTTGTAGAATGTTGAACGACTACCCCAACTAAAATCTATCCACTCAACAAAAATTATTTCAGAGAAATCATAGTCCATGGTAAGTTGTTCTTGTAGAATGTTGAACGACTACCCCAACTAAAATCTATCCACTCAACAAAAATTATTTCATACCACAGACTCATCTTGGTCAGGATCGATTTGAAATCTATCATGGTTTCAGAGAAATCATACTCCATGGTAAGTTGTTCTTGTAGAATGTTGAACGACTATCCCAACTAAAATCTATCCACTCAACAAAAATTATTTCAGAGAAATCATACTCCATGGTTCGTTGTTCTTGTAGAATGTTGAACGACTACCCCAACTAAAATCTATCCACTCAACAAAAATTATTTCAGAGAAATCATACTCCATGGTAAGTTGTTCTTGTAGAATGTTGAACGACTATCAAAACTAAAATCTATCCACTCATCAAAAATTATTTCAGAGAAATCATAGTCCATGGTTCGTTGTTCTTGTAGAATGTTGAACGACTATCCCAACTAAAATCTATCCACTCAACAAAAATTATTTCAGAGAAATCATACTCCATGGTAAGTTGTTCTTGTAGAATGTTGAACGACTACCCCAACTAAAATCTATCCACTCAACAAAAATTATTTCAGAGAAATCATACTCCATGGTAAGTTGTTCTTGTAGAATGTTGAACGACTATCCCAACTAAAATCTATCCACTCAACAAAAATTATTTCAGAGAAATTATACTCCATGGTAAGTTGTTCTTGTAGAATGTTGAACGAATACCCCAACTAAAATCTATCCACTCAACAAAAATTATTTCAGAGAAATCATACTCCATGGGTCGTTGTTCTTGTAGAATGTTGAACGACTACCCCAACTAAAATCTATCCACTCAACAAAAATTATTTCACACCACAGACTCATCTTGGTCAGGATCGATTTGAAATCTATCATGGTTTCAGAGAAATGATAGTCCATGGTAAGTTGTTCTTGTAGAATGTTGAACGACTACCCCAACTAAAATTTACCCACTCAAGAAAAATTATTTCACACCACAGACTCATCTTGGTCAGGATCGATTTGAAATCTATCATGGTTTCAGAGAAATCATACTCCATGGTAAGTTGTTCTTGTAGAATGTTGAACGACTATCCCAACTAAAATCTATCCACTCAACAAAAATTATTTCAGAGAAATCATAGTCCATGGTAAGTTGTTCTTGTAGAATGTTGAACGACTACCCCAACTAAACTCTATCCACTCAACAAAAATTATTTCACACCACAGACTCATCTTGGTCAGGATCGATTTGAAATCTATCATGGTTTCAGAGAAATCATACTCCATGGTTCGTTGTTCTTATAAAATGTTGAACGACTACCCCAACTAAAATCTATCCACTCAACAAAAATTATTTCACACCACAGACTCATCTTGGTCAGGATCGATTTGAAATCTATCATGGTTTCAGAGAAATCATACTCCATGGTAAGTTGTTCTTGTAGAATGTTGAACGACTATCCCAACTAAAATCTATCCACTCAACAAAAATTATGTCAGAGAATTCATACTCCATGGTTCGTTGTTCTTGTAGAATGTTGAACGGCTACCCCAACTAAAATCTATCCACTCAACAAAAATTATTTCACACCACAGACTCATCTTGGTCAGGATCGATTTGAAATCTATCATGGTTTCAGAGAAATCATACTCCATGGTAAGTTGTTCTTGTAGAATGTTGAACGACTACCCCAACTAAAATCTATCCACTCAACAAAAATTATTTCAGAGAAATCATACTCCGTGGTTCGTTGTTCTTGTAGAATGTTGAACGACTACCCCAACTAAAATCTATCCACTCAACAAAAATTATTTCACACCACAGACTCATCTTGGTCAGGATCGATTTGAAATCTATCATGGTTTCAGAGAAATCATAGTCTATATTAAGTTGTTCTTGTAGAATGTTGAACGATTATCCCAACTAAAATCTATCCACTCAACAAAAATTATTTCAGAGAAATCATACTCCATGGTTCGTTGTTCTTGTAGAATGTTGAACGACTACCCCAACTAAAATCTATCCACTCAACAAAAATTATTTCACACCACAGACTCATCTTGGTCAGGATCGATTTGAAATCTATCATGGTTTCAGAGAAATCATACTCCATGGTTCGTTGTTCTTGTAGAATGTTGAACGACTATCCCAACTAAAATCTATCCACTCAACAAAAATTATTTGAGAGAAATCATACTCCATGGTTCGTTGTTCTTGTAGAATGTTGAACGACTTCCCCAACTAAAATCTATCCACTCAACAAAAATTATTTCAGAGAAATCATACTCCATGGTTCGTTGTTCTTGTAGAATGTTGAACGACTACCCCAACTAAAATCTATCCACTCAACAAAAATTATTTCACACCACAGACTCATCTTGGTCAGGATCGATTTGAAATCTATCATGGTTTCAGAGAAATCATACTCCATGGTAAGTTGTTCTTGTAGAATGTTGAACGACTACCCCAACTAAAATCTATCCACTCAACAAAAATTATTTCAGAGAAATCATAGTCCATGGTAAGTTGTTCTTGTAGAATGTTGAACGACTACCCCAACTAAAATCTATCCACTCAACAAAAATTATTTCATACCACAGACTCATCTTGGTCAGGATCGATTTGAAATCTATCATGGTTTCAGAGAAATCATACTCCATGGTAAGTTGTTCTTGTAGAATGTTGAACGACTATCCCAACTAAAATCTATCCACTCAACAAAAATTATTTCAGAGAAATCATACTCCATGGTTCGTTGTTCTTGTAGAATGTTGAACGACTACCCCAACTAAAATCTATCCACTCAACAAAAATTATTTCAGAGAAATCATACTCCATGGTAAGTTGTTCTTGTAGAATGTTGAACGACTATCAAAACTAAAATCTATCCACTCATCAAAAATTATTTCAGAGAAATCATAGTCCATGGTTCGTTGTTCTTGTAGAATGTTGAACGACTATCCCAACTAAAATCTATCCACTCAACAAAAATTATTTCAGAGAAATCATACTCCATGGTAAGTTGTTCTTGTAGAATGTTGAACGACTACCCCAACTAAAATCTATCCACTCAACAAAAATTATTTCAGAGAAATCATACTCCATGGTAAGTTGTTCTTGTAGAATGTTGAACGACTATCCCAACTAAAATCTATCCACTCAACAAAAATTATTTCAGAGAAATTATACTCCATGGTAAGTTGTTCTTGTAGAATGTTGAACGAATACCCCAACTAAAATCTATCCACTCAACAAAAATTATTTCAGAGAAATCATACTCCATGGTAAGTTGTTCTTGTAGAATGTTGAACGACTATCCCAACTAAAATCTATCCACTCAACAAAAATTATTTCAGAGAAATCATACTCCATGGTAAGTTGTTCTTGTAGAATGTTGAACGACTATCCCAACTAAAATCTATCCATTCAACAAAAATTATTTCAGAGAAATCATACTCCATGGTAAGTTGTTCTTGTAGAATGTTGAACGACTATCCCAACTAAAATCTATTCACTCAACAAAAATTATTTCAGAGAAATCATACTCCATGGTAAGTTGTTCTTGTAGAATGTTGAACGACTACCCCAACTAAAATCTATCCACTCAACAAAAATTATTTCAGAGAAATCATACTCCATGGTAAGTTGTTCTTGTAGAATGTTGAACGACTATCCCAACTAAAATCTATCCACTCAACAAAAATTATTTCAGAGAAATTATACTCCATGGTAAGTTGTTCTTGTAGAATGTTGAACGAATACCCCAACTAAAATCTATCCACTCAACAAAAATTATTTCAGAGAAATCATACTCCATGGTAAGTTGTTCTTGTAGAATGTTGAACGACTATCCCAACTAAAATCTATCCACTCAACAAAAATTATTTCAGAGAAATCATACTCCATGGTAAGTTGTTCTTGTAGAATGTTGAACGACTACCCCAAATAAAATCTATCCACTCAACAAAAATTATTTCAGAGAAATCATACTCCATGGTTCGTTGTTCTTGTAGAATGTTGAACGACTACCCCAACTAAAATCTATCCACTCAACAAAAATTATTTCAGAGAAATCATACTCCATGGTTCGTTGTTCTTGTAGAATGTTGAACGACTACCCCAACTAAAATCTATAAACTCAACAAAAATTATTTCACACCACAGACTCATCTTGGTCAGGATCGATTTGAAATCTATCATGGTTGCAGAGAAATCATTCTCCATGGTTCGTTGTTCTTGTAGAATGTTGAACGACTACCCCAACTAAAATCTATCCACTCAACAAAAATTATTTCAGAGAAATCATACTCCATGGTTCGTTGTTCTTGTAGAATGTTGAACGACTACCCCAACTAAAATCTATCCACTCAACAAAAATTATTTCACACCACAGACTCATCTTGGTCAGGATCGATTTGAAATCTATCATGGTTTCAGAGAAATCATACTCCATGGTTCGTTGTTCTTGTAGAATGTTGAACGACTACCCCTAACTAAAATCTATCCACTCAACAAAAATTATTTCAGAGAAATCATACTCCATGGTAAGTTGTTCTTGTAGAATGTTGAACGACTATCCCAACTAAAATCTATCCACTCAACAAAAATTATTTCAGAGAAATCATACTCCATGGTAAGTTGTTCTTGTAGAATGTTGAACGAATACCCCAACTAAAATCTATCCACTCAACAAAAATTATTTCAGAGAAATCATACTCCATGGTAAGTTGTTCTTGTAGAATGTTGAACGACTATCCCAACTAAAATCTATCCACTCAACAAAAATTATTTCAGAGAAATCATACTCAATGGTAAGTTGTTCTTGTAGAATGTTGAACGACTACCCCAACTAAAATCTATCCACTCAACAAAAATTATTTCAGAGAAATCATACTCCATGGTTCGTTGTTCTTGTAGAATGTTGAACGACTACCCCAACTAAAATCTATCCACTCAACAAAAATTATTTCAGAGAAATCATACTCCATGGTTCGTTGTTCTTGTAGAATGTTGAACGACTACCCCAACTAAAATCTATCCACTCAACAAAAATTATTTCACACCACAGACTCATCTTGGTCAGGATCGATTTGAAATCTATCATGGTTGCAGAGAAATCATTCTCCATGGTTCGTTGTTCTTGTAGAATGTTGAACGACTACCCCAACTAAAATCTATCCACTCAACAAAAATTATTTCAGAGAAATCATACTCCATGGTAAGTTGTTCTTGTAGAATGTTGAACGACTACCCCAACTAAAATCTATCCACTCAACAAAAATTATTTCACACCACAGACTCATCTTGGTCAGGATCGATTTGAAATCTATCATGGTTTCAGAGAAATCATACTCCATGGTTCGTTGTTCTTGTAGAATGTTGAACGACTACCCCTAACTAAAATCTATCCACTCAACAAAAATTATTTCAGAGAAATCATACTCCATGGTAAGTTGTTCTTGTAGAATGTTGAACGACTATCCCAACTAAAATCTATCCACTCAACAAAAATTATTTCAGAGAAATCATACTCCATTGTTCGTTGTTCTTGTAGAATGTTGAACGACTACCCCAACTAAAATCTATCCACTCAACAAAAATTATTTCAGAGAAATCATACTCCATGTTTCGTTGTTCTTGTAGAATGTTGAACGACTATCCCAACTAAAATCTATCCACTCAACAAAAATTATTTCACACCACAGACTTATCTTGGTCAGGATCGATTTGAAATCTATCATGGTTTCAGAGAAATCATAGTCTATGGTAAGTTGTTCTTGTAGAATGTTGAACGACTACCCCTAACTAAAATCTATCCGCTCAACAAAAATTATTTCAGAGAAATCATACTCCATGGTAAGTTGTTCTTGTGGAATGTTGAACGACTACCCCAAATAAAATCTATCCACTCAACAAAAATTATTTCAGAGAAATCATACTCCATGGTTCGTTGTTCTTGTAGAATGTTGAACGACTACTCCAACTAAAATCTATCCACTCAACAAAAATTATTTCACACCACAGACTCATCTTGGTCAGGATCGATTTGAAATCTATCATGGTTTCAGAGAAATCATACTCCATGGTAAGTTGTTCTTGTAGAATGTTGAACGACTACCCCAACTAAAATCTATCCACTCAACAAAAATTATTTCAGAGAAATCATACTCCATGGTTCGTTGTTCTTGTAGAATGTTGAACGACTATCCCAACTAAAATCTATCCACTCAACAAAAATTGTTTCACACCACAGACTCATCTTGGTCATAATCGATTTGAAATCTATCATGGTTTCAGAGAAATCATACTCCATGGTTCGTTGTTCTTGTAGAATGTTGAACGACTACCCCAACTAAAATCTATCCACTCAACAAAAATTATTTGAGAGAAATCATACTCCATGGTTCGTTGTTCTTGTAGAATGTTGAACGACTACTTAAAACTAAAGTCTATCCACTCAACAAAAATTATTTCACACCACAGACTCATCTTGGTCAGGATCGATTTGAAATCTATCATGGTTGCAGAGAAATCATACTCCATGGTTCGTTGTTCTTGTAGAATGTTGAACGACTACCCCAACTAAAATCTATCCACTCAACAAAAATTATTTCACACCACAGACTCATCTTGGTCAGGATCGATTTGAAATCTATCATGGTTTCAGAGAAATCATACTCCATGGTAAGTTGTTCTTGTAGAATGTTGAACGACTATCCCAACTAAAATCTATCCACTCAACAAAAATTATTTCAGAGAAATCATACTCCATGGTTCGTTGTTCTTGTAGAATGTTGAACGACTACTCCAACTAAAATCTATCCACTCAACAAAAATTATTTCAGAGAAATCATACTCCATGGTTCGTTGTTCTTGTAGAATGTTGAACGACTACTCCAACTAAAATCTATCCACTCAACAAAAATTATTTCACACCACAGACTCATCTTGGTCAGGATCGATTTGAAATCTATCATGGTTTCAGAGAAATCATACTCCATGGTAAGTTGTTCTTGTAGAATGTTGAACGACTACCCCAAATAAAATCTATCCACTCAACAAAAATTATTTCAGAGAAATCATACTCTATGGTTCGTTGTTCTTGTAAAATGTTGAACGACTACCCCAACTAAAATCTATCCACTCAACAAAAATTATTTCAGAGAAATCATACTCCATGGTAAGTTGTTCTTGTAGAATGTTGAACGACTACCCCAACTAAAATCTATCCACTCAACAAAAATTATTTCACACCACAGACTCATCTTGGTCAGGATCGATTTGAAATCTATCATGGTTTCAGAGAAATCATAGTCCATGGTAAGTTGTTCTTGTAGAATGTTGAACGACTACCCCAACTAAAATCTATCCGCTCAACAAAAATTATTTCAGAGAAATCATACTCCATGGTAAGTTGTTCTTGTGGAATGTTGAACGACTACCCCAAATAAAATCTATCCACTCAACAAAAATTATTTCAGAGAAATCATACTCCATGGTTCGTTGTTCTTGTAGAATGTTGAACGACTACTCCAACTAAAATCTATCCACTCAACAAAAATTATTTCACACCACAGACTCATCTTGGTCAGGATCGATTTGAAATCTATCATGGTTTCAGAGAAATCATACTCCATGGTAAGTTGTTCTTGTAGAATGTTGAACGACTACCCCAAATAAAATCTATCCACTCAACAAAAATTATTTCAGAGAAATCATACTCTATGGTTCGTTGTTCTTGTAAAATGTTGAACGACTACCCCAACTAAAATCTATCCACTCAACAAAAATTATTTCAGAGAAATCATACTCCATGGTAAGTTGTTCTTGTGGAATGTTGAACGACTACCCCAAATAAAATCTATCCACTCAACAAAAATTATTTCAGAGAAATCATACTCCATGGTTCGTTGTTCTTGTAGAATGTTGAACGACTACTCCAACTAAAATCTATCCACTCAACAAAAATTATTTCACACCACAGACTCATCTTGGTCAGGATCGATTTGAAATCTATCATGGTTTCAGAGAAATCATACTCCATGGTAAGTTGTTCTTGTAGAATGTTGAACGACTACCCCAAATAAAATCTATCCACTCAACAAAAATTATTTCAGAGAAATCATACTCTATGGTTCGTTGTTCTTGTAAAATGTTGAACGACTACCCCAACTAAAATCTATCCACTCAACAAAAATTATTTCAGAGAAATCATACTCCATGGTAAGTTGTTCTTGTAGAATGTTGAACGACTACCCCAACTAAAATCTATCCACTCAACAAAAATTATTTCACACCACAGACTCATCTTGGTCAGGATCGATTTGAAATCTATCATGGTTTCAGAGAAATCATAGTCCATGGTAAGTTGTTCTTGTAGAATGTTGAACGACTACCCCAACTAAAATCTATCCACTCAACAAAAATTATTTCACACCACAGACTCATCTTGGTCAGGATCGGTTTGAAATCTATCATGGTTTCAGAGAAATCATACTCCATGGTAAGTTGTTCTTGTAGAATGTTGAACGACTATCCCAACTAAAATCTATCCACTCAACAAAAATTATTTCACACCACAGACTCATCTTGGTCAGGATCGATTTGAAATCTATCATGGAAATTATTTCACACCACAGACTCATCTTGGTCAGGATCGATTTGAAATCTATCATGGTTTCGGAGAAATCATAGTCCATAGTAAGTTGTTCTTGTAGAATGTTGAACGACTACCCCAACTAAAATCTATCCACTCAACAAAAATTATTTCACACCACAGACTCATCTTGGTCAGGATCGATTTGAAATCTATCATGGTTTCAGAGAAATCATACTCCATGGTAAGTTGTTCTTGTAGAATGTTGAACGACTACCCCAACTAAAATCTATCCACTCAAAAAAAATTATTTCAGAAAAATCATACTCCATGGTAAGTTGTTCTTGTAGAATGTTGAACGACTACCCCAACTAAAATCTATCCACTCAACAAAAATTATTTCACACCACAGACTCATCTTGGTCAGGATCGATTTGAAATCTATCATGGTTTCAGAGAAATCATACTCCATGGTTCGTTGTTCTTGTAGAATGTTGAACGACTACCCCAACTAAAATCTATCCACTCAACAAAAATTATTTCAGAGAAATCCTACTCCATGGTTCGTTGTTCTTGTAGAATGTTGAACGACTACCCCAACTAAAATCTATCCACTCAACAAAAATTATTTCAGACCACAGACTCATCTTGGTCAGGATAGATTTGAAATCTATCATGGTTTCAGAGAAATCATACTCCACGGTTCGTTGTTCTTGTAGAATGTTGAACGACTACCCCAACTAAAATTAATCCACTCAACAAAAATTATTTCAGAGCAGTCATACTCTATGGTAAGTTGTTCTTGTAGAATGTTGAACGACTATCCCAACTAAAATCTATCCACTCAACAAAAATTATTTCAGAGAAATCATACTCCATGGTTCGCTGTTCTTGTAGAATGTTGAACGACTATCCCAACTAAAATCTATCCACTCAACAAAAATTATTTCACACCACAGACTCATCTTGGTCAGGATCGATTTGAAATCTATCATGGTTTCAGAGAAATCATACTCCATGGTTCGTTGTTCTTGTAGAATGTTGAACGACTATCCCAACTAAAATCTATCCACTCAACAAAAATAATTTCAGAGAAATCATACTCCATGGTTCGTTGTTCTTGTAAAATATTGAACGACTACCCCAACTAAAATCTATCCACTCAACAAAAATTATTTCAGAGAAATCATACTCCATGGTAAATTGTTCTTGTAGAATGTTGAACGACTATCCCAACTAAAATCTATCCACTCAACAAAAATTATTTCAGAGAAATCATAGTCCATGGTAAGTTGTTCTTGTAGAATGTTGAACGACTACCCCAACTAAAATCTATCCACTCAACAAAAATTATTTCACACCACAGACTCATCTTGGTCAGGATCGATTTGAAATCTATCATGGTTTCAGAGAAATCATAGTCCATGGTAAGTTGTTCTTGTAGAATGTTGAACGACTACCCCAACTAAAATCTATCCACTCAACAAAAATTATTTCACACCACAGACTCATCTTGGTCAGGATCGATTTGAAATCTATCATGGTTTCAGAGAAATCATAGTCCATGGTGAGTTGTTCTTGTAGAATGTTGAACGACTACCCCAACTAAAATCTATCCACTCAACAAAAATTATTTCACACCACAGACTCATCTTGGTCAGGATCGATTTGAAATCTATCATGGTTTCAGAGAAATCATACTCCCTGGTAAGTTGTTCTTGTAGAATGTTGAACGACTACCCCAACTAAAATCTATCCACTCAACAAAAATTATTGCACACCACAGACTCATCTTGGTCAGGATCGATTTGAAATCTATCATGGTTTCAGAGAAATCATACTCCATGGTAAGTTGTTCTTGTAGAATGTTGAACGACTACCCCAACTAAAATCTATCCACTCAACAAAAATTATTGCACACCACAGACTCATCTTGGTCAGGATCGATTTGAAATCTATCATGGTTTCAGAGAAGTCATACTCCATGGTAAGTTGTTCTTGTAGAATGTTGAACGACTATCCCAACTAAAATCTATCCACTCAACAAAAATTATTTCACACCACAGACTCATCTTGGTCAGGATCGATTTGAAATCTATCATGGTTTCAGAGAAATCATAGTCCATGGTAAGTTGTTCTTGTAGAATGTTGAACGACTACAGCAACTAAAATCTATCCACTCAACAAAAATTATTTCACACCACAGACTCATCTTGGTCAGGATCGATTTGAAATCTATCATGGTTTCAGAGAAATCATAGTCCATGGTGAGTTGTTCTTGTAGAATGTTGAACGACTACCCCAACTAAAATCTATCCACTCAACAAAAATTATTTCAGAGAAATCATACTCCATGGTTCGTTGTTCTTGTAAAATGTTGAACGACTACCCCAACTAAAATCTATCCACTCAACAAAAATTATTTCAGAGAAATCATACTCCATGGTAAATTGTTCTTGTAGAATGTTGAACGACTACGCCAACTAAAATCTATCCACTCAACAAAAATTATTTCACACCACAGACTCATCTTGGTCAGGATAGATTTGAAATCTATCATGGTTTCAGAGAAATCATACTCCATGGTTCGTTGTTCTTGTAGAATGTTCAACGACTACCCCAACTAAAATTTATCCACTCAACAAAAATTATTTCAGAGCAATCATACTCTATGGTAAGTTGTTCTTGTAGAATGTTGAACGACTATCCCAACTAAAATCTATCCACTCAACAAAAATTATTTCAGAGAAATCATACTCCATGGTTCGCTGTTCTTGTAGAATGTTGAACGACTATCCCAACTAAAATCTATCCACTCAACAAAAATTATTTCACACCACAGACTCATCTTGGTCAGGATCGATTTGAAATCTATCATGGTTTCAGAGAAATCATACTCCATGGTTCGTTGTTCTTGTAGAATGTTGAACGACTATCCCAACTAAAATCTATCCACTCAACAAAAATTATTTCAGAGAAATCATACTCCATGGTTCGTTGTTCTTGTAAAATGTTGAACGACTACCCCAACTAAAATCTATCCACTCAACAAAAATTATTTCAGAGAAATCATACTCCATGGTAAATTGTTCTTGTAGAATGTTGAACGACTATCCCAACTAAAATCTATCCACTCAACAAAAATTATTTCACACCAAAGACTCATCTTGGTCAGGATCGATTTGAAATCTATCATGGTTTCAGAGAAATCATAGTCCATGGTAAGTTGTTCTTGTAGAATGTTGAACGACTACAGCAACTAAAATCTATCCACTCAACAAAAATTATTTCACACCACAGACTCATCTTGGTCAGGATCGATTTGAAATCTATCATGGTTTCAGAGAAATCATACTCCATGGTTCGTTGTTCTTGTAGAATGTTGAACGACTATCCCAACTAAAATCTATCCACTCAACAAAAATTATTTCAGAGAAATCATACTCCATGGTTCGCTGTTCTTGTAGAATGTTGAACGACTATCCCAACTAAAATCTATCCACTCAACAAAAATTATTTCACACCACAGACTCATCTTGGTCAGGATCGATTTGAAATCTATCATGGTTTCAGAGAAATCATACTCCATGGTTCGTTGTTCTTGTAGAATGTTGAACGACTATCCCAACTAAAATCTATCCACTCAACAAAAATTATTTCACACCACAGACTCATCTTGGTCAGGATCGATTTGAAATCTATCATGGTTTCAGAGAAATCATACTCCATGGTAAGTTGTTCTTGTAGAATGTTGAACGACTACCCCAACTAAAATCTATCCACTCAACAAAAATTATTTCAGAGAAATCATACTCCATGGATCGTTGTTCCTGTAGAATGTTGAACGACTACCCCAACTAAAATCTATCCACTCAACGAAAATTATTTCAGAGAAATCATACTCCATGGTTCGCTGTTCTTGTAGAATGTTGAACGACTATCCCAACTAAAATCTATCCACTCAACAAAAATTATTTCAGAGAAATCATACTCCATGATAAATTGTTCTTGTAGAATGTTGAACGACTATCCCAACTAAAATCTATCCACTCAACAAAAATTATTTCAGAGAAATCATACTCCATGGATCGTTGTTCCTGTAGAATGTTGAACGACTACCCCAACTAAAATCTATCCACTCAACGAAAATTATTTCAGAGAAATCATACTCCATGGTTCGCTGTTCTTGTAGAATGTTGAACGACTATCCCAACTAAAATCTATCCACTCAACAAAAATTATTTCACACCACAGACTCATCTTGGTCAGGATCGATTTGAAATCTATCATGGTTTCAGAGAAATCATACTCCATGGTAAGTTGTTCTTGTAGAATGTTGAACGACTACCCCAACTAAAATCTATCCACTCAACAAAAATTATTTCACACCACAGACTCATCTTGGTCAGGATCGATTTGAAATCTATCATGGTTTCAGAGAAATCATAGTCCATGGTAAGTTGTTCTTGTAGAATGTTGAACGACTACAGCAACTAAAATCTATCCACTCAACAAAAATTATTTCACACCACAGACTCATCTTGGTCAGGATCGATTTGAAATCTATCATGGTTTCAGAGAAATCATAGTCCATGGTGAGTTGTTCTTGTAGAATGTTGAACGACTACCCCAACTAAAATCTATCCACTCAACAAAAATTATTTCACACCACAGACTCATCTTGGTCAGGATCGATTTGAAATCTATCATGCTTTCAGAGAAATCATACTCCATGGTAAGTTGTTCTTGTAGAATGTTGAACGACTACCCCAACTAAAATCTATCCACTCAACAAAAATTATTGCACACCACAGACTCATCTTGGTCAGGATCGATTTGAAATCTATCATGGTTTCAGAGAAGTCATACTCCATGGTAAGTTGTTCTTGTAGAATGTTGAACGACTACCCCTAACTAAAACCTATCCACTCAACAAAAATTATTTCACACCACAGACTCATCTTTGTCATAATCGATTTGAAATCTATCATGGTTTCAGAGAAATCATAGTCCATGGTAAGTTGTTCTTGTAGAATGTTGAACGACTACCCCTAACTAAAATCTATCCACTCAACAAAAATTATTTCACACCACAGGCTCATCTTGGTCAGGATCGATTTGAAATCTATCATGGTAGCAGAGAAATCATACTCCATGGTTCGTTGTTCTTGTAGAATGTTGAACGACTACCCCAACTAAAATCTATCCACTCAACAAAAATTATTTCACACCACAGACTCATCTTGGTCAGGATCGATTTGAAATCTATCATGGTTTCAGAGAAATCATAATCCATGGTAAGTTGTTCTTGTAGAATGTTGATCGACTACCCCAACTAAAATCTATGCACTCAACAAAAATTATTTCACACCACAGACTCATCTTGGTCAGGATCGATTGGAAATCTATCATGGTTTCAGAGAAATCATAGTCCATGGTAAGTTGTTCTTGTAGAATGTTGAACGACTACCCCAACTAAAATCTATCCACTCAACAAAAATTATTTCACACCACAGACTCATCTTGGTCAGGATCGATTTGAAATCTATCATGGTTGCAGAGAAATCATACTCCATGGTAAGTTGTTCTTGTAGAATTTTGAACGACTACCCCAACTAAAATCTATCCACTCAACAAAAATTATTTCACACCACAGACTCATCTTGGTCAGGATCGATTTGAAATCTATCATGGTTTCAGAGAAATCATAGTCCATGGTAAGTTGTTCTTGTAGAATGTTGAACGACTACCCCACCTAAAATCTATCCACTCAACAAAAATTATTTCGCACCACAGACTCATCTTGGTCAGGATCGATTTGAAATCTATCATGGTTGCAGAAAAATCATACTCCATGGTTCGTTGTTCTTGTAGAATGTTGAACGACTACCCCAACTAAAATCTATCCACTCAACAAAAATTATTTCACACCACAGATTCATCTTGGTCAGGATCGATTTGAAATCTATCATGGTTTCAGAGGAATCATACTCCATGGTAAGTTGTTCTTGTAGAATGTTGAACGACTACCCCAACTAAAATATATCCACTCAACAAAAATTATTTCAGAGAAATCATACTCCATGGTAAGTTGTTCTTGTAGAATGTTGAACGACTACCCCAACTAAAATCTATCCACTCAACAAAAATTATTTCACACCACAGACTCATCTTGGTCAGGATCGATTTGAAATCTATCATGGTTTCAGAGAAATCATAATCCATGGTAAGTTGTTCTTGTAGAATGTTGAACGACTACCCCAACTAAAATCTATCCACTCAACAAAAATTATTTCACACCACAGACTCATCTTGGTCAGGATCGATTTGAAATCTATCATGGTTTCAGAGAAATCATAGTCCATGGTAAGTTGTTCTTGTAGAATGTTGAACGACTACCCCAACTAAAATCTATCCACTCAACAAAAATTATTTCACACCACAGACTCATCTTGGTCAGGATCGATTTGAAATCTATCATGGTTGCAGAGAAATCATACTCCATTTTAAGTTGTTCTTGTAGAATTTTGAACGACTATCCTTAACTAAAATCTATCCACTCAACAAAAATTATTTCACACCACAGACTCATCTTGGTCAGGATCGATTTGAAATCTATCATTTTTTCAGAGAAATCATAGTCCATGGTAAGTTGTTCTTGTAGAATGTTGAACGACTACCCCAACTAAAATCTATCCACTCAACAAAAATTATTTCACACCACAGACTCATCTTGGTCAGGATCGATTTGAAATCTATCATGGTTTCAGAGAAATCATAGTCCATGGTAAGTTGTTCTTGTAGAATGTTGAACGACTACCCCAACTAAAATCTATCCACTCAACAAAAATTATTTCACACCACAGACTCATCTTGGTCAGGATCGATTTGAAATCTATCATGGTTTCAGAGAAATCATACTCCATGGTAAGTTGTTCTTGTAGAATGTTGAACGACTACCCCAACTAAAATCTATCCACTCAACAAAAATTATTTCACACCACAGACTCATCTTGGTCAGGATCGATTTGAAATCTATCATGGTTTCAGAGAAATCATAGTCCATGGTAAGTTGTTCTTGTAGAATGTTGAACGACTACCCCAACTAAAATCTATCCACTCAACAAAAATTATTTCACACCACAGACTCATCTTGGTCAGGATCGATTTGAAATCTATCATGGTTTCAGAGAAATCATACTCCATGGTAAGTTGTTCTTGTAGAATGTTGAACGACTACCCCTAACTAAAACCTATCCACTCAACAAAAATTATTTCACACCACAGACTCATCTTGGTCAGGATCGATTTGAAATCTATCATGGTTTCAGAGAAATCATAGTCCATGGTAAGTTGTTCTTGTAGAATGTTGAACGACTACCCCTAACTAAAATCTATCCACTCAACAAAAATTATTTCACACCACAGACTCATCTTGGTCAGGATCGATTTGAAATCTATCATGGTTTCAGAGAAATCATAATCCATGGTAAGTTGTTCTTGTAGAATGTTGAACGACTACCCCAACTAAAATCTATCCACTCAACAAAAATTATTTCACACCACAGACTCATCTTGGTCAGGATCGATTTGAAATCTATCATGGTTTCAGAGAAATCATAGTCCATGGTAAGTTGTTCTTGTAGAATGTTGAACGACTACCCCAACTAAAATCTATCCACTCAACAAAAATTATTTCACACCACAGACTCATCTTGGTCAGGATCGATTTGAAATCTATCATGGTTGCAGAGAAATCATACTCCATTTTAAGTTGTTCTTGTAGAATTTTGAACGACTATCCTTAACTAAAATCTATCCACTCAACAAAAATTATTTCACACCACAGACTCATCTTGGTCAGGATCGATTTGAAATCTATCATGGTTTCAGAGAAATCATAGTCCATGGTAAGTTGTTCTTGTAGAATGTTGAACGACTACCCAACTAAAATCTATCCACTCAACAAAAATTATTTCACACCACAGACTCATCTTGGTCAGGATCGATTTGAAATCTATCATGGTTGCAGAGAAATCATACTCCATGGTAAGTTGTTCTTGTAGAATGTTGAACGACTACCCCAACTAAAATCTATCCACTCAACAAAAATTATTTCACACCACAGACTCATCTTGGTCAGGATCGATTTGAAATCTATCATGGTTTCAGAGAAACCATAGTCCATGGTAAGTTGTTCTTGTTGAATGTTGAACGACTACCCCAACTAAAATCTATCCACTCAACAAAAATTAATTCACACCACAGATTCATCTTGGTCAGGATCGATTTGAAACCTATCATGGTTTCAGAGACATCATACTCCATGGTAAGTTGTTCTTGTAGAATGTTGAACGACTACCCCAACTAAAATCTATCCACTCAACAAAAATTATTTCAGAGAAATCATACTCCATGGTAAGTTGTTCTTGTAGAATGTTGAACGACTACCCCAACTAAAATCTATCCACTCAACAAAAATTATTTCACACCACAGACTCATCTTGGTCAGGATCGATTTGAAATCTATCATGGTTTCAGAGAAATCATACTCCATGGTAAGTTGTTCTTGTAGAATGTTGAACGACTACCCCAACTAAAATCTATCCACTCAACAAAAATTATTTCACACCACAGACTCATCTTGGTCAGGATCGATTTGAAATCTATCATGGTTTCAGAGAAATCATACTCCATGGTAAGTTGTTCTTGTAGAATGTTGAACGACTACCCCAACTAAAATCTATCCACTCAACAAAAATTATTTCACACCACTGACTCATCTTGGTCAGGATCGATTTGAAATCTATCATGGTTTCAGAGAAATCATACTCCATGGTAAGTTGTTCTTGTAGAATGTTGAACGACTACCCCAACTAAAATCTATCCACTCAACAAAAATTATTTCACACCACAGACTCATCTTGGTCAGGATCGATTTGAAATCTATCATGGTTTCAGAGAAATCATACTCCATGGTAAGTTGTTCTTGTAGAATGTTGAACGACTACCCCAACTAAAATCTATCCACTCAACAAAAATTATTTCACACCACAGACTCATCTTGGTCAGGATCGATTTGAAATCTATCATGGTTTCAGAGAAATCATACTCCATGGTAAGTTGTTCTTGTAGAATGTTGAACGACTACCCCTAACTAAAATCTATCCACTCAACAAAAATTATTTCACACCACAGACTCATCTTGGTCAGGATCGATTTGAAATCTATCATGGTTTCAGAGAAATCATAGTCCATGGTAAGTTGTTCTTGTAGAATGTTGAACGACTACCCTAACTAAAATCTATCCACTCAACAAAAATTATTTCACACCACAGACTCATCTTGGTCAGGATCGATTTGAAATCTATCATGGTTTCAGAGAAATCATACTCCATGGTAAGTTGTTCTTGTAGAATGTTGAACGACTATCTCAACTAAAATCTATCCACTCAACAAAAATTATTTCACACCACAAACTCATCTTGGTCAGGATCGATTTGAAATCTATCATGGTTTCAGAGAAATCATACGCCATGGTAAGTTGTTCTTGTAGAATGTTGAACGACTACCCCAACTAAAATCTATCCACTCAACAAAAATTATTTCACACCACTGACTCATCTTGGTCAGGATCGATTTGAAATCTATCATGGTTTCAGAGAAATCATACTCCATGGTAAGTTGTTCTTGTAGAATGTTGAACGACTACCCCAACTAAAATCTATCCACTCAACAAAAATTATTTCACACCACTGACTCATCTTGGTCAGGATCGATTTGAAATCTATCATGGTTTCAGAGAAATCATACTCCATGGTAAGTTGTTCTTGTAGAATGTTGAACGACTACCCCAACTAAAATCTATCCACTCAACAAAAATTATTTCACACCACAGACTCATCTTGGTCAGGATCGATTTGAAATCTATCATGGTTTCAGAGAAATCATACTCCATGGTAAGTTGTTCTTGTAGAATGTTGAACGACTACCCCAACTAAAATCTATCCACTCAACAAAAATTATTTCACACCACAGACTCATCTTGGTCAGGATCGATTTGAAATCTATCATGGTTTCAGAGAAATCATACTCCATGGTAAGTTGTTCTTGTAGAATGTTGAACGACTACCCCTAACTAAAATCTATCCACTCAACAAAAATTATTTCACACCACAGACTCATCTTGGTCAGGATCGATTTGAAATCTATCATGGTTTCAGAGAAATCATAGTCCATGGTAAGTTGTTCTTGTAGAATGTTGAACGACTACCCTAACTAAAATCTATCCACTCAACAAAAATTATTTCACACCACAGACTCATCTTGGTCAGGATCGATTTGAAATCTATCATGGTTTCAGAGAAATCATACTCCATGGTAAGTTGTTCTTGTAGAATGTTGAACGACTATCTCAACTAAAATCTATCCACTCAACAAAAATTATTTCACACCACAAACTCATCTTGGTCAGGATCGATTTGAAATCTATCATGGTTTCAGAGAAATCATACGCCATGGTAAGTTGTTCTTGTAGAATGTTGAACGACTACCCCAACTAAAATCTATCCACTCAACAAAACTTATTTCAGAGAAATCATACTCCATGGTAAGTTGTTCTTGTAGAATGTTGAACGACTACCCCAACTAAAATCTATCCACTCAACAAAACTTATTTCAGAGAAATCATACTCCATGGTAAGTTGTTCTTGTAGAATGTTGAACGATTATCCCAACTAAAATCTATCCACTCAACAAAACTTATTTCAGAGAAATCATACTCCATGGTAAGTTGTTCTTGTAGAATGTTGAACGACTACCCCAACTAAAATCTATCCACTCAACAAAAATTATTTCAGAGAAATCATAGTCCATGGTAAGTTGTTCTTGTAGAATGTTGAACGACTATCCCAACTAAAATCTATCCACTCAATAAAAATTATTTCAGAGAAATCATACTCCATGGTTCGTTGTTCTTGTAGAATGTTGAACGACTACCCCAACTAAAATCTATCCACTCAACAAAAATTATTTCAGAGAAATCATACTCCATGGTAAGTTGTTCTTGTAGAATGTTGAACGACTACCCCAACTAAAATCTATCCACTCAACAAAAATTATTTCAGAGAAATCATACTCCATGGTAAGTTGTTCTTGTAGAATGTTGAACGACTACCCCTAACTAAAATCTATCCACTCAACAAAAATTATTTCACACCACAGACTCATCTTGGTCAGGATCGATTTGAAATCTATCATAGTTTCAGAGAAATCATACTCCATGGTAAGTTGTTCTTGTAGAATGTTGAACGACTACCCCAACTAAAATCTATCCACTCAACAAAAATTATTTCACACCACAGACTCATCTTGGTCAGGATCGATTTGAAATCTATCATGGTTTCAGAGAAATCATACTCCATGGTAAGTTGTTCTTGTAGAATGTTGAACGACTACCCCAACTAAAATCTATCCACTCAACAAAAATTATTTCACACCACAGACCCATCTTGGTCAGGATGGATTTGAAATCTATCATGGTTTCAGAGAAATCATACTGAATGGTTCGTTGTTCTTGTAAAATGTTGAACGACTACCCTAACTAAAATCTATCCACTCAACAAAAATTATTTCACACCACAGACTCATCTTGGTCAGGATCGATTTGAAATCTATCATTATTTTCAGAGAAATCATACTCCATGGTAAGTTGTTCTTGTAGAATGTTGAACGACTACCCCAACTAAAATCTATCCACTCAACAAAAATTATTTCACACCACAGACTCATCTTGGTCAGGATCGAATTGAAATCTATCATGGTTTCAGAGAAATCATACTCCATGGTAAGTTGTTCTTGTAGAATGTTGAACGACTACCCCTAACTAAAATCTATCCACTCAACAAAAATTATTTCACACCACAGACTCATCTTGGTCAGGATCGATTTGAAATCTATCATGGTTTCAGAGAAATCATAGTCCATGGTAAGCTGTTCTTGTAGAATGTTGAACGACTACCCTAACTAAAATCTATCCACTCAACAAAAATTATTTCACACCACAGACTCATCTTGGTCAGGATCGATTTGAAATCTATCATGGTTTCAGAGAAATCATACTCCATGATAAGTTGTTCTTGTAGAATGTTGAACGACTATCTCAACTAAAATCTATCCACTCAGCAAAAATTATTTCACACCACAAACTCATCTTGGTCAGGATCGATTTGAAATCTATCATGGTTTCAGAGAAATCATACTCCATGGTAAGTTGTTCTTGTAGAATGTTGAACGACTACCCCAACTAAAATCTATCCACTCAACAAAACTTATTTCAGAGAAATCATACTCCATGGTAAGTTGTTCTTGTAGAATGTTGAACGACTACCCCAACTAAAATCTATCCACTCAACAAAACTTATTTCAGAGAAATCATACTCCATGGTAAGTTGTTCTTGTAGAATGTTGAACGACTATCCCAACTAAAATCTATCCACTCAACAAAACTTATTTCAGAGAAATCATACTCCATGGTTCGTTGTTCTTGTCGAATGTTGAACGACTACCCCAACTAAAATCTATCCACTCAACAAAAATTATTTCAGAGAAATCATAGTCCATGGTAAGTTGTTCTTGTAGAATGTTGAACGACTATCCCAACTAAAATCTATCCACTCAATAAAAATTATTTCAAAGAAATCATACTCCATGGTTCGTTGTTCTTGTAGAATGTTGAACGACTACCCCAACTAAAATCTATCCACTCAACAAAAATTATTTCAGAGAAATCATACTCCATGGTAAGTTGTTCTTGTCGAATGTTGAACGACTACCCCAACTAAAATCTATCCACTCAACAAAAATTATTTCAGAGAAATCATACTCCATGGTAAGTTGTTCTTGTAGAATGTTGAACGACTACCCCAACTAAAATCTATCCACTCAACAAAAATTATTTCAGAGAAATCATACTCCATGGTAAGTTGTTCTTGTAGAATGTTGAACGACTACCCCTAACTAAAATCTATCCACTGAACAAAAATTATTTCACACCACAGACTCATCTTGGTCAGGATCGATTTGAAATCTATCATGGTTTCAGAGAAATCATACTCCATGGTAAGTTGTTCTTGTAGAATGTTGAACGACGACCCCAACTAAAATCTATCCACTCAACAAAAATTATTTCACACCACAGACTCATCTTGGTCAGGATCGATTTGAAATCTATCATGGTTTCAGAGAAATCATACTCCATGGTAAGTTGTTCTTGTAGAATGTTGAACGACTACCCCAACTGAAATCTATCCACTCAACAAAAATTATTTCACACCACAAACTCATCTTGGTCAGGATCGATTTGAAATCTATCATGGTTTCAGAGAAATCATACTCCATGGTAAGTTGTTCTTGTAGAATGTTGAACGACTACCCCAACTAAAATCTATCCACTCAACAAGACTTATTTCAGAGAAATCATACTCCATGGTAAGTTGTTCTTGTAGAATGTTGAACGACTACCCCAACTAAAATCTATCCACTCAACAAAACTTAATTCAGAGAAATCATACTCCATGGTAAGTTGTTCTTGTAGAATGTTGAACGACTATCCTAACTAAAATCTATCCACTCAATAAAAATTATTTCAGAGAAATCATACTCCATGGTTCGTTGTTCTTGTAGAATGTTGAACGACTACCCCAACTAAAATCTATCCACTCAACAAAAATTATTTCAGAGAAATCATACTCCATGGTAAGTTGTTCTTGTAGAATGTTGAACGACTACCCCAACTAAAATCTATCCACTCAACCAAAATTATTTCAGAGAAATCATACTCCATGTTTCGTTGTTCTTGTAGAATGTTGAACGACTACCCCTAACTAAAATCTATCCACTCAACAAAAATTATTTCACACCACAGACTCATCTTGGTCAGGATCGATTTGAAATCTATCATCGTTTCAGAGAAATCATACTCCATGGTAAGTTGTTCTTGTAGAATGTTGAACGACTACCCCCAACTAAAATCTATCCACTCAACAAAAATTATTTCACACCACAGACTCATCTTGGTCAGGATCGATTTGAAATCTATCATGGTTTCAGAGAAATCATGCTCCATGGTAAGTTGTTCTTGTAGAATGTTGAACGACTACACCAACTAAAATCTATCCACTCAACAAAAATTATTTCAGAGAAATCATACTCCATGGTAAGTTGTTCTTGTAGAATGTTGAACGACTACCCCAACTAAAATCTATCCACTCAACAAAAATTATTTCACACCACAGACTCATCTTGGTCAGGATCGATTTGAAATCTATCATGGTTTCAGAGAAATCATACTCCATGGTAAGTTGTTCTTGTAGAATGTTGAACGACTACCCCAACTAAAATCTATCCACTCAACAAAAATTATTTCACACCACAGACTCATCTTGGTCAGGATCGATTTGAAATCTATCATGGTTTCAGAGAAATCATACTCCATGGTAAGTTGTTCTTGTAGAATGTTGAACGACTACCCCAACTGAAATCTATCCACTCAACAAAAATTATTTCACACCACAGACTCATCTTGGTCAAAATCGATTTGAAATCTATCATGGTTTCAGAGAAATCATACTCCATGGTAAGTTGTTCTTGTAGAATGTTGAACGACTAATCCAACTAAAATCTATCCACTCAACAAAAATTATTTCACACCACAAACTAATCTTGGTCAGGATCGATTTGAAATCTATCATGGTTTCAGAGAAATCATACTCCATGGTTCGTTGTTCTTGTAGAATGTTGAACGACTATCCCAACTAAAATCTATCCACTCAACAAAAATTATTTCAGAGAAATCATACTCCATGGTAAGTTGTTCTTGCAGAATGTTGAACGACTATCCCAACTAAAATCTATCCACTCAACAAAAATTATTTCAGAGAAATCATACTCCATGGTTCGTTGTTCTTGTAGAATGTTGAACGACTACCCCAACTAAAATCTATCCACTCAACAAAAATTATTTCACACCACAGACTCATCTTTGTCAGGATCGATTTGAAATCTATCATGGTTTCAGAGAAATCATACTCCATGGTTCGTTGTTCTTGTAGAATGTTGAACGACTATCCCAACTAAAATCTATCCACTCAACAAAAATTATTTCAGAGAAATCATACTCCATGGTAAGTTGTTCTTGTAGAATGTTGAACGACTACCCCAACTAAAATCTATCCACTCAACAAAAATTATTTCACACCACAGACTCATCTTGGTCAGGATCGATTTGAAATCTATCATGGTTGCAGCGAAATCATACTCCATGGTTCGTTGTTTTTGTAAAATGTTGAACGACTACCCCAACTAAAATCTATCCACTCAACAAAAATTATTTCAGAGAAATCATACTCCATGGTAAGTTGTTCTTGTAGAATGTTGAACGACTACCCCAACTAAAATCTATCCACTCAACAAAAATTATTTCACACCACAGACTCATCTTGGTCAAAATCGATTTGAAATCTATAATGGTTTCAGGGAAATCATACTCCATGGTAAGTTGTTCTTGTAGTATGTTGAACGACTATCCCAACTTAAATCTATCCACTCAACAAAAATTATTTCAGAGAAATCATACTCCATGGTAAGTTGTTCTTGTAGAATGTTGAACGACTACCCCAACTAAAATCTATCCACTCAACAAAAATTATTTCACACCACAGACTCATCTTGGTCAGGATCGATTTGAAATCTATCATGGTTTCAGAGAAATCATACTCCATGGTTCGTTGTTCTTGTAAAATGTTGAACGACTACCCCAACTAAAATCTATCCACTCAACAAAAATTATTTCACACCACAGAGTCATCTTGGTCAGGATCGATTTGAAATCTATCATGGTTTCAGAGAAATCATACTCTATGGTTCGTTGTTTTTGTAAAATGTTGAACGACTACCCCAACTAAAATCTATCCACTCAACAAAAATTATTTCAGAGAAATCATACTCCATGGTAAGTTGTTCTTGTAGAATGTTGAACGACTACCCCAACTAAAATCTATCCACTCAACAAAAATTATTTCACACCACAGACTCATCTTGGTCAAAATCGATTTGAAATCTATCATGGTTTCAGAGAAATCATACTCCATGGTAAGTTGTTCTTGTAGAATGTTGAACGATTATCCCAACTAAAATCTATCCACTCAACAAAAATTATTTCACACCACAGAGTCATCTTGGTCAGGATCGATTTGAAATCTATCATGGTTTCAGAGAAATCATACTCCATGGTAAGTTGTTCTTGTAGAATGTTGAACGACTAATCCAACTAAAATCTATCCACTCAACAAAAATTATTTCACACCACAAACTAATCTTGGTCAGGATCGATTTGAAATCTATCATGGTTTCAGAGAAATCATACTCCATGGTTCGTTGTTCTTGTAGAATGTTGAACGACTATCCCAACTAAAATCTATCCACTCAACAAAAATTATTTCAGAGAAATCATACTCCATGGTAAGTTGTTCTTGCAGAATGTTGAACGACTATCCCAACTAAAATCTATCCACTCAACAAAAATTATTTCAGAGAAATCATACTCCATGGTTCGTTGTTCTTGTAGAATGTTGAACGACTACCCCAACTAAAATCTATCCACTCAACAAAAATTATTTCACACCACAGACTCATCTTTGTCAGGATCGATTTGAAATCTATCATGGTTTCAGAGAAATCATACTCCATGGTTCGTTGCTCTTGTAGAATGTTGAACGACTACCCCAACTAAAATCTATCCACTCAACAAAAATTATTTCAGAGAAATCATACTCCATGGTTCGTTGTTCTTGTAGAATGTTGAACGACTACCCCAACTAAAATCTATCCACTCAACAAAAATTATTTCACACCACAGACTCATCTTGGTCAGGATCGATTTGAAATCTATCATGGTTTCAGAGAAATCACACTCTATGGTTCGTTGTTCTTGTAGAATGTTGAACGACTACACCAACTAAAATCTATCCACTCAACAAAAATTATTTCAGAGAAATCATACTCCATGGTAAGTTGTTCTTGTAGAATGAACTAAAATCTATCCACTCAACAAAAATTATTTCACACCACAGACTCATCTTGGTCAGGATCGATTTGAAATCTATCATGGTTTCAGAGAAATCATACTCCATGGTAAGTTGTTCTTGTAGAATGTTGAACGACTACCCCAACTAAAATCTATCCACTCAACAAAAATTATTTCACACCACAGACTCATCTTGGTCAGGATCGATTTGAAATCTATCATGGTTTCAGAGAAATCATACTCCATGGTAAGTTGTTCTTGTAGAATGTTGAACGACTACCCCAACTAAAATCTATCCACTCAACAAGACTTATTTCAGAGAAATCATACTCCATGGTAAGTTGTTCTTGTAGAATGTTGAACGACTACCCCAACTAAAATCTATCCACTCAACAAAACTTAATTCAGAGAAATCATACTCCATGGTAAGTTGTTCTTGTAGAATGTTGAACGACTATCCCAACTAAAATCTATCCACTCAATAAAAATTATTTCAGAGAAATCATACTCCATGGTTCGTTGTTCTTGTAGAATGTTGAACGACTACCCCAACTAAAATCTATCCACTCAACAAAAATTATTTCAGAGAAATCATACTCCATGGTAAGTTGTTCTTGTAGAATGTTGAACGACTACCCCAACTAAAATCTATCCACTCAACCAAAATTATTTCAGAGAAATCATACTCCATGTTTCGTTGTTCTTGTAGAATGTTGAACGACTACCCCTAACTAAAATCTATCCACTCAACAAAAATTATTTCACACCACAGACTCATCTTGGTCAGGATCGATTTGAAATCTATCATCGTTTCAGAGAAATCATACTCCATGGTAAGTTGTTCTTGTAGAATGTTGAACGACTACCCCCAACTAAAATCTATCCACTCAACAAAAATTATTTCATACCACAGACTCATTTTGGTCAGGATCGATTTGAAATCTATCATGGTTTCAGAGAAATCATGCTCCATGGTAAGTTGTTCTTGTAGAATGTTGAACGACTACACCAACTAAAATCTATCCACTCAACAAAAATTATTTCAGAGAAATCATACTCCATGGTAAGTTGTTCTTGTAGAATGTTGAACGACTACCCCAACTAAAATCTATCCACTCAACAAAAATTATTTCACACCACAGACTCATCTTGGTCAGGATCGATTTGAAATCTATCATGGTTTCAGAGAAATCATACTCCATGGTAAGTTGTTCTTGTAGAATGTTGAACGACTACCCCAACTAAAATCTATCCACTCAACAAAAATTATTTCACACCACAGACTCATCTTGGTCAGGATCGATTTGAAATCTATCATGGTTTCAGAGAAATCATACTCCATGGTAAGTTGTTCTTGTAGAATGTTGAACGACTACCCCAACTGAAATCTATCCACTCAACAAAAATTATTTCACACAACAGACTCATCTTGGTCAGGATCGATTTGAAATCTATCATGGTTTCAGAGAAATCATACTCCATGGTAAGTTGTTCTTGTAGAATGTTGAACGACTAATCCAACTAAAATCTATCCACTCAACAAAAATTATTTCACACCACAAACTAATCTTGGTCAGGATCGATTTGAAATCTATCATGGTTTCAGAGAAATCATACTCCATGGTTCGTTGTTCTTGTAGAATGTTGAACGACTATCCCAACTAAAATCTATCCACTCAACAAAAATTATTTCAGAGAAATCATACTCCATGGTAAGTTGTTCTTGCAGAATGTTGAACGACTATCCCAACTAAAATCTATCCACTCAACAAAAATTATTTCAGAGAAATCATACTCCATGGTTCGTTGTTCTTGTAGAATGTTGAACGACTACCCCAACTAAAATCTATCCACTCAACAAAAATTATTTCACACCACAGACTCATCTTTGTCAGGATCGATTTGAAATCTATCATGGTTTCAGAGAAATCATACTCCATGGTTCGTTGTTCTTGTAGAATGTTGAACGACTATCCCAACTAAAATCTATCCACTCAACAAACATTATTTCAGAGAAATCATACTCCATGGTAAGTTGTTCTTGTAGAATGTTGAACGACTACCCCAACTAAAATCTATCCACTCAACAAAAATTATTTCACACCACAGACTCATCTTGGTCAGGATCGATTTGAAATCTATCATGGTTGCAGCGAAATCATACTCCATGGTTCGTTGTTTTTGTAAAATGTTGAACGACTACCCCAACTAAAATCTATCCACTCAACAAAAATTATTTCAGAGAAATCATACTCCATGGTAAGTTGTTCTTGTAGAATGTTGAACGACTACCCCAACTAAAATCTATCCACTCAACAAAAATTATTTCACACCACAGACTCATCTTGGTCAAAATCGATTTGAAATCTATAATGGTTTCAGAGAAATCATACTCCATGGTAAGTTGTTCTTGTAGAATGTTCAACGACTATCCCAACTTAAATCTATCCACTCAACAAAAATTATTTCAGAGAAATCATACTCCATGGTAAGTTGTTCTTGTAGAATGTTGAACGACTACCCCAACTAAAATCTATCCACTCAACAAAAATTATTTCACACCACAGACTCATCTTGGTCAGGATCGATTTGAAATCTATCATGGTTTCAGAGAAATCATACTCCATGGTTCGTTGTTCTTGTAAAATGTTGAACGACTACCCCAACTAAAATCTATCCACTCAACAAAAATTATTTCACACCACAGAGTCATCTTGGTCAGGATCGATTTGAAATCTATCATGGTTTCAGAGAAATCATACTCTATGGTTCGTTGTTTTTGTAAAATGTTGAACGACTACCCCAACTAAAATCTATCCACTCAACAAAAATTATTTCAGAGAAATCATACTCCATGGTAAGTTGTTCTTGTAGAATGTTGAACGACTACCCCAACTAAAATCTATCCACTCAACAAAAATTATTTCACACCACAGACTCATCTTGGTCAAAATCGATTTGAAATCTATCATGGTTTCAGAGAAATCATACTCCATGGTAAGTTGTTCTTGTAGAATGTTGAACGATTATCCCAACTAAAATCTATCCACTCAACAAAAATTATTTCACACCACAGACTCATCTTGGTCAGGATCGATTTGAAATCTATCATGGTTTCAGAGAAATCATACTCCATGGTAAGTTGTTCTTGTAGAATGTTGAACGGCTACCCCAACTAAAATCTATCCACTCAACAAAAATTATTTCACACCATAGACTCATCTTGGTCAGGATCGATTTGAAATCTATTATGGTTTCAGAGAAATCATACTCCATGGTAAGTTGTTCTTGTAGAATGTTGAACGACTACCCCAACTAAAATCTATCCACTCAACAAAAATTATTTCACACCACAGATTCATCTTGGTCAGGATCGATTTGAAATCTATCATGGTTTCAGAGAAATCATACTCCATGGTTTGTTGTTCTTGTAGAATGTTGAACGACTACCCCAACTAAAATCTATCCACTCAACAAAAATTATTTCAGAGAAATCATACTCCATGGTAAGTTGTTCTTGTAGAATATTGAACGACTATCCCAATTAAAATCTATCCACTCAACAAAAATTATTTCACACCACAGACTCATCTTGGTCAGGATCGATTTGAAATCTATCATGGTTTCAGAGAAATCATACTCCATGGTTCGTTGTTCTTGTAGAATGTTGAACGACTACCCCAACTAAAATCTATCCACTCAACAAAAATTATTTCAGAGAAATCATACTCCATGGTTCGTTGTTCTTGTAGAATGTTGAACGACTACCCCAACTAAAATCTATCCACTCAACAAAAATTATTTCACAATACAGACTCATCTTGGTCAGGATCGATTTGAAATCTATCATGGTTTCAGAGAAATCATACTCCATGGTAAGTTGTTCTTGTAGAATGTTGAACGACTACCCCAACTAAAATCTATCCACTCAACAAAAATTATTTCACACCACAGACTCATCTTGGTCAGGATCGATTTCAAATCTATCATGGTTTCAGAGAAATCATAGTCCATGGTAAGTTGTTCTTGTAGAATGTTGAACGACTACCCCAACTAAAATCTATCCACTCAACAAAAATTATTTCAGAGAAATCATACTCCATGGTAAGTTGTTCTTGTAGAATGTTGAACGACTACCCCAACTAAAATCTATCCACTCAACAAAAATTATTTCAGAGAAATCATACTCCATGGTTCGTTGTTCTTGTAGAATGTTGAACGACTACCCCAACTAAAATCTATCCACTCAACAAAAATTATTTCACACCACAGACTCATCTTTTTCAGGATCGATTTGAAATCTATCATGGTTTCAGAGAAATCATACTCCATGGTAAGTTGTTCTTGTAGAATGTTGAACGACTACCCCAACTAATATCTATCCACTCAACAAAAATTATTTCAGAGAAATCGTACTAAATGGTCCGTTGTTCTTGTAGAATGTTGAACGACTACCCCTAACTAAAATCTATCCACTCAACAAAAATTATTTCATAGAAATCATAGTCCATGGTTCGTTGCTCTCGTAGAATGTTGAACGACTACCCCAACTAAAATCTATCCACTCAACAAAAATTATTTCACACCACAGACTCATCTTGGTCAGGATCGATTTGAAATCTATCATGGTTTCAGAGAAATCATACTCCATGGTTCGTTGTTCTTGTAGAATGTTGAACGACTATCCCAACTAAAATCTATCCACTCAACAAAAATTATTTCAGAGAAATCATACTCCATGGTTCGTTGTTCTTGTAGAATGTGGAACGACTACCCCAACTAAAATCTATCCACTCAACAAAAATTATGTCACACCACAGACTCATCTTGGTCAGGATCGATTTGAAATCTATCATGGTTTCAGAGAAATCATACTCCATGGTTCGTTGTTCTTGTAAAATGTTGAACGACTACCCCAACTAAAATCTATCCACTCAACAAAAATTATTTCAGAGAGATCATACTCCATGGTTCGTTGTTCTTGTAGAATGTGGAACGACTACCCCAACTAAAATCTATCCACTCAACAAAAATTATTTCACACCACAGACTCATCTTGGTCAGGATCGATTTGAAATCTATCATGGTTTCAGAGAAATCATACTCCGTTCGTTGTTCTTGTAAAATGTTGAACGACTACCCCAACTAAAATCTATCCACTCAACAAAAATTATTTCAGAGAAATCATACTCCATGGTTCGTTGTTCTTGTAGAATGTTGAACGACTATCCCAACTAAAATCTATCCACTCAACAAAAATTATTTCACACCACAGACTCATCTTGGTCAGGATCGATTTGAAATTTTATCATGGTTTCAGAGAAATCATACTCCATGGTTCGTTGTTCTTGTAAAATGTTGAACGACTACCCCAACTAAAATCTATCCACTCAACAAAAATTATTTCACACCACAGACTCATCTTGGTCAGGATCGATTTGAAATCTATCATGGTTTCAGAGAAATCATACTCCATGGTTCGTTGCTCTTGTAGAATGTTGAACGACTACCCCAACTAAAATCTATCCACTCAACAAAAATTATTTCAGAGAAATCATACTCCATGGTTCGTTGTTCTTGTAGAATGTTGAACGACTACCCCAACTAAAATCTATCCACTCAACAAAAATTATTTCACACCACAGACTCATCTTGGTCAGGATCGATTTGAAATCTATCATGGTTTCAGAGAAATCACACTCTATGGTTCGTTGTTCTTGTAGAATGTTGAACGACTATCCCAACTAAAATCTATCCACTCAACAAAAATTATTTCAGAGAATTCATACTCCATGGTTCGTTGTTCTTGTAGAATGTTGAACGGCTATCCCAACTAAAATCTTTCCACTCAAAAAAAATTATTTCACACCACAGACTCATCTTGGTCAGGATCGATTTGAAATCTATCATGGTTTCAGAGAAATCACACTCTATGGTTCGTTGTTCTTGTAGAATGTTGAACGACTATCCCAACTAAAATCTATCCACTCAACAAAAATTATTTCAGAGAAATCATACTCCATGGTTCGTTGTTCTTGTAGAATGTTGAACGACTACCCCAACTAAAATCTATCCACTCAACAAAAATTATTTCACACCACAGACTCATCTTGGTCAGGATCGATTTGAAATCTATCATGGTTTCAGAGAAATCACACTCTATGGTTCGTTGTTCTTGTAGAATGTTGAACGACTATCCCAACTAAAATCTATCCACTCAACAAAAATTATTTCAGAGAAATCATACTCCATGGTTCGTTGTTCTTGTAGAATGTTGAACGACTACCCCAACTAAAATCTATCCACTCAACAAAAATTATTTCACACCACAGACTCATCTTGGTCAGGATCGATTTGAAATCTATCATGGTTTCAGAGAAATCATACTCCATGGTTCGTTGTTCTTGCAGAATGTTGAACGACTATCCCAACTAAAATCTATCCACTCAACAAAAATTATTTCAGAGAAATTATAGTCCATGGTAAGTTGTTCTTGTAGAATGTTGAACGACTATCCCAACTAAAATCTATCCACTCAACAAAAATTATTTCAGAGAAATCATACTCCATGGTAAGTTGTTCTTGTAGAATGTTGAACGACTACCCCAACTAAAATCTATCCACTCAACAAAAATTATTTCACACCACAGACTCATCTTGGTCAGGATCGATTTGAAATCTATCATGGTTGCAGAGAAATCATACTCCATGGTTCGTTGTTCTTGTAAAATGTTGAACGACTACCCCAACTAAAATCTATCCACTCAACAAAAATTATTTCACACCACAGACTCATCTTTGTCAGGATCGATTTGAAATCTATCATGGTTTCACAGAAATCATACTCCATGGTTCGTTGTTCTTGTAAAATGTTGAACGACTATCCCAACTAAAATCTATCCACTCAACAAAAATTATTTCAGAGAAATCATACTCCATGGTAAGTTGTTCTTGTAGAATGTTGAACGACTATCCCAACTAAAATCTATCCCCTCAACAAAAATTATGTCAGAGAAATCATACTCCATGGTTCGTTGTTCTTGTAGAATGTTGAGCAACTATCCCAACTAAAATCTATCCACTCAACAAAAGTTATTTCAGAGAAATCATACTCCATGGTAAGTTGTTCTTGTAGAATGTTGAACGACTACCCTAACTAAAATCTATCCACTCAACAAAAATTATTTCACACCACAGACTCATCTTTGTCAGGATCGATTTGAAATCTATCATGGTTTCAGAGAAATCATACTCAATGGTTCGTTGTTCTTGTAAAATGTTGAACGACTACCCCAACTAAAATCTATCCACTCAACAAAAATTATTTCAGAGAAATCATACTCCATGGTAAGTTGTTCTTGTAGAATGTTGAACGACTACCCCTAACTAAAATCTATCCACTCAACAAAAATTATTTCAGAGAAATCATACTCCATGGTTCGTTGTTCTTGTAAAATGTGGAACGACTATCCCAACTAAAATCTATCCACTCAACAAAAATTATTTCACACCACAGACTCATCTTGGTCAGGATCGATTTGAAATCTATCATGGTTTCAGAGAAATCATACTCCATGGTTCGTTGTTCTTGTAGAATGTTGAACGACTATCCCAACTAAAATCTATCCACTCAACAAAAATTATTTCACACCACAGACTCATCTTGGTCAGGATCGATTTGAAATCTATCATGGTTTCAGAGAAATCATACTCCATGGTTCGTTGTTCTTGTAAAATGTTGAACGACTACCCCAACTAAAATCTATCCACTCAACAAAAATTATTTCAGAGAAATCATACTCCATGGTTCGTTGTTCTTGTAGAATGTTGAACGACTATCCCAACTAAAATCTATCCACTCAACAAAAATTATTTCAGAGAAATCATACTCCATGGTAAGTTGTTCTTGTAGAATGTTGAACGACTATCCCAACTAAAATCTATCCACTCAACAAAAATTATTTCAGAGAAATCATACTATATGGTAAGTTGTTCTTGTAGAATGTTGAACGACTACCCCAACTAAAATCTATCCACTCAACAAAAATTATTTCACACCACAGACTCATCTTGGTCAGGATCGATTTGAAATCTATCATGGTTTCAGAGAAATCATAGTCCATGGTAAGTTGTTCTTGTAGAATGTTGAACGACTACCCCAACTAAAATCTATCCACTCAACAAAAATTATTTCACACCACAGACTCATTTTGGTCAGGATCGATTTGAAATCTATCATGGTTTCAGAGAAATCATAGTCCATGGTAAGTTGTTCTTGTAGAATGTTGAACGACTACCCCAACTAAAATCTATCCACTCAACAAAAATTATTTCACACCACAGACTCATCTTGGTCAGGATCGATTTGAAATCTATCATGGTTTCAGAGAAATCATACTCCATGGTTCGTTGTTCTTGCAGAATGTTGAACGACTATCCCAACTAAAATCTATCCACTCAACAAAAATTATTTCAGAGAAATTATAGTCCATGGTAAGTTGTTCTTGTAGAATGTTGAACGACTATCCCAACTAAAATCTATCCACTCAACAAAAATTATTTCAGAGAAATCATACTCCATGGTAAGTTGTTCTTGTAGAATGTTGAACGACTACCCCAACTAAAATCTATCCACTCAACAAAAATTATTTCACACCACAGACTCATCTTGGTCAGGATCGATTTGAAATCTATCATGGTTGCAGAGAAATCATACTCCATGGTTCGTTGTTCTTGTAAAATGTTGAACGACTACCCCAACTAAAATCTATCCACTCAACAAAAATTATTTCACACCACAGACTCATCTTTGTCAGGATCGATTTGAAATCTATCATGGTTTCACAGAAATCATACTCCATGGTTCGTTGTTCTTGTAAAATGTTGAACGACTATCCCAACTAAAATCTATCCACTCAACAAAAATTATTTCAGAGAAATCATACTCCATGGTAAGTTGTTCTTGTAGAATGTTGAACGACTATCCCAACTAAAATCTATCCCCTCAACAAAAATTATGTCAGAGAAATCATACTCCATGGTTCGTTGTTCTTGTAGAATGTTGAGCAACTATCCCAACTAAAATCTATCCACTCAACAAAAGTTATTTCAGAGAAATCATACTCCATGGTAAGTTGTTCTTGTAGAATGTTGAACGACTACCCTAACTAAAATCTATCCACTCAACAAAAATTATTTCACACCACAGACTCATCTTTGTCAGGATCGATTTGAAATCTATCATGGTTTCAGAGAAATCATACTCAATGGTTCGTTGTTCTTGTAAAATGTTGAACGACTACCCCAACTAAAATCTATCCACTCAACAAAAATTATTTCAGAGAAATCATACTCCATGGTAAGTTGTTCTTGTAGAATGTTGAACGACTACCCCTAACTAAAATCTATCCACTCAACAAAAATTATTTCAGAGAAATCATACTCCATGGTTCGTTGTTCTTGTAAAATGTGGAACGACTATCCCAACTAAAATCTATCCACTCAACAAAAATTATTTCACACCACAGACTCATCTTGGTCAGGATCGATTTGAAATCTATCATGGTTTCAGAGAAATCATACTCCATGGTTCGTTGTTCTTGTAGAATGTTGAACGACTATCCCAACTAAAATCTATCCACTCAACAAAAATTATTTCACACCACAGACTCATCTTGGTCAGGATCGATTTGAAATCTATCATGGTTTCAGAGAAATCATACTCCATGGTTCGTTGTTCTTGTAAAATGTTGAACGACTACCCCAACTAAAATCTATCCACTCAACAAAAATTATTTCAGAGAAATCATACTCCATGGTAAATTGTTCTTGTAGAATGTTGAACGACTATCCCAACTAAAATCTATCCACTCAACAAAAATTATTTCAGAGAAATCATACTCCATGGTAAGTTGTTCTTGTAGAATGTTGAACGACTATCCCAACTAAAATCTATCCACTCAACAAAAATTATTTCAGAGAAATCATACTATATGGTAAGTTGTTCTTGTAGAATGTTGAACGACTACCCCAACTAAAATCTATCCACTCAACAAAAATTATTTCACACCACAGACTCATCTTGGTCAGGATCGATTTGAAATCTATCGTGGTTTCAGAGAAATCATACTCCATGGTTCGTTGTTCTTATAGAATGTTGAACGACTATCCCAACTAAAATCTATCCACTCAACAAAAATTATTTCACACCACATACTCATCTTGGTCGGGATCGATTTGAAATCTATCATGGTTTCAGAGAAATCATACTCCATGGTAAGTTGTTCTTGTAGAATGTTGAACGACTACCCCAACTAAAATCTATCCACTCAACAAAAATTATTTCACACCACAGACTCATCTTGGTCAGGATCGATTTGAAATCTATCATGGTTTCAGAGAAATCATACTCCATGGTAAGTTGTTCTTGTAGAATGTTGAACGACTACCCCAACTAAAATCTATCCACTCAACAAAAATTATTTCAGAGAAATCATACTCCATGGTTCGTTGTTCTTGTAGAATGTTGAACGACTATCCCAACTAAAATCTATCCACTCAACAAAAATTATTTCACACCACAGACTCATCTTGATCAGGATCGATTTGAAATCTATCATGGTTTCAGAGAAATCATACTCCATGGTTCGTTGTTCTTGTAGAATGTTGAACGACTATCCCAACTAAAATCTATCCACTCAACAAGAATTATTTCACACCACATACTCATCTTGGTCGGGATCGATTTGAAATCTATCATGGTTTCAGAGAAATCATACTCAATGGTTCGTTGTTCTTGTAAAATGTTGAACGACTACCCCAACTAAAATCTATCCACTCAACAAAAATTATTTCAGAGAAATCATACTCCATGGTAAGTTGTTCTTGTAGAATGTTGAACGACTACCCCTAACTAAAATCTATCCACTCAACAAAAATTATTTCAGAGAAATCATACTCCATGGTAAGTTGTTCTTGTAGAATGTTGAACGACTACCCCAACTAAAATCTATCCACTCAACAAAAATTATTTCACACCACAGACTCATCTTGGTCAGGATCGATTTGAAATCTATCATGGTTTCAGAGAAATCACACTCTATGGTTCGTTGTTCTTGTAGAATGTTGAACGACTATCCCAACTAAAATCTATCCACTCAACAAAAATTATTTCAGAGAAATCATACTCCATTTTTCGTTGTTCTTGTAGAATGTTGAACGGCTATCCCAACTAAAATCTTTCCACTCAACAAAAATTATTTCAGAGAAATCATACTCCATGGTTCGTTGTTCTTGTAGAATGTTGAACGACTACCCCAACTAAAATTTATATACTCAACAAAAATTATTTCACACCACAGACTCATCTTTGTCAGGATCGATTTGAAATCTATCATGGTTTCAGAGAAATCATACTCCATGGTTCATTGTTCTTGTAGAATGTTGAACGACTATCCCAACTAAAATCTATCCACTCAACAAAAATTATTTCAGAGAAATCATACTCCATGGTTCGTTGTTCTTGTAGAATGTCGAACGACTACCCCAACTAAAATCTATCCACTCAACAAAAATTATTTCAGAGAAATCATACTCCATGGTTCGTTGTTCTTGTAGAATGTTGAACGACTATCCCAACTAAAATCTATCCACTCAACAAAAATTATTTCACACCACAGACTCATCTTGGTCAGGATCGATTTGAAATCTATCACGGTTTCAGAGAAATCATACTCCATGGTTCGTTGTTCTGTAAAATGTTGAACGACTACCCCAACTAAAATCTATCCACTCAACAAAAATTATTTCAGAGAAATCATACTCCATGGTAAGTTGTTCTTGTAGAATGTTGAACGACTATCCCAACTAAAATCTATCCACTCAATAAAAATTATTTCAGAGAAATCATACTCCATGGTAAGTTGTTCTTGTAGAATGTTGAACGACTACCCCAACTAAAATCTATCCACTCAACAAAAATTATTTCAGAGAAATCATACTCCATGGTAAGTTGTTCTTGTAGAATGTTGAACGACTACCCCAACTAAAATCTATCCACTCAACAAAAATTATTTCACACCACAGACTCATCTTGGTCAGGATCGATTTGAAATCTATCATGGTTTCAGAGAAATCATACTCCATGTTTCGTTGTTCTTATAGAATGTTGAACGACTATCCCAACTAAAATCTATCCACTCAACAAAAATTATTTCACACCACAGACTCATCTTGGTCAGGATCGATTTGAAATCTATCATGGTTTCAGAGAAATCATAGTCCATGGTAAGTTGTTCTTGTAGAATGTTGAACGACTACCCCAACTAAAATCTATCCACTCAACAAAAATTATTTCACACCACAGACTCATCTTGGTCAGGATCGATTTGAAATCTATCATGGTTTCAGAGAAATCATAGTCCATGGTAAGTTGTTCTTGTAGAATGTTGAACGACTACCCCAACTAAAATCTATCCACTCAACAAAAATTATTTCACACCACAGACTCATCTTGGTCAGGATCGATTTGAAATCTATCATGGTTTCAGAGAAATCATACTCCATGGTTCGTTGTTCTTGCACAATGTTGAACGACTATCCCAACTAAAATCTATCCACTCAACAAAAATTATTTCAGAGAAATTATAGTCCATGGTAAGTTGTTCTTGTAGAATGTTGAACGACTATCCCAACTAAAATCTATCCACTCAACAAAAATTATTTCAGAGAAATCATACTCCATGGTAAGTTGTTCTTGTAGAATGTTGAACGACTACCCCAACTAAAACCTATCCACTCAACAAAAATTATTTCACACCACAGACTCATCTTGGTCAGGATCGATTTGAAATCTATCATGGTTTCAGAGAAATCATACTCCATGGTTCGTTGTTCTTGTAAAATGTTGAACGACTATCCCAACTAAAATCTATCCACTCAACAAAAATTATTTCAGAGAAATCATACTCCATGGTAAGTTGTTCTTGTAGAATGTTGAACGACTATCCCAACTAAAATCTATCCCCTCAACAAAAATTATGTCAGAGAAATCATACTCCATGGTTCGTTGTTCTTGTAGAATGTTGAACGACTATCCCAACTAAAATCTATCCACTCAACAAAAGTTATTTCAGAGAAATCATACTCCATGGTAAGTTGTTCTTGTAGAATGTTGAACGACTACCCTAACTAAAATCTATCCACTCAACAAAAATTATTTCACACCACAGACTCATCTTTGTCAGGATCGATTTGAAATCTATCATGGTTTCAGAGAAATCATACTCAATGGTTCGTTGTTCTTGTAAAATGTTGAACGACTACCCCAACTAAAATCTATCCACTCAACAAAAATTATTTCAGAGAAATCATACTCCATGGTAAGTTGTTCTTGTAGAATGTTGAACGACTACCCCTAACTAAAATCTATCCACTCAACAAAAATTATTTCAGAGAAATCATACTCCATGGTTCGTTGTTCTTGTAAAATGTGGAACGACTATCCCAACTAAAATCTATCCACTCAACAAAAATTATTTCACACCACAGACTCATCTTGGTCAGGATCGATTTGAAATCTATCATGGTTTCAGAGAAATCATACTAAATGGTTCGTTGTTCTTGTAGAATGTTGAACGACTATCCCAACTAAAATCTATCCACTCAACAAAAATTATTTCACACCACAGACTCATCTTGGTCAGGATCGATTTGAAATCTATCATGGTTTCAGAGAAATCATACTCCATGGTTCGTTGTTCTTGTAGAATGTTGAACGACTATCCCAACTAAAATCTATCCACTCAACAAAAATTATTTCACACCACAGACTCATCTTGGTCAGGATCGATTTGAAATCTATCATGGTTTCAGAGAAATCATACTCCATGGTTCGTTGTTCTTGTAAAATATTGAACGACTACCCCAACTAAAATCTATCCACTCAACAAAAATTATTTCAGAGAAATCATACTCCATGGTAAATTGTTCTTGTAGAATGTTGAACGACTATCCCAACTCAAATCTATCCACTCAACAAAAATTATTTCAGAGAAATCATACTCCATGGTAAGTTGTTCTTGTAGAATGTTGAACGACTACATTAACTAAAATCTATCCACTTAACAAAAATTATTTCAGAGAAATCATACTCCAAGGTTCGTTGTTCTTGTAGAATGTTGAACGACTACCCCAACTAAAATCTATCCACTCAACAAAAATTATTTCACAATACAGACTCATCTTGGTCAGGATCGATTTGAAATCTATCATGGTTTCAGAGAAATCATACTCCATGGTAAGTTGTTCTTGTAGAATGTTGAACGACTACCCCAACTAAAATCTATCCACTCAACAAAAATTATTTCACACCACAGACTCATCTTGTTCAGGATCGATTTCAAATCTATCATGGTTTCAGAGAAATCATAGTCCATGGTAAGTTGTTCTTGTAGAATGTTGAACGACTACCCCAACTAAAATCTATCCACTCAACAAAAATTATTTCAGAGAAATCATACTCCATGGTAAGTTGTTCTTGTAGAATGTTGAACGACTACCGAAACTAAAATCTATCCACTCAACAAAAATTATATCAGCGAAATCATACTCCATGGTAAGTTTTTCTTGTAGAATGTTGAACGACTACCCCAACTAAAATCTATCCACTCAACAAAAATTATTTCAGAGAAATCATACTCCATGGTAAGTTGTTCTTGTAGAATGTTGAACGACTACCCCAACTAATATCTATCCACTCAACAAAAATTATTTCAGAGAAATCATACTCCATGGTAAGTTGTTCTTGTAGAATGTTGAACGACTACCGAAACTAAAATCTATCCACTCAACAAAAATTATATCAGCGAAATCATACTCCATGGTAAGTTTTTCTTGTAGAATGTTGAACGACTACCCCAACTAAAATCTATCCACTCAACAAAAATTATTTCAGAGAAATCATACTCCATGGTAAGTTGTTTTTGTAGAATGTTGAACGACTACCCCAACTAAAATCTATCCACTCAACAAAAATTATTTCACACCACAGACTCATCTTGGTCAGGATCGATTTGAAATCTATCATGGTTTCAGAGAAATCATACTCCATGGTTCGTTGTTCTTGTAGAATGTTGAACGACTATCCCAACTAAAATCTATCCACTCAACAAAAATTATTTCACACCACAGACTCATCTTGGTCAGGATCGATTTGAAATTTTATCATGGTTTCAGAGAAATCATACTCCATGGTTCGTTGTTCTTGTAAAATGTTGAACGACTACCCCAACTAAAATCTATCCACTCAACAAAAATTATTTCAGAGAAATCATACTCCATGGTAAGTTGTTCTTGTAGAATGTTGAACGACTACCCCAACTATCCAAATCTATCCACTCAACAAAAATTATTTCAGACCACAGACTCATCTTGGTCATAATCGATTTGAAATCTATCATGGTTTCAGAGAAATCATACTCCATGGTTCGTTGTTCTTGTAAAATGTTGAACGACTACCCCAACTAAAATCTATCCACTCAACAAAAATTATTTCACACCACAGGCTCATCTTGGTCAGGATCGATTTGAAATCTATCATGGTTTCAGAGAAATCATACTCCATGGTAAGTTGTTCTTGTAGAATGTTGAACGACTACCCCAACTAAAATCTATCCACTCAACAAAAATTATTTCACACCACAGACTCATCTTGGTCAGGATCGATTTGAAATCTATCATGGTTTCAGAGAAATCATACTCCATGGTAAGTTGTTCTTGTAGAATGTTGAACGACTACCCCAACTAAAATCTATCCACTCAAGAAAAATTATTTCACACCACAGATTCATCTTGGTCAGGATCGATTTCAAATCTATCATGGTTTCAGAGAAATCATACTCCATGGTTCGTTGTTCTTGTAGAATGTTGAACGACTACCCCAACTAAAATCTGTTGTTCTTGTAGAATGTTGAACGACTATCCCAACTAAAATCTATCCACTCAACAAAAATTATTTCACACCACAGACTCATCTTGGTCAGGATCGATTTGAAATCTATCATGGTTTCAGAGAAATCATACTCCATGGTTCGTTGTTCTTGTAGAATGTTGAACGACTACATTAACTAAAATCTATCCACTTAACAAAAATTATTTCAGAGAAATCATACTCCAAGGTTCGTTGTTCTTGTAGAATGTTGAACGACTACCCCAACTAAAATCTATCCACTCAACAAAAATTATTTCACAATACAGACTCATCTTGGTCAGGATCGATTTGAAATCTATCATGGTTTCAGAGAAATCATACTCCATGGTAAGTTGTTCTTGTAGAATGTTGAACGACTACCCCAACTAAAATCTATCCACTCAACAAAAATTATTTCACACCACAGACTCATCTTGTTCAGGATCGATTTGAAATCTATCATGGTTTCAGAGAAATCATACTCCATGGTAAGTTGTTCTTGTAGAATGTTGAACGACTACCCCAACTAAAATCTATCAACTCAACAAAAATTATTTCAGAGAAATCATACTCCATGGTAAGTTGTTCTTGTAGAATGTTGAACGACTACCGAAACTAAAATCTATCCACTCAACAAAAATTATATCAGCGAAATCATACTCCATGGTAAGTTTTTCTTGTAGAATGTTGAACGACTACCCCAACTAAAATCTATCCACTCAACAAAAATTATTTCAGAGAAATCATACTCCATGGTAAGTTGTTCTTGTAGAATGTTGAACGACTACCCCAACTAATATCTATCCACTCAACAAAAATTATTTCAGAGAAATCATACTCCATGTTTCGTTGTTCTTGTAGAATGTTGAACGACTACCCCTAACTAAAATCTATATACTCAACAAAAATTATTTCATAGAAATCATAGTCCATGGTTCGTTGTTCTCGTAGAATGTTGAACGACTACCCCAACTAAAATCTATCCACTCAACAAAAATTATTTCACACCACAGACTCATCGTGGTCAGGATCGATTTGAAATCTATCATGGTTTCAGAGAAATCATACTCCATGGTTCGTTGTTCTTGTAGAATGTTGAACGACTATCCCAACTAAAATCTATAAACTCAACAAAAATTATTTCAGAGAAATCATACTCCATGGTTCGTTGTTCTTGTAGAATGTTGAACGACTACCCCAACTAAAATCTATCCACTCAACAAAAATTATTTCACACCACAGACTCATCTTGGTCAGGATCGATTTGAAATCTATCATGGTTTCAGAGAAATCATACTCCATGGTAAGTTGTTCTTGTAAAATGTTGAACGACTACCCCAACTAAAATCTATCCACTCAACAAAAATTATTTCAGAGAAATCATACTCCATGGTAAGTTGTTCTTGTAGAATGTTGAACGACTACCCCAACTAAAATCTATCCACTCAACAAAAATTATTTCACACCACAGACTCATCTTGGTCAGGATCGATTTGAAATCTATCATGGTTTCAGAGAAATCATACTCCATGGTAAGTTGTTCTTGTAAAATGTTGAACGACTACCCCAACTAAAATCTATCCACTCAACAAAAATTATTTCAGAGAAATCATACTCCATGGTAAGTTGCTCTTGTAGAATGTTGAACGACTACCCCTAACTAAAATCTATCCACTCAACAAAAATTATTTCAGTGAAATCATACTCCATGGTAAGTTGTTCTTGTAGAATGTTGAACGACTACCCCAACTAAAATCTATCCACTCAACAAAAATTATTTCACACCACAGACTCATCTTGGTCAGGATCGATTTGAAATCTATCATGGTTTCAGAGAAATCACACTCTATGGTTCGTTGTTCTTGTAGAATGTTGAACGACTATCCCAACTAAAATCTATCCACTCAACAAAAATTATTTCAGAGAAATCATACTCCATGGTTCGTTGTTCTTGTAGAATGTTGAACGGCTATCCCAACTAAAATCTATCCACTCAACAAAAATTATTTCACAATACAGACTCATCTTGGTCAGGATCGATTTGAAATCTATCACGGTTTCAGAGAAATCATACTCCATGGTTCGTTGTTCTTGTAGAATGTTGAACGACTATCCCAACTAAAATCTATCCACTCAACAAAAATTATTTCAGAGAAATCATACTCCATGATTCGGTGTTCTTGTAGAATGTCGAACGACTACCCCAACTAAAATCTATCCACTCAACAAAAATTATTTCAGAGAAATCATACTCCATGGTTCGTTGTTCTTGTAGAATGTTGAACGACTATCCCAACTAAAATCTATTAACCCAACAAAAATTATTTCACACCACAGACTCATCCTTGTCAGGATCGATTTGAAATCTATCACGGTTTCAGAGAAATCATACTCCATGGTTCGTTGTTCTTGTAGAATGTTGAACGACTATCCCAACTAAAATCTATCCACTTAACAAAAATTATTTCAGAGAAATCATACTCCAAGGTGCGTTGTTCTTGTAGAATGTTGAACGACTACCCCAACTAAAATCTATCCACTCAACAAAAATTATTTCACAATACAGACTCATCTTGGTCAGGATCGATTTGAAATCTATCATGGTTTCAGAGAAATCATACTCCATGGTAAGTTGTTCTTGTAGAATGTTGAACGACTACCCCAACTAAAATCTATCCACTCAACAAAAATTATTTCACACCACAGACTCATCTTGTTCAGGATCGATTTCAAATCTATCATGGTTTCAGAGAAATCTTAGTCCATGGTAAGTTGTTCTTGTAGAATGTTGAACGACTACCCCAACTAAAATCTATCCACTCAACAAAAATTATTTCAGAGAAATCATACTCCATGGTAAGTTGTTCTTGTAGAATGTTGAACGACTACCGAAACTAAAATCTATCCACTCAACAAAAATTATATCAGCGAAATCATACTCCATGGTAAGTTTTTCTTGTAGAATGTTGAACGACTACCCCAACTAAAATCTATCCACTCAACAAAAATTATTTCAGAGAAATCATACTCCATGGTAAGTTGTTCTTGTAGATTGTTGAACGACTACCCCAACTAATATCTATCCACTCAACAAAAATTATTTCAGAGAAATCATACTCCATGTTTCGTTGTTCTTGTAGAATGTTGAACGACTACCCCTAACTAAAATCTATATACTCAACAAAAATTATTTCATAGAAATCATAGTCCATGGTTCGTTGTTCTCGTAGAATGTTGAACGACTACCCCAACTAAAATCTATCCACTCAACAAAAATTATTTCACACCACAGACTCATCGTGGTCAGGATCGATTTGAAATCTATCATGGTTTCAGAGAAATCATACTCCATGGTTCGTTGTTCTTGTAGAATGTTGAACGACTATCCCAACTAAAATCTATAAACTCAACAAAAATTATTTCAGAGAAATCATACTCCATGGTTCGTTGTTCTTGTAGAATGTTGAACGACTACCCCAACTAAAATCTATCCACTCAACAAAAATTATTTCACACCACAGACTCATCTTGGTCAGGATCGATTTGAAATCTATCATGGTTTCAGAGAAATCATACTCCATGGTAAGTTGTTCTTGTAAAATGTTGAACGACTACCCCAACTAAAATCTATCCACTCAACAAAAATTATTTCAGAGAAATCATACTCCATGGTAAGTTGTTCTTGTAGAATGTTGAACGACTACCCCAACTAAAATCTATCCACTCAACAAAAATTATTTCACACCACAGACTCATCTTGGTCAGGATCGATTTGAAATCTATCATGGTTTCAGAGAAATCATACTCCATGGTAAGTTGTTCTTGTAAAATGTTGAACGACTACCCCAACTAAAATCTATCCACTCAACAAAAATTATTTCAGAGAAATCATACTCCATGGTAAGTTGTTCTTGTAGAATGTTGAACGACTACCCCTAACTAAAATCTATCCACTCAACAAAAATTATTTCAGTGAAATCATACTCCATGGTAAGTTGTTCTTGTAGAATGTTGAACGGCTATCCCAACTAAAATCTATCCACTCAACAAAAATTATTTCACAATACGTCAGGATCGATTTGAAATCTATCATGGTTTCAGAGAAATCACACTCTATGGTTCGTTGTTCTTGTAGAATGTTGAACGACTATCCCAACTAAAATCTATCCACTCAACAAAAATTATTTCAGAGAAATCATACTCCATGGTTCGTTGTTCTTGTAGAATGTTGAACGGCTATCCCAACTAAAATCTATCCACTCAACAAAAATTATTTCACACCACAGACTCATCCTTGTCAGGATCGATTTGAAATCTATCACGGTTTCAGAGAAATCATACTCCATGGTTCGTTGTTCTTGTAGAATGTTGAACGACTATCCCAACTAAAATCTATCCACTCAACAAAAATTATTTCAGAGAAATCATACTCCATGATTCGGTGTTCTTGTAGAATGTCGAACGACTACCCCAACTAAAATCTATCCACTCAACAAAAATTATTTCAGAGAAATCATACTCCATGGTTCGTTGTTCTTGTAGAATGTTGAACGACTACCCCAACTAAAATCTATTAACTCAACAAAAATTATTTCAGAGAAATCATACGCCATGGTTCGTTGTTCTTGTAGAATGTTGAACGACTATCCCAACTAAAATCTATCCACTCAACAAAAATTATTTCACACCACAGACTCATCTTGGTCAGGATCGATTTGAAATCTATCATGGTTTCAGAGAAATCATACTCCATGGTTCGTTGTTCTTGTAGAATGTTGAACGACTACATTAACTAAAATCTATCCACTTAACAAAAATTATTTCAGAGAAATCATACTCCAAGGTTCGTTGTTCTTGTAGAATGTTGAACGACTACCCCAACTAAAATCTATCCACTCAACAAAAATTATTTCACAATACAGACTCATCTTGGTCAGGATCGATTTGAAATCTATCATGGTTTCAGAGAAATCATACTCCATGGTAAGTTGTTCTTGTAGAATGTTGAACGACTACCCCAACTAAAATCTATCCACTCAACAAAAATTATTTCACACCACAGACTCATCTTGTTCAGGATCGATTTCAAATCTATCATGGTTTCAGAGAAATCATAGTCCATGGTAAGTTGTTCTTGTAGAATGTTGAACGACTACCCCAACTAAAATCTATCCACTCAACAAAAATTATTTCAGAGAAATCATACTCCATGGTAAGTTGTTCTTGTAGAATGTTGAACGACTACCGAAACTAAAATCTATCCACTCAACAAAAATTATATCAGCGAAATCATACTCCATGGTAAGTTTTTCTTGTAGAATGTTGAACGACTACCCCAACTAAAATCTATCCACTCAACAAAAATTATTTCAGAGAAATCATACTCCATGGTAAGTTGTTCTTGTAGAATGTTGAACGACTACCCCAACTAATATCTATCCACTCAACAAAAATTATTTCAGAGAAATCATACTCCATGTTTCGTTGTTCTTGTAGAATGTTGAACGACTACCCCTAACTAAAATCTATATACTCAACATAAATTATTTCATAGAAATCGTAGTCCATGGTTCGTTGTTCTCGTAGAATGTTGAACGACTACCCCAACTAAAATCTATCCACTCAACAAAAATTATTTCACACCACAGACTCATCGTGGTCAGGATCGATTTGAAATCTATCATGGTTTCAGAGAAATCATACTCCATGGTTCGTTGTTCTTGTAGAATGTTGAACGACTATCCCAACTAAAATCTATAAACTCAACAAAAATTATTTCAGAGAAATCATACTCCATGGTTCGTTGTTCTTGTAGAATGTTGAACGACTACCCCAACTAAAATCTATCCACTCAACAAAAATTATTTCACACCACAGACTCATCTTGGTCAGGATCGATTTGAAATCTATCATGGTTTCAGAGAAATCATACTCCATGGTAAGTTGTTCTTGTAAAATGTTGAACGACTACCCCAACTAAAATCTATCCACTCAACAAAAATTATTTCAGAGAAATCATACTCCATGGTAAGTTGTTCTTGTAGAATGTTGAACGACTACCCCAACTAAAATCTATCCACTCAACAAAAATTATTTCACACCACAGACTCATCTTGGTCAGGATCGATTTGAAATCTATCATGGTTTCAGAGAAATCATACTCCATGGTAAGTTGTTCTTGTAAAATGTTGAACGACTACCCCAACTAAAATCTATCCACTCAACAAAAATTATTTCAGAGAAATCATACTCCATGGTAAGTTGTTCTTGTAGAATGTTGAACGACTACCCCTAACTAAAATCTATCCACTCAACAAAAATTATTTCAGTGAAATCATACTCCATGGTAAGTTGTTCTTGTAGAATGTTGAACGACTACCCCAACTAAAATCTATCCACTCAACAAAAATTATTTCACACCACAGACTCATCTTGGTCAGGATCGATTTGAAATCTATCATGGTTTCAGAGAAATCACACTCTATGGTTCGTTGTTCTTGTAGAATGTTGAACGACTATCCCAACTAAAATCTATCCACTCAACAAAAATTATTTCAGAGAAATCATACTCCATGGTTCGTTGTTCTTGTAGAATGTTGAACGGCTATCCCAACTAAAATCTATCCACTCAACAAAAATTATTTCACACCACAGACTCATCCTTGTCAGGATCGATTTGAAATCTATCACGGTTTCAGAGAAATCATACTCCATGGTTCGTTGTTCTTGTAGAATGTTGAACGACTATCCCAACTAAAATCTATCCACTCAACAAAAATTATTTCAGAGAAATCATACTCCATGATTCGGTGTTCTTGTAGAATGTCGAACGACTACCCCAACTAAAATCTATCCACTCAACAAAAATTATTTCAGAGAAATCATACTCCATGGTTCGTTGTTCTTGTAGAATGTTGAACGACTATCCCAACTAAAATCTATTAACCCAACAAAAATTATTTCACACCACAGACTCATCTTGGTCAGGATCGATTTGAAATCTATCATGGTTTCAGAGAAATCATACTCCATGGTTCGTTGTTCTTGTAAAATGTTGAACGACTACCCCAACTAAAATCTATCCACTCAACAAAAATTATTTCAGAGAAATCATACTCCATGGTAAGTTGTTCTTGTAGAATGTTGAACGACTATCCCAACTAAAATCTATCCACTCAACAAAAAATATTTCACACCACAGACTCATCTTGGTCAGGATCGATTTGAAATCTATCATGGTTTCAGAGAAATCATACTCCATGGTAAGTTGTTCTTGTAAAATGTTGAACGACTACCCCAACTAAAATCTATTAACTCAACAAAAATTATTTCAGAGAAATCATACTCCATGGTAAGTTGTTCTTGTAGAATGTTGAACGACTATCCCAACTAAAATCTATCCACTCAATAAAAATTATTTCAGAGAAATCATACTCCATGGTAAGTTGTTCTTGTAGAATGTTGAACGACTATCCCAACTAAAATCTATCCACTCAACAAAAATTATTTCAGAGAAATCATACTCCATGGAAAGTTGTTCTTGTAGAATGTTGAACGACTACCCCAACTAAAATCTATCCACTCAACAAAAATTATTTCACACCACAGACTCATCTTTGTCAGGATCGATTTGAAATCTATCATGGTTTCAGAGAAATCATACTCCATGGTTCGTTGTTCTTATAGAATGTTGAACGACTATCCCAACTAAAATCTATATACTCAACAAAAATTATTTCACACCACAGACTCATCTTGGTCAGGATCGATTTGAAATCTATCATGGTTTCAGAGAAATCATACTCCATGGTAAGTTGTTCTTGTAGAATGTTGAACGACTACCCCAACTAAAGTCTATCCACTCAACTAAAATTATTTCACACCACAGACTCATCTTGGTCAGGATCGATTTGAAATCTATCATGGTTTCAGAGAAATCATAGTCCATGGTAAGTTGTTCTTGTAGAATGTTGAACGACTACCCCAACTAAAATCTATCCACTCAACAAAAATTATTTCACACCACAGACTCATCTTGGTCAGGATCGATTTGAAATCTATCATGGTTTCAGAGAAATCATACTCCATGGTTCGTTGTTCTTGCAGAATGTTGAACGACTATCCCAACTAAAATCTATCCACTCAACAAAAATTATTTCAGAGTAATTATAGTCCATGGTAAGTTGTTCTTGTAGAATGTTGAACGACTATCCCAACTAAAATCTATCCACTCAACAAAAATTATTTCAGAGAAATCATACTCCATGGTAAGTTGTTCTTGTAGAATGTTGAACGACTACCCCAACTAAAACCTATCCACTCAACAAAAATTATTTCACACCACAGACTCATCTTGGTCAGGATCGATTTGAAATCTATCATGGTTTCAGAGAAATCATACTCCATGGTTCGTTGTTCTTGTAAAATGTTGAACGACTACCCCAACTAAAATCTATCCACTCAACAAAAATTATTTCAGAGAAATCATACTCCATGGTAAGTTGTTCTTGTAGAATGTTGAACGACTACCCTAACTAAAATCTATCCACTCAACAAAAATTATTTCACACCACAGACTCATCTTGGTCAGGATCGATTTGAAATCTATCATACTTTCAGAGAAATCATACTCCATGGTAAGTTGTTCTTGTAAAATGTTGAACGACTATCCCAACTAAAATCTATCCACTCAACAAAAATTATTTCAGAGAAATCATACTCCATGGTAAGTTGTTCTTGTAGAATGTTGAACGACTATCCCAACTAAAATCTATCCCCTCAACAAAAATTATGTCAGAGAAATCATACTCCATGGTTCGTTGTTCTTGTAGAATGTTGAACGACTATCCCAACTAAAATCTATCCACTCAACAAAAATTATTTCAGAGAAATCATACTCCATGGTAAGTTGTTCTTGTAGAATGTTGAACGACTACCCCAACTAAAATCTATCCACTCAACAAAAATTATTTCACACCACAGACTCATCTTTGTCAGGATCGATTTGAAATCTATCATGGTTTCAGAGAAATCATACTCCATGGTTCGTTGTTCTTGTAAAATGTTGAACGACTACCCCAACTAAAATCTATCCACTCAACAAAAATTATTTCAGAGAAATCATACTCCATGGTAAGTTGTTCTTGTAGAATGTTGAACGACTACCCCTAACTAAAATCTATCCACTCAACAAAAATTATTTCAGAGAAATCATACTCCATGGTTCGTTGTTCTTGTAAAATGTGGAACGACTATCCCAACTAAAATCTATCCACTCAACGAAAATTATTTCACACCACAGACTCATCTTTGTCAGGATCGATTTGAAATCTATCATGGTTTCAGAGAAATCATACTCCATGGTTCGTTGTTCTTGTAGAATGTTGAACGACTATCCCAACTAAAATCTATCCACTCAACAAAAATTATTTCACACCACAGACTCATCTTGGTCAGGATCGATTTGAAATCTATCATGGTTTCGGAGAAATCATACTCCGTGGTTCGTTGTTCTTGTAGAATGTTGAACGACTATCCCAACTAAAATCTATCCACTCAACAAAAATTATTTCACACCACAGACTCATCTTGGTCAGGATCGATTTGAAATCTATCATGGTTTCAGAGAAATCATACTCCATGGTTCGTTGTTCTTGTAAAATGTTGAACGACTACCCCAACTAAAATCTATCCACTCAACAAAAATTATTTCAGAGAAATCATACTCCATGGTAAGTTGTTCTTGTAGAATGTTGAACGACTATCCCAACTAAAATCTATCCACTCAACAAAAATTATTTCAGAGAAATCATACTCCATGGTAAGTTGTTCTTTTAGAATGTTGAACGACTATCCCAACTAAAATCTATCCACTCAACAAAAATTATTTCAGAGAAATCATACTCCATGGTAAGTTGTTCTTGTAGAATGTTGAACGACTACCCCAACTAAAATCTATCCACTCAACAAAAATTATTTCACACCACAGACTCATCTTGGTCAGGATCGATTTGAAATCTATCATGGTTTCAGAGAAATCATACTCCATGGTTCGTTGTTCTTGTAGAATGTTGAACGACTATCCCAACTAAAATCTATCCACTCAACAAAAATTATTTCAGAGAAATCATACTCCATGGTTCGTTGTTCTTGTAAAATGTTGAACGACTACCCCAACTAAAATCTATCCACTCAAAAAAAATTATTTCAGAGAAATCATACTCCATGGTAAGTTGTTCTTGTAGAATGTTGAACGACTATCCCAACTAAAATCTATCCACTCAACAAAAATTATTTCAGAGAAATCATACTCAATGGTAAGTTGTTCTTGTAGAATGTTGAACGACTATCCCAACTAAAATCTATCCACTCAACAAAAATTATTTCAGAGAAATCATACTCCATGGTAAGTTGTTCTTGTAGAATGTTGAACGACTACCCCAACTAAAATCTATCTACTCAACAAAAATGCTTTCAGAGAAATCATACTCCATGGTAAGTTGTTCTTGTAGAATGTTGAACGACTATCCCAACTAAAATCTATCCACTCAACAAAAATTATTTCACACCACAGACTCATCTTATTCAGGATCGGTTTGAAATCTATCATGGTTTCAGAGAAATCATACTCCATGGTTCGTTGTTCTTGTAGAATGTTGAACGACTATCCCAACTAAAATCTATCCACTCAACAAAAATTATTTCAGAGAAATCACACTCCATGGTAAGTTGTTCTTGTAGAATGTTGACTATCCCAACTAAAATCTATCCACTCAACAAAAATTATTTCACACCACAGACTCATCTTGGTCAGGATCGATTTGAAATCTATCATGGTTTCAGAGAAATCATACTCCATGGTTCGTTGTTCTTTTAAAATGTTGAACGACTATCCCAAATAAAATCTATCCACTCAACAAAAATTATTTCACACCACAGACTCATCTTGGTCAGGATCGATTGGAAATCTATCATGGTTTCAGAGAAATCATACTCCATGGTTCGTTGTTCTTGTAGAATGTTGAACGACTATCCCAACTAAAATCTATCCACTCAACAAAAATTATTTCACACCACAGACTCATCTTGGTCAGGATCGATTTGAAATCTATCATGGTTTCAGAGAAATCATACTCCATGGTAAGTTGTTCTTGTAGAATGTTGAACGACTTACCCCAACTAAAAATCTATCCACTCAACAAAAATTATTTCAGAGAAATCATACTCCATGGTAAGTTGTTCTTGTAGAATGTTGAACGACTATCCCAACTAAAATCTATCCACTCAACAAAAATTATTTCAGAGAAATCATACTCCATGGTAAGTTGTTCTTGTAGAATGTTGAACGACTACCCCAACTAAAATCTATCCACTCAACAAAAATTATTTCACACCACAGACTCATCTTGGTCAGGATCGATTTGAAATCTATCATGGTTTCAGAGAAATCATACTCCATGGTTCGTTGTTCTTGTAAAATGTTGAACGACTATCCCAACTAAAATCTATCCACTCAACAAAAATTATTCACACCACAGACTCATCTTGGTCAGGATCGATTTGAAATCTATCATGGTTTCAGAGAAATCGTACTCCATGGTTCGTTGTTCTTGTAGAATGTTGAACGACTATCCCAACTAAAATCTATCCATTCAACAAAAATTATTTCACACCACAG